>JBAMJR010000050.1:685000-797500 GCA_038501785.1 Myoxocephalus aenaeus | reverse complement strand
CAGAAAATACTGCACTTGTTTTTCATTGGCTGGCAGGTTTTTGTTAAAATCCAATAATAACTGCACAAAACCATCATTACCACCATCTGCTGCTGCTGCTGCTGCTGCTGCTGATGAAAGTAGTGGACCTTGAGTTGCGATAATTAAACTTCCAAGGTCAAGAATGAACTTTAATGCTTAACTTTTAGTTTTAGTCAACAGAGACATCTCCATCTGCTGAATGTAAACTGTGGGATACGGTTGAAAGCCGAAATTAGATACTTCATTTAATTATTACTGGGAAAAATACATAACCCTAATATGAGTTTAAAATGATTCAAAGACAGTTACAGCCGTGTACTGCTTTATTTCTGAGTTAGAGCGTACATCATTTTGAGGTATACTCAAAAAGTTGTGTTTTCACTTCATGTATCTATTTATTTCTCCTTACCACTTCAACCAGCGAAAACATGAGCATGCTGCTTATGTGTGGTGATCCATAATAATAATAACAATAATAATAATTAAATAATACATCTAGAAGAATAAACGAATGGGGCAGTACTGTTTTAAATACATCGGTTACCGTAAAAGTCGGGTTACAAGCCGCTACTACCTTCGGTCAGTGTCCCCGTTATCTAGGGTGACCGACGTCCTCTTTTTCCCAGACATGTCCTCTTTTCGAGACCTAAAAAAAGCGTCCGGCAGGGATTCCAAAAACGTCCGGGATTTTGCTACGTCCGGGAAAATAGTTATTACCCCCTTACAAGTTTTGGAAATGGTATCTCCCTCACGTTCCACCTTCTTGCGCAAGCTCTGACTGTAGAGAGAACTGTCATTGGTCGACCGATCTCAACGTAAATGTAAGTTCACGGCATGCTACACACTACTGCTACCACCCCCGGAACGAAGTGTCCTCTTTTTCACAAACTCAAATCTGATCACCCTACCGTTAGCGCTCCTGCTGTGCTAGCACTCCTACTATCACTCCGCTAGCTCTCCGCTAGCTCCCCGACAACCACCGAAGGTAGCGGGACCAGCCCCGGCTCGACACCCGACTCGGGCAGTAGCAGCAGCAGCGGCCAGCTGCTGCTGCTAGCTTGCTACAGCGGGGACACCCACCGGAGGTAGACGCGGCTTGTAACCCGACTTTTACGGTATTAATTATGCTGATACCACTTATCTAATTGTACTTTCATGAAATCCTTTTGACATGACTTCAGTACTTCTTCCACTGCTGAAATCCGAATATATTCTGGTACTTACTTGAGTTTCAGACATAGTGAGAACAGTTTTGGAGTCTCTGGTCCTCATTTGTTCACAGGGCTGGATGAGGGTTAAGAGTTGCTTTTAGTGCTCCTGTTTTGGTGAAGATGAGGTCAGTGGTGGGGTAAGCCATGCAGTTGAGACGGTTAATGTCGCGGTTGAGGAAAGCATGATGTCAAAGAGAGCACAAATGTGTGAGTGTGTTTTGGTGCTTGTTTGTGTGCGCCACTGAGTAAGTCGCTCAGCCTCTACCTGCCATGTTGTTGTAGGACTGAGAGACTGAGAGAGGTGTGTCTGTGAATAATTGATAATAAGTAGATTTCAATAGGCTGAACACGTCCCTCCTGATGAGCGACCTGTCAATCAGCCGGACCCCCCTGTCATTGGGTCGGAGGGGAGGGTGCTGATGGAATGGATGGAGCGGGACAAAGGAGAGAAGATGCAAGAGGAGATATGTGGAGCGAGGTACGGGGCTTCATAGAAATCAAGCCGCCCCCTCCATTTCCCCGCTCCTCCACTTCCTCAACTCACCTGAAGAAACTCATGCATAGCTTTTCTCCTCAGACCTCAGGGACGTCAAACCCAAAACACGTCTGGAGCGGAACACTGTGAACCCGGGCCGTGACGAGGAGCTGAATTAGAGGAGGAAAGTGGCTAAAAAGCTCTGAGGAAGTTGCTGACGGAGGCAGTTGTGTGGATCAACTCTCTCAGGTGGCTGCCAGCCTCACTCCGTTCCTTCCAGGCCTTCCAAACTCTGGAAACTGTGTGTGTGTGTGTGTGTGTGTGTGTGTGTGTGTGTGTGTGTGTGTGTGTGTGTGTGTGTGTGTGTGTGTGTGTGTGTATGCGCACGCGTGGAAAGAGAGGCGAGGTTGGTAATGTCTGCAGCGACCGGCCGTCTCTCGGACCAAATGGGCCTCAGCTGTCAGCTGTGGTCGAGCTAAACTGAGTTTAGGGGAGATTAACGCAGAATGACATCCTGTTTGCTTCAGTCTAATCAAATCTGATGGGGCTGCATGTGGGGAAATGTTGCGCTCACTTCGCCTCCCCGAAAAGCTTGTTTTCCGTTCCTTTCATTGTGTCAAACAAGTTATTAGTTCAATCCCGGTTGGTGAATTTGTGTCCATGGGTGCCTCTTTGGAACCGAGTAACGTATGGATGGATGACTGGATGACTGGATGACTGGATGACTGGATGAGTGGCCGGACAGAGAAACAAATGGACTGATGTATAGAGAGACGGATGGATGGAGTGAAAGGTATCCGACTGGATGGAAAAGTGTTTTGAACTTCAGCATAAACATGGAGCACCACACAGTAAACACAACACACATGCACATGAATGTTGGGGCATTACAGTTACACATGTACTTCACTCATTCAACATGTATCGACTTAAGTGCTCCTTTACTGCACCCCTCCCCCAAGGACCCTTTCTCCCTCTACCACACTCACTCTCTCTCACACACACACACACACACACACACACACACACACACACACACACACACACACACACACACACACACACACACACACACACACACACACACACACACACACACGTGTGTGATATAAATTTTTCACTGCGTTGATCTCGGCTGTAAGTGGCAGACCACCCGACTCTTCTCCCCTCCGTCTCTGCTGGGAGCTTCTCCACACATGTGAAACTCTGCTAACAGCTACCCAGGGAGGACGAGGTGGGAGTGTGTGTGTGTGTTCATGCATGCCTGTGTGTATGTGTGTGTGTCCTTTCATTTCAGCTCCCCTGGCTGTAGCAGAGGGAATACATAAATAAACTATTCTTTCCGATTCTTTTGTAATCTTTCTAAGAAAAGCGTATCCTTTGACACAGCTCTCAGACCGCTCTGTGCTATTTAAGATCTGTACAGGAACAAGGAACACATGTGCAGACGCCTGCTTCTTTTCGGTCTCCGAACACATTCTTTCAGGTGAGTGGAGCTGCCGGGTGGACCGCCGCGTGTCCTTGACAGTCCTATTGAAAAATTAAACTCCCTCTCCTCCCCCCGCCCCTTCCTCCCCTCCTCATGCACCCGTATCAAAAAAATCATATTTTAACCAAAAAAGATCTGCATTTTTAAAATGAGCAAATCTGTTTTCTCAATATCAAACATTTGTATACTATTTATTGTCGCCATTTAATATTTTTTTTATCGACAGCGATTCATGTTTATAATCAATGATGAAGATTTTTTTTCTTTGCCATCGTTGGAGTCTGCTTTTTCTGTGCAGGATTTTAACTGGATGTCATACAGAAGACATACGGCGTGCATTTCATGTGATGTGTCAGAAACATTTGTATCATGAGTCCAGTGTGAACACGTTGGACAACGCGACTGACACGACATGATGAATCTTCTCACAGATTGATTTACACAGGATGTTTAGAACAAAACTTTATCATCAAAACACACTTGGATTATTTTCGAGCAATGTGTATTGTCATAACCCCAACTCCCACACATTTATATATATATATATATATATATATATATATATATATAGAGAGAGAGAGAGAGAGAGAGAGAGAAAGAGAGAGAGAGAGAGAGAGAGAGAGAGAGAGAGAGGGTGATATCTATATAGCTCTCTCTCTCTCTCTCTCTGCATATATATATATATATATATATATATATATATATATATATATATATATATATATATGTCATGAAAACACACACACACATGACTTTTGGGGACATTACATTGACTTGCATTCATTTCTGGGAGACTTACCCTTCCATAACCGCTACCAGCCTAATCCTAACCTGATATGTTGTGATCAACATATTGTCTGTCTCTAAAGCCATAAGCTCCTCATGGCTTGTGCAATGTATACACTGTGTGTGTGTGTGTGTGTGTGTGTGTGTGTGTGTGTGTATCAGCTCCCTGATGCTCTCCATGCTCTGTGATTTTATTGACATCACTTATTCATGTCCCTGCTGTCCCACACAGGTCCACTTAAGACCATTGTCACTACACCCAGTTTGAGTGGTACTGATCTGCATGTGTCATGTGATGCATGAATGTGTGTGTTTGTCAGTCTTTGTGAAGGTAATTCCACCAGTGTTTTAATCAGAGCTCTGTTTACTGTGTGTGTGTGTGTGTGTGTGTGTGTGATATCTGTGACCTGGTCAAACATTGGATGTGACAACAGGCAGTCAGTCAATATCAGTCAATGCACTCTGTTAGAAATATCAAACCGACATCATCCATCACTTGATCACCTCTTTGTTTACTTGTCTTATCATCGCCCTCTGCACAGAAACATAATCTTTATCTAAATAACTTGTTTTGTTCTTTATCCTCAAACAAAAGCTCCAAGCTGCAGGCCGAGGCCTGATTGTGGACTTCAGTCTGTCTCACATGACGTCCTTTTCTTTCTCCTCTCAAATCTGTGTCTCCGGCAGCCTCCCTCTAAGCCGTGGAGAGTGGCCTTCTTGATCCTGTGGAAGCTGTTTGAAGAGTTTCAGTGCTCCCGCCTGCTCTAACTGACAGCCGAGCTCCGCTGGCCAGTCCCTGGCCTGAATCCCCCGGCTTTGGGCCTCTGCAGCCGGCTCTCATCCAGGCCTGATCCCACAGAGGAAAGCCGCAATGCCGTCAGGACGGATTTGACAGTCCTCGCTCATCCCAGGGATGTCCAAAGTGCTTTCACAGTGGGTGAACGAACCCCTCCCACCCTTGCTCCCCGCTGCCCCAGCCAACTAGAGTGGGACAAGCAAGTGTGTGTGCACCAGGTATGTCAGTGTGTATCTGTAGCTTGAATCCATTTTGTTACCTTTCCCAAATATCCTATTTTCTATTTAATGCCAATATATATAAAACAAGTACCTAACAGGGGTAGAAATCCAGTGAACAGTGAGTAAGGGCCAAACACGAATTGTCAGTTGTTGGTGTGGATAGCGTCACCATGTGGACGTTTATAAAGAACGCGTATGGCCCTTTGTCGTATGGCCCTTTCAGTCCAGTGACATGTGGGAGCTGTTGTATAATCCAGTAAATCATTACATCACTTTATGTTCGGCTCACAACTCCTAAACTGTGAGGCGTAGATGCTAAATTCCGTTTATCCTGGATGGGTTGGTCTAAGATGAAGCATTAATCATAAACCACGCCCACAGCTGCCTGAACAACCATTTTTACGTTTTTTGCACAAACCACTCTTTAGGAAAACCCTTCTATAAACTTTCTCTTTACCAATTTTGGTTGAATTTTTGCTGCCATACGGTATAAAAATACCGTATGGGGCATACGGTATTTTTATGTGCCATATTCATTACGCAATATAATAGATGCAGGTATACCATACACATCATAATTCAAGTTTATTTTCATATGCACTAGAAGCAGTGCATACCAATGCAATGACATGCTTGTTTACAAATAACTTAAGATATACAATACACAAAATATATGTGCATTAATTTACAAAGCAGGGAAAGTTTAGGACACAACCAGTACAGACACTGTAAAGGTATTAGAAGAAGAAACTTTATTTGTCATAGTATACCTTTACATACATGAAATGTATTCTCTGCATTTGACCCATCCTTAGTATTTTAAGGAGTAGTGGGCTGCCCCTAGTGAGGCGCCCAGGGAGCAATTTTAGGGTTAAGTGTCTTGCTCAGGGACACTTCGACATGTGGACTATGGGGAGACTGGGGATCGAACCGACTACCCTGTGGTTGCAGGACGACCACTCGTCCCCATAGTTCCCAATTGCTATCGGTCTGGTCCATTTGACACATCTCTCTGTAATACATTATTCAATTCCAACCAACAACACACATACTTGCACCGATAAATCCTGAAAAAATCTGACGCAGCTACATGATAAATACAGCAACATAAGAGATAAACCGCTATTTCGAACATATAATGCAAAAGAATGAAATTAATCAAAAAATAGGACCAAGACATATTTTGTCTTTTTATTGATTTTGATCAGGCGGTGGCATAAATCATCTGCATGACTATCACTGAAGTCATGTTTGTTTGTCATTTGTTTGTTGACCCTTTGAAGATTATTCCAAGGCAGTGGCCAAGGTTCTTTGTTGGTGCAACTTTTTCCCCTCTGGATCATTATTCAGTGAACATGTGTGTCAGGAGACAGACAGGACATTGACTGGGTCAGGAAGTGGCTGCAGTGTGTAGACAGAAGAGTGGGAGCTGAACTTCATTGATAAACCTCTTTCAGTCCCAGAAGAGGAAGGAAGCCGTGCAGGCTGCGGGGAGGGAGACGCTATAGATACAGTATTGGGACAGGAGTCCAGCCACTGCCAGCCATTGATCAGGATCACAATCAATCAGGAAACCATTGAGCAGCCTGCTCCAAAAATAGAGTGGAAAAGCACCTGAGAGTGAGCAGTGAGCCCGGTCAGCTAGAGGAGTCACAGCTGACCGGCCCAAGACCCCGTCTCCTCTCGCTCAGATCGCTTGAGGCAGGAAGTGATTCACATCACCGCTGTAAACCTCTGAGATGTGTTTCATAATGGAGCGCGCAGGTTTATGCCACTTGAACTCTGACCCTCAAACGTTATTGACATGTTTCCTTGTTCATGGGTCAACTCCTCTTCCCCTGGAGCCAGAGACCTTTCAGCTCAATGCACCAGCTTGAAACCGGGATGACCAGTGTCGCTGTAGAATAGTCCAGAGAGAGAGAGAGAGAGAGAGAGAGAGAGAGAGAGAGAGAGAGAGAGAGAGAGAGAGAATTGTTCAACAGCTTATGCAGAGTTATTTTTTTGAAATGATTAATTCAGCATAATGTCAATTTATTTAGCTGTCTTGCTTCAGTTGTTCAGCTATTTACGTCTGTAGCTTTGCTTCTGAAGATTGTTTTGATTTGACATTGTTAATTATTTCGCATATAACTAACTAAAGTATAATTCCTAAACTGTTGCCCACCTTGAAGCCTTGGTAACCCATTGCCTAGTTGACACTTGCTTGCACACAATTCAAGCAGATGCAGTTAGAAGTCAAGTGGTTGGTATCTGGAATTTTACTAATTGAGTATGCACTGAAGCTGTATAATTTGATATATACTTATGTTGGTGAAAGTATTTTGAACATGTCAAGCATACTGACAGACAGAAGAAGTTGATTATTTCTCAAGAGTGAGTTTTTTTGGAAAAACATTTGTGTCGTGAAAACTCTTCAAGAGCTTCACAGTTCATTCTTGTCCTTTGAATAAGCAGCTGACGAAGCGACTCAAGGTCCACCAACTCACTTGTTCTGGAGCCGTTGGATTGCGCAGCCGATGATGACGTAGTTTACTCACTTTGATCACGCAAGTTTATTTGGTCAAACTCCACATTACTGTTTTGTTGACTGCTGTCTTTAAGGTCAATTTGTGAACTTCCAAGCTCGACTCAAGCCTATACATGCACAAGATATCCTGGCGGTGCACAGTAACCAGGCCCCGCTTCCAGGCATGAGCACAGAGGGCTGGGTTTTGTGAGTGTTAGGAAAACAACACCCCGTAAACAACGTCCCGGGAATGTTCTGGCACAGGCCGCATCTCTCAGTCAGCTCAGTCGTTTCTGCTGCCTCGTTCTGAGAACATTAGAAACCCAATAGATGGGAACATCTGGTTACCGGCTCATCATAGCCTCTTTTCCAACTATTTTTTTTTTTTTTTTGTGCCTTGAAACACATTGGTGTGTTACACTATGTGGCAATGCACAAGGGGAGCTACATTAGAGAATCATTGTTAACATAGTGTCGGTCTAAATCGTCCAATATAATCAAATAAACAGTTTCACCAAAGCAATGAAAATACTTCACCTTTCTTTGTGTGCAGATGTTCCTACCTGTACTTGTTGGGAGATAGACCAACAGCCCTGAGGAAAACTCAAAAGGGTTTTGCTTTCATTCTCTTAATCATCACATTTTCAACAGTCTCCCCCCCACCTTTCCACCTGCAGCCCCTGGAGAAATACTTAAAAACCTAAAAGTAGAGGCAAAACTTTACAATCAGCAACTGACCCACATAAAAGCCTCTCTTCTTTTTTGTGTGTAGCCCAAAATATCCAGAGTTACAAGAGTAAAAAAAAAAAAACAGCTTGAACCCAGCAGCAGTCAATTCCTGGACATACCTGTGTGATAACAGAGGGAATAAAAATGTTCCCCTGGAGTGAGATATCACTTTAGACAGCTTCACTTTGTTTGGGAGCCAGCGAGCCGACGGCGGTGCCAATGTGGAGTAAATCTTCCCGGGTTTGTGTGTTAAAGCCTCAGAGAGGGAAGGAGGAGGTCAGAGGAAGACTGGGGAGGAAGAGGGCCATGCGAGGCCAGCGGTAAGACTCCCCGGTCCTGCCCACGGGAGATAAGTGTCTGTCCACCACTTCATACACCAGACCCTGAGAATATGTACAGTATGTATATATATATATATATATATGGAGACACACACACACACACACACACACACACACACACACACACACACACACACACACAGTATCGCGTTTATCTGCTGGAAGAGGTTTACACGGACCTCGCATCCTGAGCCCAGCGTCTACACAAACATTCCCACATACACATGGATTTTTTACACACATGAACATATCTAAAGATAGCGTTAAATGTGGCGGGGACAGCGTGCATCCGACGGTGGCTGTGTGGAAAATCGGCCTGACTAAGCTCTGAATTTACATGGCTAAGCAAAGTTGTTAACCCTGAGAGGCAGGGCCAGAGAGGGAGCTAATGGGATTTCTCTGTTAATGAAATTTATGAAAGAGAGTGAGAGAAAGAGAGAGGGAAGGAGTGTGAGGGAGGGATGGAAAGATAGGAGGAGTGGTAGTAGTAGTAGTGGGGAAGGACCATGCAACTCCTGCACAGTGTTTTTGGCAGCAAGAAGGGAGTACTTGTGTTTACATATACATATTTTATGCACATAAAAAAAGAAAGATAAAAAGAGCGCAGTAGGAATGCACAAAATGAATAATGAAAAGTGTTTCATTTTTCACAAAAAACTTGGCTCATGAGGCAAAGTTTGCATATCAGAAAGGAGAAGATGCTCAAGCTCACCCGCTCAGGTGATCAGATGGACATATTTATACTATATATTTCATACGATTTATAGTGTCACTTCATACAAACCACAAATAGAGTATTTAGCTTTATACATGTCTTACTTCCATCTTAATGTGTCCATGTTTGAAAAGTTGCTTTTGAAAACCTTTCAAAAACACAATTCAGAATAATGTTGAAAACCTCGGTAGTTTTCATTGGAGGGAATTTGTAAGTGAAGAATTTGAACGTTCCTATAATTCAACACACCAAAAGGAGGCATTTATAACACTGCAACATCACAACCTCTCACTTGAGTTGACTTAAATAAGACATTAGGTCTATTCACACATACTTGCAGAAAAAGTTGACATGTTGGTTTGTGTTTTGTCTCCAGGGTTCAGTGCTGAAGTCGACAGATGCCCTCCGGCTGTGTGAGCTGGATCTCGGCCTCTCAACACAAACCTTGCAGCAGCAAGAAGGTCTTGTTCCCCCTGTTTGCCCCGGAGTGAGTGGGCAGAAGATTGTGATGAGCGGGGAAGAAGAAGGGGGCAAGTGTTGAAGTGAGTGAGGGTGTGCTGATGGGGGAGGAAATTACCCCGGAGTCTGCACATTCTCCTGCGTAAACACACAAACACAAACACACACATACACACCTACGTTTTCCTGGGTTTGGTTTGCTGTTTTAGTTTGATGCTGAGGCAGATTTCTGCAAGCCCCCCCCCCCCCCCCCCCCCCTCCCCCCTCACAACACCACTAACACACACATACACGCCCCCCTCCCCCCAACACACACACACACCTCACCCCTTCGCCCCTCTCACCCTCCGAACCCGGCACAGTCAGCATCGTCGCGGCGACGCCAATCGATGCTCCGCGCCCCGCTGAGCGTGTCCACACAAGGCCGAGCGAAGGGCCCCTCCGCAGGGGATTGTGGGAAATCTGATTTATGATGCTCGCGGTGTTGCTGACCACTAACTTTTGCTCCCTCTCTCTTCGTATTTCCCTTTGTCTCTCCATCTCTCTCCCAGCTCTCGCTCCCTTCTCCCCGTGACTTACCTGTTTAACTCTCTCTTTCCGCACAACGTCGTCGCTTTATGAAAATGAGAGAGACCGTCTAAGAAGCACCTGGAGCCTCGAAGAGAGACTATAGAGAAAGAACAGATGTAAAGTGAGCTCCACCGTGGGGCAATAAGAGGGGACTTTGAGCACAAGGGATGGACCAGGGGATGAGAAGGGGTTTGTTAAGGAGGATGGGATGAGATGAAGAGGGGGTGAAAGAAAAGATGATTCCATTTCATAGGGATCTGGTTGCAGAAGGAGGAGGATGTAGAGAGGATTTCCATGGCTGCTTTGGTGCTCAGCCCCTCTCATCTGCTGTTGTCCCTGCCCTGGCACTCCTGGTGGTGTTTTAACCAGCAGGCAGAGCGCACAGCATCCGTACTGCATCTCATCACATCACAAAGGTTCTGTGTTTGCATCCCGATCACTGAGGGTCAGTTATGTGGAAATTACTGGATTGATCATTAAACAAACACATGCACTTTTCTTCCTGCATGCCTTGAGCGCAAACAGGGACGTTGTCTATATGACAAACACGTTCTAAGTGGATGCAACCACTGATGCAGAACTGTGAGCTTTGATTCTGGCAAGAGAATAAGTCTGTCGGTTTGAGTGAGCCAGGAAACGGTGTTGGCTTGCCGTGTTCGTGTCAAGCAAGGACAATTAGCTAGCTAGCTAGCAAAAATGTGCCCCTAAAAGTTTATAAGCGTATACAAAGAGGGCATTTTTGTAATTCCTTTTTTTTAATAACAAATACTTTTGATTTAATGGCCTGGATGATTTGGCGAAGACAGCTGATTCCTATCATGTAAAACCACCTTGTTAGCTTGTGGATATTAGCATAATAATATAACCTGTGCTGTGGGAAATTACCGTAAAATCCGGGTTATAAGGCGCACCCTTTTATAAACCGCATCTACTAAATTTAAAGAAAAAGTCGTATTTAATCATTAACAAGCTCTCGAGAACAGTTTTGTCAACGTTAGCTCCCTGCTCGCTAGCTAGCGCTCCCGTATGTCTCTGCAACTGCTGCTAAATTTAGAATCGGAAAAATCCACAAATTAGCCGCACCGATATTTAAACTGCAAAGTTGAGAAAAAAAAAGAGTAACGGTTTATTAATTTTACGGTAATGTAACAGTAACAGTGGATTATTATGATGAGTAGGCTACAGTAGGGCTACCTGTGCCTAAAAACGTAACAATGCAAATGAAATGCACAGAGCAGGCTGTTGTCAAGGTAAATAAATAAATACAAACACACACACACACACACACACACACACACACACACACACACACACACACACACACACACACACACACACACACACACACACACACACACACACACACACACACAGAATAATCTCATCATGATGACACCCACTGTGTCGACGGTGTGTGTATCACGGTGACACTTAGACTGTCTGAGTGTGTGTCCTGGCTGCAGGGGGCCTCCCAGCCCCCGCTGTGTGAGGGACCGGCTCCTCCTCAGAACGTTCATTCACCATCTCCTCCACTTCAAGAACACAGTAAATTAGAAAGTTAACGCACTGATGGGGCGGAAGATTGCTCTGCTGGGCTGATTTCTGTGTGTGTGTGAGCAGTAAAAGCAGCTCCCCAAACAGCGGGAGGTATGCATTAGACTAATGTGTGATTAAACACATCCATGCATGTGATTGGTTGATTTATCTGCTTTGACAGTGGTAACTGGTTGATTTTATAGATCAATCGTGAGGCGGTGGGGAGGGCGGGCAGGTGATACATGCTTGTTAGGATAGTGAAGCATCAATATTGTAATCGTTATTAAGCAAAAGCATTAATTTCACTTTCCATCTATAGCTAAATGTTTAAGAACCAACCCTACATGACCATACCAATGTGTTGACAGTTGTATCCCCTTAGCTACAAATAGTCATACCAATCATCGATACTTTGTGCAAAAAAAATAATAAATAGAATTCATGCCGCTCCAAGTTCAAGGTCCACTCATGAGCTTTATCCCGAGCTTTCAACTGCATTTCACTGTTTTCGTGTTTGGCTCAGCTACTTGTTACGTCATGATGGTTGAAACATGTGTTTGTCAAACGTAAAGGTGTATGCAACACGCTGAGTGGTTGGCTACGCTTGCATAGTAAAAGAACAGATAACACAAAATAAAACACAAATAAATCACAGTAGAATTGAAGGCGGGATTAGCCACCGGACAAAGTGCACCAGAACTCCAGGTGCCTTAAAAGCTCCAGATTTACTGCGCGTCAACGAAACTAAAGCACTATTAACTGACACGATAATGGCCTCAAGGTGGGTCTCAATCATGTTTACTAATGTTGGATAGGGTATTGTGTCAAATCCAGCTTTAAGACCCTAATTTTCATGTTTTTGCTCACATTTAACGTAATTACAGCACAATACATCTGCTATCAGTGAGTATTTCTGCACAGAAAAACAGAAACAGGTTGTTGCCCCTTTGCTGGTTGAGCAAGGTATGGTAAAAATGCAGAAAATACATTTTTGAAAATGCATAAAAGCAGATGAGAAAAAGATCATCTTAAATCCGGATTTTAAGCATGTATCCAGAGCCTTCTTGTCACGTATGTCTGTCTGTCAGTAGCCAATACACAGCAGCACGGTAGCTTTCTGTGAGAGAAACCATACACTGCGTGATTTGTAAACATGCAAAGGCGATGGTGTTGTCCTTTAACCTCAACTCTATAGCAGACTGCTGTACGCGAAAAAAGAAAACATCCTGAGGATCATTAAAAGGGTTTTAGTTGCATCCTATCGCTCTCGAGTTGTAATTCTATAATCACTGTGAAAGGAAGATGTATATTTAATACCTCATCTTGCTGTGCTGATGATGTGGCATGTTTTGAAACATTGGTTTCATAACTATATCAATACCTCATCTCTTTTTCATGCCATTGATGATCGTCTCTATTCAGAGGCAACATCCGCCTCAGAGGCAAATAGAAGCACTTAGCTCGGCTTATTTCAATACCTGATTGAAATATCTGCTGCTTTGCTTTATTGAGACATCACCACTCTTCAAGATGACCCTGTCGTAAAGTGGTGGGGAAACAAATAGTTTGTGGTCAACTACGTGAGGAGGTGGACGGATTTCACAGAACATTAAGTTGATGAATACGAAGCAGATTTGTAGAAAGCAGTTTTTTGTTTTCAGGGCGGTCCAGCTTTGTCCCGCGTGTTGTATCTGTGTGGTCGCTTCTTGAATCTGCAAAAGGCGGAAAGTTTGTTTTCATCGGCTCTGTTTTGAGACTAAGCAGCTCTGACATCTCTGCTACCCACAATCCCCTGCGGGAGGAGTTGGCTGTTAGCGATATTTCCCCGGTGACGGCTTGGGCTTTGGCTTTACACCGTGTTACAGCAATTAGATCTCAATTAGCTCAGGAGTAAACACACAGAGGGAGAGAGACGGTGTGTGTTGGAGGGAGAGCTGTTAGCAGGTGTAAAGCGGGCCTGTTCTCTCTGGGGTCTTGTTTGAACCTCCGTGTCCCACGAGCACGTACTGTAGCCCTGCGGGCAGGATTCAATCTGCAGCTGAACACACACACACACACACACACACACACACACACACACACACACACACACACACACACACACACACACACACACACACACACACACACACACACACACACACACACACACACACACACAAGCGGCAAAGACAACAGAGACGACTAAAACACACAAACCACAAACTGAAACCATGGTGATGCATCATGAGGCGTTCAGGTACGTTGTCTCAGAGCAAATGTTGGGGATTGTCTGTCCTCCAATTTTTCCTCCTCTCCATCATCTCGTTTCCTCTCCTTTATTTCTTCCCACTTCTTTCTCCTCTTTTCTTCCTCCCCACATCTCCTCTCATCCCCTCTACTCTCTTCATGTTTTTTTGTTGTCTCTCCTTCTCTCTTCTCCTGCCCTCCTCTCACCTGTCCTTCCTCTTCTCCTTGTTCACTCTTCACCATCTTTCCATCCTCTCGCCTCTTTTGTTTGGTCTCCTTTCCTTATTCCTTGTTAATCTCCTCTCTTCGTCTCCTTTCTTCTCTCCTTCTACTCCATTTTCCACTGTACTTTTTTCTCTCTCCTGTCCTTCTTATCCATCTTACTCTCTTTCCTTTTTTCCTCATGTCTCCTTTTCTCTCCTTCGTCATGTCTCCTCCTCGGTTGCTTCCGGTTTCCTCTACTCACCTTCTCTTCTCCCTCTTCTCTGGTCTCTTTTCCTTCTTCCTTTCCTCTCTTCTCCTGCCCGTTTTATCCTCTCCTTCACCCTTCATCATCTTCTCTCCTCTTGTCCTGTTCACTTCTGTTTTTAATCCTTTCATATTCTCTTTTTACGTAATTCCTTACTTATTACATCATGTATATCCTTATTTCCTATATTTAACTTGTCTCTTCTCCTTTTCCCCCTCAACTTCTCCCCTTCAATCTGCTCAATCTGCTCACTTCTTCTCTTGTATCCTCTCCTCTATGACATTTCATCCTCTTCTCCTCTTCTTCCATCGTCTTCCTCTTACCTCCTTTAATCCTCACATTTTCTCTTTCCTTCTCACCCTCTGGCTGCTCTCCTCTTCTTCTTCCCATCTTTTCCTTCTCTCACCCGGCCTCATCTCCTTTCCTTCTTCTTCTCTTCTTGTCCCCTCTCCCCTTCTCTCCTCTCTTCCTTCCTCTACCTTCTACCTTCCTCTCCTTCTGGCTGGGTCTCTGCTGGGTCGCTGTGCTTGTTGCGGGTGATAATCCGTGTCACGGCGGCTGATTGGGGATTAGGACTAGCAGTTTATTCACGGCAGGGAGAATGATACAGCGCTTAGCGGCACAGGCTCCTGTGGCAGCCGCTCTCTGCTGAATTAGCAACATGTTTGAATGAGATAAAAGAGACAGCTTACCCCACCGCACTCCACCACCTAATCCCTATACAGCTGTGAAATGAGCCGGGCCAGCCGCACCACACCTAGACCCACGCTGGCTGTCTCTCGTCCTCCCTCTCTCTCTCTCTCCCACACACATGCCCACACTGTTTGTACTGTACCTGCCTGCACACACACACTCGTAGTAAACTCTAATTCCTCACTAGAAAGCCCTCAGAGAGCACATACCTCCACCGAGGCTGCACAATCCTCTGAATGTGTCATTTTATTAATAATATATATATTTTTTTTTTTTTATATTTTCGTATTTTTTATATCAAAATACACACAGTGATAAACAATAATGTCCACTGGTTGTGAATTTTGCACAATACCTAAATGCATGGGAATTTTAGGGTTCTGCACGAGGACAAATGTGCAAGTTTCAAGCGAGTCATGTTGCTGCAGCGCTGCCTGTAGATTAATTGCCATCCCATTTAAAAGGATCACTCGGGCCGTTTCTTGGTAGATATTGTATAATGTGTTCATGAGTCATGACAGCCAAGTGTGGGAAGAAAGTGTGGGATAAAATTTGAAGAATACAATTTTTTTAAAGAGAGAAAAATAGATTATAATGAATTTATTGAGTTAAAAGAGCTGTATTTAACATTCTCAACATAAATAAAGCAGCAAACACCTATTATCTACCTGAGCATAGAAGGAGGTAACTTTCTCTCTGTGTGTATTGTTATCCCAGCTTCTCTTTGCTTTGTTGACATAGCCGGGCCGGCGTGTTTTTAGTGCATATGTGTGTACTGTATACTGGTTCGCTCCGTGGTGACCGCCGGTTCTCTCTGTTAGCTCTTAGCGTCTTCATCGTTCACTGCACTGTTAGCGTTGTTTGCACTGTTAGCGCTGTTAGCACCGTTAGCTCTGAGCCGCCAGCTCACAGTAGCCATGTAGAGGGCCGTGGAGAGGCAACTGAAAGGCTCCCAATATCAGATATTGCACCTTTAAGTAATTCAAGTAATTACAAATCTTTTTTTGGTAAACATTGACGCTGACCAACATAAAAACACTTTGACTGTGCTGAACTATAAGTGAACAGAGGAAGTTATCCTATTAGCTGTCTCCCACCATCCAGTTTTATATATGATAATATAGTGAAACTCTACCAGAGTGTAAAGTGCTCTATAACAGAGCATTGTCTGTAGTTAAGTAGCCTAAAACCAGAGTTGATGGTACACAATCTGTCTCTTGAATAAAAGGTGTTCACATGCCTTTTGCTTGCATTATAGCTATTATAGGCTTGTTTTGTGAGGTTAACTGTTTTGACAGTGCCATTTTCTGGTCAAAATATAAGTTTATCATTTAAATAACCGCATGGTGGCACAACTATGTTCCAATCTGTACCAAAACATACTCATGTATTTCTGTTAAATTCTTAACATTCACAAACTTTCATCAGAATGTACATGTATCCTGCTGACTATCAGACAAACAAAAAAAATGGAACCAAAAGCCTAACCTAATATAAAAAAGAAAGGCTCTTTTTTTGTCATTCACACCCAGATATACAAACACTTTTTAATGAATCTCCAGTTCTATTAGTTATAATGGAAAACACAGTGACAGCTGCACATTATGGGCGACATTTGGGATCTAGGTTTCAGTTTGCAGTTGCATTTATTTTAACACACTACCTTTGCAGAAATGTCCAGATAGCTGAAAGTTAAGTTGATTTGTTATTTGTTATTTTCTACATGTGATTAAGCTCTAAAAATAGCCTCGTCCTCCTCAAAACACCACAAATTGAAAACCGCTAGGAGACAAAGTGTGGTCCATTTTGTTAATGGTTTTGGCCAGAGGGGGATTGGCCATCTCCACCAATAAGCCCGTCCGTACATCTCACTTCATTTGGCTGGTGTTGTGTCAGCAAAATAAGGCAGGGAAATAATAATGTGCGGCTATCTACATATGGAGAAGTAATGAAGGAGAGAGGGATGGAGTGGAGGGAGGACAAGTGAGGGGAATGAGCACAGGAGTGGAGAATTACAGCTGATATTAGAACTGTAGGATTTGCAGTCGTCTCTCTTATTCTATGAGGTGAACAAAGGTGATTCACTTAAAAAAGCAAAGCAAGCAGTTTATTTTTCACTGTCTTATCAGCAAGCAGTGAGACGTCCTGCACTCGTCCTGTTTTAGTTGCACCATCTGTGTGTCTCCATATTGGTCCATCCATGCGACGCTGCGCCCAGCCTGGTCACAGGTTTTATTTTACACCGACGGACGTGTGTGAAGTTGACGCACATCTCGTCATGTAAATAAACCTGGAAGTTATCTGACACAACTTTTGTAACCAGCAGGACTGATAAGAGCGGCAGATGTTTTCTCCAGGGTTGGTTTTCATTTTCTTTGTCACTACGCCTGTTATTTACAAGACACTTTCAGATTTCATCAGAAAGTGTGAGATGATGTCCTGAACTGAAGGGAAACGTCACGGGAAGCACATCAACACGAGTCTTACTGCCCCAGGCTGTTTTTAATGAGAGCCATGTAACACAAATCTCATTGATTTGTTCGTGATAAACACACATCTTCTCAACACCTTTAAACCCAAAGAGGAACCAACATATATTTGCCACCAAAAATGTATGTTACTCAAAGAGAGAGCAAGCAGAAAAGTTATATTATACGCTCCATATTAATGGTTTAAAATGTGTCTTTATCAGGATGGAGATTGATTACACCTGATACAATAAACCAAACATCACTCCATCACATGTGATGCCAAGATTAAATCATGGGTGATTTTCAGATCCTGATACGGACAATAAAACTAAAAAGAAACTTTCCACCAAACCAAATGTTGCATTACAAATATTTGTATTGTATTGTATTTTAATATTACAGGGAATCAATAACAGTTTAAGTCTACGCAATTTTTAGAATATTTTCCAATGGAGAACTGAACTGAAAATTTAAGCTTTCTATACTTTTTTTGGCAATGGAATCTTGTGGCTTTTAAGAGATTATAGTTAAGTTTCACTTTCCGTTCAGTTTCAGTATACACTGCGTTCCACATTATTAGGCAAATTGTATTTAAGGGTCATAAACATTCATTTTTTGGTTTTTCAATGAAACTCATGGATGGTATTGTGTCTCAGGGCTATTTGGATGATTGAAATCATCCAAATAGTAATAATAATAATTAGTTTGCCAGGTGAGCCCAATCAAAGGAAAACTACTTAAGAAGGATGTTCCACATTATTAAGCAAGCTACATGTTTCAGGCAAAATGGGGAAGAAAAAGGATCTCTCTGCTGCTGAAAAGCGGCAAATAGTGCAATACCTTGGTCAAGGTATCACAACATTGGATATTTCCAAAAGAATTGCGCGTGATCATCGGACGGTGAAGAAATTTGTCACCGATTCACAGCACAAGCGGGTTCGTTCAGACAAAGGCAAAATAAGGAAGATTTCTGCCAAACAAATGCGTAGGGTTAAGAGAGCAGTCACTAAAATGCCATTGAATAGCAGCAAACAGGTGTTTGAAGTCGCTGGTGCCTCTGGAGTCTCGCGAACTTCAAGATGTAGGATGCTCAAGCGGTTTGCAAGTGTCCTTAAACCTGTTATTCGGCCACCCCTAAACCAAGCTCATAAGCAAAAAAGGTTGCAGTGGGCTCAGGACTACATGAAGACTAACTTTAAAATTGTTTTGTTTACGGATGAGTGCCGTGCAACCCTTGATGGTCCTGATGGATGGAGTAGTGGATGGTTGGTGAATGGCCACCATGTCCCAACAAGGCTGAGACGTCAACAAGGAGGTGGCGGAGTCATGTTTTGGGCCGGAATCATGGGGAGAGAGCTGGTAGGCCCCTTCAGGGTCCCCGACGGTGTGAAAATGACCTCGGCAAAGTATGTAGAGTTTCTGACTGACCACTTTCTTCTGTGGTACAAAAAGAAGAACCGTGCCTTCCGTAGCAAAATCATATTCATGCATGACAATGCACCATGTCATGCTGCAAAGAATACCTCTGGGGCATTGGCTGCTATGGGCATAAAAGGAGAGAAACTCATGGTGTGGCCCCCATCTTCCCCTGACCTTAACCCTATTGAGAACCTTTGGAGCATCATCAAGCAAAAGATCTATGTGGGTGGAAGGCAGTTCACATCCAAGCAGGTGCTCTGGGAGGCTATTATGGCATCCTGCAAAGACATTAAAGCAGAAACTATCAAAGAACTCACAAGTTCAATGGATGCAAGAATTGTGAAGTTGATATCAAAGAAGGGGTCCTATGTTAACATGTAACTTGACCTGTTAAGATGTTTTTGATTCAAACTTTTCTTGATTCCAGTAAATATGACCTCCTAATGCTGCAAATTCAACAAATGACAATTTTTGTTCTTTACAACCTATAAAATATCTTGAAACTCTGAAATTCTGAAATTCTGCATAATAATTTGGAACACTGCATTTTGAGTTTTTTATTTTTGAAAAAAATACTGTTATCATTAGGAGGTTTGTTCAATAGAATTTGACTTATACTCTAACAGTTGATGACTTGAAAATGATACTGACTGACTGTGCATTACTATTTAGGAAAATCTGAGCAAAGTGTAATTTGCATAATAATGTGGAACACCGCGCGGTGTAGTAAATGGTTCTAAATATAGTGCACACTTAGAGGGATATTGATTTTTTATGTGGTCTTTTTTCAAATGGCTAAAATACAACGGTGCATTGCTTTGCTCCCACGCTGGTACTCCTGTCTGTTTCTCTGAACTGGGGGGCATGCCGACCGTCATCTACAGTAGGTTATTCTCTGACGAACTCAAAGTAACTAATTCAACCCCACTTCTAAACACCCAAACTATCCCTATATCGGCAATAACTCTTACATGCATCGTTTAGTAGCGACCAAATTTAGATTACACATGGCACAAATCAATTATCAATTATTACCAATTATCAAGATGGACCCCCAAGTAGGCAAAATAAAATCATCATAAAACCTGATTGAGGTCATGGCCACCATCAGCCAATCAGCATGATTGTCATGTGTATCCAACCCATTCTTATTCTCACTTGGTAACTATCAACGCTTGGTAAGTCTCCCTTTACATCAGAGATCAATGTACTAGGTACCCTTCTAGCAATAGTTTACAATGTGTCGGGATCTGTATCAATATACGCTCTTTACTAGTGTCCTTTTAAAATAAATTCCCGTCGTCACTGGAAGTTTGGTTTCGGCAACAAAACCACTAAGTTGGTGGACATTAACTTCAGGACACGAAAGAATGACAGGCGAGCCACGTGACTCACGTGACTAGCGACTCATGACGCATGTGACTAGCGACTCACGTGACTAGCGACTCACGTGACTAGCAACACATGTGACTAGCGACTCACGTGACTAGTCACGTGAGTCGCTAGTCACATGCGTCATGAGTCGCTAGTCACGTGAGTCACGCGTATATTGATACAGATCCCGACACATTGTAAACTATCGCTAGAAGGGTACCTAGTACATTGATCTCTGATGTAAAGGGAGACTTACCAGGCGTTGATAGTTACCAAGTGAGGAATAAGAATGGGTTGGATACACATGACAATCATGCTGATTAGCTGATGGTGGCCATGGCCTCAATCAGGTTTTATGATGATTTTGTTTTGCGAATCACATGACCAGCTACGCACGTGCATATGACGCACGTGATTAGCGACTGACTTTACTAGCTACGCACGTGACTAGCGACGCACGTGACTAGTGCCTAGCAACACATGTGACTAGCGACTCACGTGATTAGCGACTCACTTTACTAGCGACGTACGTGACTAGTGACTCACGTGACTTGCGACTCACGTGACTAGCGACTCACGTGACTTGCGACTCACGTAACTAGCTCTTATGTTTAGGGAGGGTTTACATGGGAATTAGTTGAATGCCTGCTGTGCAGCCGCTAAAGGTGGTCTTCTTGTGCCGATGCCGAGGGGCACTGGCCAACTGTTGGTATTTGACGAGGAGTGAGTGAGAATGTTGGTGTTTTCTGATGCAGATCCAGATCAAACTGCGGATTTAAAAATATTTCAAGCTTCTTCTGTGATAAGTTCATGCAGTAATGTCCGAGGTATGTTTCCTCTGAATTTGTTTTTGTTCTTGATCTCCGTCTCGAGGCTCAGAGGCCATGTCAGTGTCACCTCCGTGCGCCGCCGCCTCAGAGTCATCTTTGGTTACCAGCGGATAAGCACTTTTCCCCTGATTGGTTTAGCCGGCGTCTCTTAATATCATATTGATGATAATTTCCCTGTAATGCGCCATTTGCACTAATTGTGATGCAGGGAGTGAGTAATGGCATGTGACTGCAGCCGCTCCCCAGCCACTCCTCAACACTTAATCTCCTGATTGTCCCAGAGACACGAAACGTGACAAGATCTCCATAAACAACATGCTTCCCCCAAACATACGCACACACACACACGCACGCACGCGCCCGCACGCACACACACACACGCACACGCACACGCACACACTCCAACCAAAGCCCTTCCTCCACTCTGGCCTCCATTACTGACCTCTGTCCTACCCTACGTCTCTCACTCCAAATTTTCTATGTATTTTTTTTTCTCTCTCACTGC
Source organism: Myoxocephalus aenaeus (assembly GCA_038501785.1). NCBI lineage: Eukaryota > Metazoa > Chordata > Actinopteri > Perciformes > Cottidae > Myoxocephalus > Myoxocephalus aenaeus. The sequence continues at coordinate 775,655 of JBAMJR010000050.1, read as the reverse complement.
TACTGCCTAGCTGTCGGCCCTCTCCTGAACTAGAAAAGACCCGGTAAAAGACTGGCTTTTTCATTTTTTTTAAAGAGACCTCATTAAAATGATTAGAACAGGTCGGAATAAGACCTGGTCAAAAGTACAGTGGACTCAATAAAGCGAAAACACGCAATTATTCCTCTGCAAAGACAGACGCAAACATGTCTGTGGATCTTTTCAGAGTAGGGTGTTATCCTAAACTCGCAATTGGGAGCACGTCGCAATTTTTTTTCACGTTTTGTGAAGTAAAAAGAATGCCCAGCAAAATGAAGGGTGTCTATTAAAAACATTCACTCAAACCTTCCAAATTGCTGCCGATGGCCAGGCCGCTTTGGATGAAAGCGGTGCTCTATAAATGCAGCGACTCACGAAAAGCACGTTATTATCCTGCAATGATGTGAACCTAGAGCACCTGTGAAGACCTCTGCCACCTGTGTACGTGACTTTTATTTATCAACATAAGCTAAATTAGTCTTGATTCAATATCAAATAAGTAACCAGAAATACGGTCTGTCTACTCTTGTAGAGGCACATATAACTAGATATATATGCTAATACCACTTACGTAAATGAAATCATATATTTCGCCATAACAGTTTAACCTTTGAACAATGAATTACCGCATGTCTGTACTCCATATGCAAACCATTTACATAAGAGTGCATAATTTAAATGCACTCTTTTTCATACCTTTCATTAGGCTACTAAATCCTCTTCTACCTCAGTGCAGTTTTTGTTCACAGAGGTTTCATTTTGCGAACACACACACACTGAACAATCACACATGATAGTGGACCAGCTGATTTTCTCCTCTTTATCTGTGCTTTGGGTGTGAAATCGATGTAGGTGGCCCATCTCCAGCCCTGCAGGGGGGAGAACATCAACAGACCTCGAGAGAGTGGGATGCAGTGGGATGGAAATCTGAAGAAATTATGATAGTAATCATGGAAACGTATAATTCTGTTGGTCATAGGTAGAATCACAGATAGGAAATTGCCGTCTGTCTTTATAAATATATACAAACTGATTTATATCTCTTTGCGAGGAAAATAAATTAGATATTTGAAAGAAGAAGAAGAAAAGCTATTTTCTTGCACTGGATTGTTTTCTCATCCTCCCTTCTCTCTGAGCTGGAAAAGAGAATGAGCTGCTTGTTGGGGGTGTAAAATGGAGAGCAGAGGGTTGAGTCAGGGACTGTTAACCCCAGGGGAGGTTCAGAGCATCGGACCTGATTCCCAGGCCATCTCATTGTTCCTGGCCCGGCTGTAATTTAGGAGGAAAGCGGCGTCAAAGCGCCCATAAATCCTCCGTGTGCCGAAAGCGTCCCAATCTCAATCTGTCAGCGAGACACTGGTCAGCCGGTAAATACCTATCGCCCACTCTTCTTCAAGTGATCGCACACATGGGAACACATACACACACACACACACACACACACACTCAGTTTTGTTTGTGTGCATGTACGTACGTTTCTAGTTCTACGTGACGCTGCTCTTGCTGAGGCGGCAAGTTTTCAAGATGAGTGCTAAATGCACAGATGTGCAAACACACTCACACAGCACACTTAGGCTGCCTGAAACAAAGAAAAGAGGATAATGACATCAAGTTACACGGTTTAGATTACAGCAGCTGCTGATTGTTAAACTACATAGTCCTATTATCGTTCACTGATATAGAAATAAGGAATAATGGGAGGAAAGATTTACAAATAAAAGAACAGAGGCAAAAGGTGGGACGTACAATCTAAAAAAGGAATGGAGAGAAGGAGTAGAGAGAATTACAAAAATAGAAAAATTTATAAAAGTAGGAAAGGAAAAAAGTCTCTCATGCTGAACAAAACGGTGAATCTGCAAAACTGCTAACTTTAACGATAAGAAAACTTTCTATAACGTGTCAACAATGTAAATACTCAAGTACAAGTACCGCTTAAAAATGATAATTTACTTTCAGACACTGGGTCTTATGTTTTATGTTTCAGCAGTCCTCTGTTGTCCTTCTTCTTTCTCTTCCTCTTCTCCTGGAACTTTCTGCACATGTCGGATCTGAAGGAGCCAACGAGGCATTTTAGTTAAAACAAGGTTACTGTGAGACGTCGGCTCCTCATACAGGAAGCTCCACTTATTACCAATCAATCATTCACCTGAAGCCAGTGTGCTACCACACACACACACACACACACACACACACACACACACACACACACACACACACACACACACACACACACACACACACACACTTTTCTTGATGATCTCGGGGTCTTTGTCTTTTTTTCTTTTTTTTTACTTAATTAAAAGTCTCTATAGACAGACATAAACAGATAAACACACATGTCCACACAGTCAGCTGTGTATAGAGACATCCTCGTGTCGATCAATAACGCTCATAGATTGTCAATTAAGCTCTGGAAGGGGAATGAATAGGATTTGCATATATATAGAGCAGGGTTTACCCATGCGCTCACAGGACGTCCTAAAACTGCTGCCCTCAGCAGGCTGACCCATCGGAGGAGGAGGGGGGTGAATGGGTGTAGAACAAGAAAACCCGAAATATGGGCGCAGACACCTGAGGTATTCAGATGAATTCACGTTACGGGAGTCAGTCGCATGGCACCCTGGTTGCTACAAATAATTGGGAGTCGATATTACTAATATACCAACACTAATATATATACTACTAATAAAAACAACAGCAACAATAATACTACTACTAATAATAACATTACACATAATATATATATATATATATATATATATATATATATATATATATATAATGAAGTTAACTTTAGCGTTGTTCAAACTCACCTAACTTTATTTAATATTCTAGAGGAGATTTCAGATTTACCAAAGGAACAGAATATGAATTTATAGGAAATGTTTATAAAATGATGTACAAGACATTTAGAATATATTAATTGAATGTAAATCTGCACCCATAATACTGCATGTCTTGGATTTTATCATAACCTTAAACATCACAAAACTTAAATAAATAGTTTGAACAATGTTCATACTGCATGTAACGTGTGTGCTCTTTCTAAATTCAAATCAGGGAAGAATCGAGAATTTTAAACATAAACTGTTTTGGCATCAATTATTGATATCCTCCTGATTTAAAGACATCATTGCAGACATAAATGTTTTAACCTTTTCTTTCACTGACCAAAGGACAAAGTTCTCAATTGTTATAAATGGTTTGAACACAAGCAGCTGCACAAGAGCTTTGCTTCAATAAAAACAACAGTTTGCTGTAAATTAGGAAATATCTGATCATAAAATAAACACACAAGGCTACAAATTGGAACAGACATTTAATACCAATTTTAGTTTCTTCACAGTTTGTGGTACGTGGACCAAACATCTCTCCTAGAAAGAGCGATATCGAACCAATAATAATAATAATCCCATCTACATACATTTAGCTGTATTTCAAACTGCAGCTTAAATTTCCACTTTGACTCGCTTACCTGTTTTTCTTGTGTATACATGTGCATGTGATCATTCCTCTACCGCTGTGTGCGTGTGTTGTGTGTGCAGTCGTGTGAGTATGTATTTCTGCGTACCTGAGTCACTGCAGTGGCATCGGGGGCCAATTAACGGGGTGGATTATGTGTCTGAATTCTGTTCCTGAGGGAACTTACACCCGCACCAAACATATCAGCTCATTGTCCCAATCCTGCATGTGAGCTGCCAGCGGTGTGTGTGTGAGTGACAGTTGAGATGTCTTTCGGGTGTACATCTACACTACTATATATAGATATACATTATATTACATTTTATTAATACGGAAGTTCCCTTTGTCCAAAGTGACTTACAAAAAGTGCATTACAGCTGAAATAAGTTGATTTATTGACAGAAAACTAATTTGTAATCCGTTATTTACTTGAGTCACATGACCAAGTCTCAATTCTCCATTATTTGGGGAATTTGCTGTTTGTCTTGTTCTTTGTGAAGGGTCAATTTAATATGTTGGCGATTTGAATAAGATGATTGAATCAGCCCGAAAGTGAATTTAAACATTCCACAGGAATGAAAACGTTTGCATATCCCAAACACAAACGTTTGAGCATGTTCACTGCTACGCTACAGTACTAGTGCATATTTATATTGATTCAACACTCTTGGCGACAGTCAGTGTATTTCGGTATCGCAATAGAAATGAACAAAGAGCAGTCAGCTAGAATTGTGTGTTTTTATAAATAAATGTTGTTCAGTGGCTGTACACACACAGGACAAGCAGTGAGGGCTTTAGGATCTGTGGTGTGTGTGTGTGTGTGTGTGTGTGTGTGTGTGTGGTGTGTGTGTGGTGTGAGCCGGTCAATGGGGACATGAAGCGTTAGCTCGAGCACCAGCGTGTCCAATGGGATTGATCGATTTGTTGTTGATTGCCATAGCGACTCCCAGAGAGTGTGTTTAATATCTCTATTCTTCGGCAGATGTTCACACTTGGACCGCTGAGCAGGTTTTAGTTACAGCACGACACGCAGGGTTTGTCCCTTTTTTTCCCTCCTATTTATTTTGGCCCGCAAACAAAACAAAACAAAATCAGTCGGCTGTCATCTGACGGGACGAGCGGAGGCCCCTCCCTCCCCGCGAGGCTGACGTGGTGTCAGTGTTGGTGTGATGTTGCGCGGATGTTATCGCTCTCTGGCAGCATCAAGCTAATATTGTCGCCCCGTTAGGAGGTCCTGCTACGCTAAATCTGTGCCGAGCGAGTTGAGGGGATCAGACTCCCGGTGTCGGGGGTTAATATATGTGTCTGGGAGACGGCCTTCATCCCACACCTCCCCCAGAACCTCCCTCATTCTGTCCATCTCTCCCCCCTCCAGGCACACCCCTCACTCTCTATCCAATCTGTTTCCTTTTGTCAACGGCCCTGGCCTGTGATGTAGGGAGGCTCGGTCCACCAGGACACACACACACACACACACACACACACACACACACACACACACACACACACACACACACACACACACACCATGGTGCATTAGACTGGTGATTTCCCCTCCTTCATGCCTATGCTATGGCCTTATTTATCATAATTTATCATTTTACCATACCCACTCCCCTCGCTATTCACATGGGCATTATCATATTGTGTTGTGGCTGCAGGGTATATAGAGCACAGAGGGCTGGTGTAAGAGTGTGCACAGTGTATCTGAATTAGAGTTCATCCCTTTAAATACCCTCCTCAAACAGCTCCTAACAGCTTTACAACAGGATGTTTTGTCAGGGAAATAAGGATATGAAACGCATAAGAGTAAAGAAGTATGGTATTTATGATCCTATATCATGCTGGTCCTCGATTAGTTGAGCTTCAGACATGCAGACAGTCCACCATAGGGGAGGAAGAGTGCAATATATAGGTTCATATTTGAATATGATGTTGTGGAGAAGAATTTTTTTTAGATTATTGATTGTAAAAAATATAATTTTTGTATTTATTACTGCCTATTTGCCAAGCCATGGAAAAATTACAAAGACCATCAAATGATGCTAGTTTGAATACATTTTCTTTTAATATTCCGGGCGGTCCTTCTGCGTGGAGTCTGCACGTTCTCCCCGTGGCAGCGTGGGTTCCCTTCGGTTTCTCCGGGTTCCTCCCAGAGTCCAAAGACATGCAGCTCAGGTTCATTTGGAGACTCTAAATTGCCTGTAGCTGTGACTGTGAATGGTTGTCTGTCTCTATATGTGCCATGAGATAAACTGGTGACCTGTCCAGATGAACCCTGCCTTCGCCCAATGTCAGCCGGGATCGGCTCCAGCGCCCCGCGACACTCAATAGGATAAGCGGTTCGGATAATGGAATGGAATGGGACATGCTGGATGCTGATAGAGTTCCACCTGGACCCTTAAAGCTTACATGGTTACTTTGATTGTATTGTTATACGGGGAAGTCGAGGAGATGCTTGTGAAACACAAGCATACAGCACATGTGTGCTTAAATAAACCCACAACAAATGAACTAAAAACAAAGATCCTAAAAGCTGCTGACAGGCCCGTCACTCCAGAACTTTTCATGGGTAAAATTTGGCAGCAAAAACATTTCATAAAAGTATTTGTTTGTGTTGGCGAAATAAATCAGCACCAATATTTCATGCTTTTTGGTCAACTTTGAAACAAAACCTGTGGCACCAATGTGTTGACAGCGCTGACCTTTTGAGGGAACGGAGAGGCCAGAGAGTCCAAAAGAGGAGAAGCTAGCATATTCCTTTTATTTAACCTCCTCAGTTTGTTTATGACCTGCTCCATGAAAAAGAGACAGTTATAAGTCCATGGTACAAATATGTCTTCTGAATAAACTGTGTGGAACCTAATTTCCTGTATAGTTTGCTCGCCGAGCTACAGGCCCTTTTCACGGCAAACGTCAGTAACATAAATGATGGCTGCATTCCATTTAGGTGAGCCAGATCCAGGCCTCTGGGTCACTGACATGGCTTACTGGGACTCCTAGAGCTGAGCCATATATAATGTTCATATTTACACCTGTGCTCTCCCTGCTTCGAGTCAAAATGTCTGCCGTGAAAAGGGTTTATTGTGACTGACAAGCGGTTTCTTCACTGGAAAGTACTCACTCCGTCAACGGGCTACTGTATACACAAGAAACGCACATTGTTATTACACGAGGATAAGTGAATGCATTTCGCCGTGCCACTTTCTGTTGTGTGCAGATATTGATGCAGCAGAGTTGAGACAACATTTTCAATAATTTTGATCATCATCTGTTGTCTTTGTAGGCCATTTTTATTAAACGTGAATATGAAAAGATACCATGAACAGAGACCTGGGAATCCATTAATGATCAGCATACTGTTGTAGTAAAGAAAAGCTGTGCTCTTTTGAAGCTCGGGATCACGTCCTTGTCGCTGCTAAATTAACCTCCACTCCAAAAGAAACGAGGCCATTTGAAGCGTTAAAGGACGGCTAATAAGAGCTTTGAGAAGAATAAACTCTTCTGAATAAATTATTGTCATCCGTTATGCCGACAAAGAGGAATAATGTAGATTTAATGATTATCTCAGCCTCAGTAAAAAGATACGGATGCACTGAGCAGATTAAATCCCCATCCTACAGACCACACAAACACACACACACACACACACACACACACACACACACACACACACACACACACACACACACACACACACACACACACACACACACACACACACACACATTACTTTGCTCTCTAGATCCTAATGAGAAGAGAAAAACCTAATTTGATCCATCTCAGCCCTTCACTCAGCCTCCCTGCCCCTCCCTCCCCCCTCCTCGGCTGGTCATGGGCTATTCCCGCTGCTCTGATTATTGTTAATCTCATCATATGTCTCTTTCCGCTCAATAAAACCCCCCTCCTCCGTCCGTGCTCCCCATTTTCACTCAAATCAAATTGTTACCGAACATAACCTGCCTGAGCCCCGGCGCGCCGCTGCAGTAATGCAGTTTGTCATAATTAAGTGCCGAGCCTAATTAATTAAATGGTCAGAGGGCTAATCAGTGCATTCTGCGGGCCACACTGCTGCATGATGGGAAAGAAGTAAGGATGAATAGAGATTGAGTGACAGATTTCACTATTGACGGTTAAGGCTGAACAGGAATGACAAAGTTAATTGTGGAGCCATCTTGGTGCATCTTCAAAGTTTAGGGCTCCAAGCACACATACACGCGCGGACACACACACACACACACCTACACACACACATACAGACACAGTTGTGTTTTCATGTTTTCTTTTGCGGACAGTACATTGACTATATTACTTTTGACTTCACCCTCAAGTGTAATAACTTACGTCATGGGTACATGCATTTTGTCACCATAAGGAAGGACGAGTCCCCACAATGTGACAATAAAATGTATGACCCCACAAGAGATGTAAAACACGGCCACACACATGCTTATTCACATACATACATATATGCATTTAAATATATATGCAAACATGTGCACGTACACAGAAAATGCAAAAATGCCCATGCACTCTCTCTCTCACACACACAAACAAACACAAACAAACACACAGCTCCTTTCCAATCCAACCATCACATTATAGTTTTCATTGAATTGCTTGAATACACAGTGCTTATTGATTGAGTAAATGTGCTAATGAAAGTGATGCACAAAGACAGTTCATTAAAGTTGGGCTTGATTAAAAGAGAGAGAACCCAACGGTTTCCCCGAACACACACACACACACACACACACACACACACACACACACACACACACACACACACACACACACACACACACACACACACCTCCGGTTCACTGGTCTGACTCGCTGCATTTTTTAATCTCTGGACTTTTACAGAGGTTTACCGTTGCTTTGGCTAAGTTTTCAGCTCAGAGGACAAAACTCTTAATGCAAATGTCCAGATTCATTATTCTGAATCCTCAACATTACAGCGTGCAGAGAAGATAAAGAACTTGGGGTCAAGTGGGACGTACTGCAAAAGGTTTCAGCCTGGGAACTCACATGTGCTCCATGTAAATAATTTAAAACGGTTCAAAGAAATGATGAAATCAACAACCTTCATTCATTTTGGGTGAACTTTTTAAATAAGAACGACTTTCTAACAAAATATAATACAGCAGTGTGAGAATATTACTGTTCATCTGTATCTGTGGTATGCGTCAGGATTATATTGAGTAAATATTCCCATTTAATGCTCTGTTTATGACTTCATAAACCATCATGTTATTATATGTCTTGTGCATCACTCTGGTTCCAATACTGTTTACCAGAACAACTTGATGTTGTAATAATGAAGCCGACAGTAGTTCCAGCAAATGGTATGCACGTTAAAACTGTTCTGAGAGCTGAGCCAAACAATTTTATGACATCAGTGGTTATGTTTATGGCATCAAAAGCCCCAAATAACAATTAATTTTCATTGTTTCCTGTCAGATTAAGAGTTTATCCGATGAGAGATTAGATGTCAGTCCACATTCTGCATGTTTTTAAAGAAAAAAGCCCCCTGCCCTCTCCTCACTGAGGGCATTGTGAGAGCAGTAAGTGCTTGACCACGGAGGGGAAGTTGTCTCGGAGAATAGGAAGTGCTTGCCACAGCAAGTCAGGGACTAAAAACTTCGCTAAGTTTCTCTCTATCCATCCTTCCTGCCTTCGTCTCTCTCTCTCTCTCTCTCTCTCTCTCTCTCTCTCTCTCTCTCTCTCTCCCTCTCCCTCTCTCCCACCCTTTCTCACTCTCTTATTTCTTCCCTTGAAATTTCTCTTAGGAGATTATCCGCAGGTAAGCTTGTTACCTCTGCCGGCCTGCGTCAGCAGCTCTTCCCCCTGCACTGACCACTGAGCGATGAGGAGGGATGGGGGATGGAGGGGAGAGTGGCGAGGGTGGGTCAGCGAGCCGGGGGGGGGGGGGGAGGAGGAAGCGGCGGTGAGGCGGCGAGCGGCAGGGGGGCGTGGGGAGGGCTGTGTTGGCGTGAGGGCCTCGCCAGTAGCCACTAACACAGCGTGACGACATCATAAGACTGAGCAAATGACTCCGCTGCCTCTCCGGGGCGGCTGGGGTGGACGGGGGGAGGGAGACACAAAGCCTCCCCCCCAACCCCAACGACACACACAACTACACCCATCCTCACACACAGTCCAGCTGTGGTGACCAGGTAGTCAGACACGCTGGAAATGGGACTAAATTGATTGCATACACTCACTTACAAAGCACATTAATGGAGAAAAAAGGATATTACCAGACTTCAGCTAGCTATATTGACTCTGTGTGTGTGTGTGTGTGTGTGTGTGTGTGTGTGTGTGTGTGTGTGTGTGTGTGTGCCCACTTCTCAGCAAACCATATCCTTTTTTTTATTTTTTATTAAGCAGCTTGTTCAACCTGTTTTCTGCCAGGAGTTTCAGACTTCAGATAGACCAACACACCTCACATTTAGGTGTGTTGGTCTTTTAGAGATTCACAAGACATTTTAAGTGAAGACATTTGGTCTGTTTGCAGGTTCAGATTTAGTTTTTGGGTAAAGGTATATCTAGGTGTGTTTGTTTGAGTATGAAAAATGTGAGGGAAGGAGTCTTTGGAAAGTGAAGACGTTTCGTGAAGTTGGGACAATGAGTACACCTGTCACTTTGAAAGTGTTCAAGATAATTTAGGAGACACGGTTTTATTCAGAAAGCGAACGTTTTATCCGCCCCTCACTTTTTTTCTTTTTCGTCTTGGTTTTACGGTTAAAGGAGTATTCCACAGATGTAGGATTCCCCTTTAAAACATTGTTTGAAAGTGTCATTTTTTTACTCCAAGCATTCTTCTTCCTTGTGAAAACCTGCGGCCTACATTACCCACAATACAACTTGACAGCTGCTGGTTCCGTCAGAGTTGTGTGAGCGTGATGCTCGGAGCAGCTAATGTTGCTTTGAGTTGCTAGCCTCAGGCGGAGAAGAGGAGCGGATTTTCAAACAAGATTTTCAAACTTGTATAGTCTTCAGCCCCGACTGGCACAGACTCAAATGACATCACTTGAGGCAATTTAGCAGACTTCATACAATAAGCTTTATAAACCGATTACTTCTTTCCCCACATCAACAGACTCTGTAAACAGACTTTGACGTGACGTGTTAAGGTCACATTTAGTGTTTAGGTAAAGGTGAAGGTAATGAGCTATGGGCCGGTCCTCACAAGTATAGAGTGTACAGTATGAACATCAGTGTGTGTGTGTGTTTGCGCGCACGTGCATGCGTGTGTGTGTGTGTGTGCAGTGGGAGGCTTACTGAAGCCTTCTCAAACAGGGTTCCCCCCTTCTTGCAGGCTTTGGAGCTTGGGTGGAGGGATTGGAGGTGCTCTTCGGAAGAGTGGAGAGATAAACGGGAGAAGTGAGGGGGATGAAAGGGATGTATTCCTCCAGACATGGAGGGGAAATCTCCTCGAATCTTCCCTTGTTAGAGGACAGGAGAGAGATCATTACAGTCGCTCTCCTCTCTGTCTGAGCCTCCTCTCCAGCGCAGTTGGAAAAACTCTTCAGCTCCGTCATCCACCATGATCTTTTCTCTGCTCACCTTCTCTCCCATCTGATTTTCTTCTTTTTCACTTTTGTCTTCGCTTCTGTCTCGTTCCAAATATATATATTTTTTTTTCAAGCCAACAGCCCAGGTGTTTGACGTGAGAATCAACCACACAGGGAAGGAAAGAAAAGATGGAAAATATAGCATTTCAATTCTCAGAAGTTTTAATTAATAAGTCAGTTTTCCTTTTGTGTCATGAGGAGTCCCAGAGGAGCGAGAGGGAGCAAAGACAGCGGAGGAGAGAAAGAGAGAGAGAGAGAAAGAGAGAGGGGAGGTGTGTAACAACACAATGCTAGGAAGGAGGTACAGGTCTAGGAAGAGGTATAGGGAAAGGTGGGATCGGGGCCACAAGGGAGCCCCAGGGCCAACTGGGTATCAACTACCTGTCATGAATTAATCAATCTCCTTAGTGAATTCATTCGCAGTTACAGCTCCTGCATCTTCGCAGTTTCATATATTAATTAATGAAAAAAGGTGAGACAGAGTTATGCTCTAAAATAAACTCCACAGCTGGAGAGGATCAACGAGGCGATTCATTTCTTTGTTTCATCTCACACAGAGAGCTTCCTAATCTTTGGAAATAAAATAATTTCACTTTCTTTGGGTACATGTGGTCACATTGAGTTTTAGGAAACAAAGTATACAAATGGTAATTCTATAGCTTTATATACTATTAGTTGTTAGTCAATTAGGAGACTATTCTTTCATTGATTTGTATTCTGTCATCCTCTTCTTTTTATATCAAGCACCATTTTGACAGCATTATTTCAGCATCAGTCAATTTTGTATATCTCTCTCTCTATACTGTATATATAGTCTATTATTGCGTAGTTTGTTATCTGTGTTGTGTGTGTGGGACTGTTTTCTCCGTGCTTGATTCTACATTCAACTAAACCGAACGTGATGCAGAAGGGAAAAACCACTCTGCATGGTCATATTTAATGTAAGATAGGCAGCTGGATGTGTGCCTCATTGTTGGCTGTCGATACATGTTCTTACCACCAGTAACCACAGGCGTTGCCAAATAAACCAAGAATAAAATACTACGGATTATTACTTTAAAGGAATATGATTATTTACTTTCTTGCCGAGAGTTAGATCAATACCGCTGTCATGTCCGTAAGTTATAATGCATACAGCCAGGAGCTGCTTAGCATAAAGACCCCCATGTTGACTTGAACGGCAGAAATAAAAACTGTTTTGGTCTCTGAAGCTTATTTTTCCTTTTTGTATGTACAGGGGGTGATTTAAAAATATATAATTTACACATTTACATTATATTAAGGCTTAAAGTTAGAAATAATTAAGGGCATGGCCTTTTTGAGTGACAGCCGTCGCAGGTTGCTGGCCGCTAAGTGTCTCCTCTACAGTCTAAAGTCCAGAGAATGACGTCGCTCTCCCTCTGTGTGTGTGTTGTACTACGGGCTTCTCTCTGCTTTGTTTACATAGCCGTGTACGCCTTTTAGTGCATGTTAGTGCACATTAGTGCACGTGAGCATATCCCACCAGTTAGCTCATGGCCGCCGCTCTGCACTGGGATCCGTTTCCGTTGTTTGCACTGTTGCCGCTAGTAGCCGCGTTAGCTTCTAGCCGCCAGCTCTGTTGTCGCCATGTTGAGAGCCGCATTGAGGCAATAGCTTTTCTCTGAATTTCATATTGAGAACCTTTTAAGTCCAATTTAACTGAACGACACTTCAATAAAAATCCAACATACGCAAACTGTCAATTATCTGCATCGATTGCACTAAGAGACATCAAACATGCATGAGTACGGTAAAGTAAAGCTTTGCAATGCAATTGGTGTGAAGTTGTATCAGGCTGTCACCGCATTTCCATGTCTCTGCAGTAGAGATTGTGAAAACTTCAAATAGGAGACCGAACATCACAAAAACTAACACCCGACAAGAACGACATTTTCCTTTCCCTCCACCGATCACGGCCATGGCCGAACCTATTCCCTGCCTGCCTTGTTTTTTTGCTGACCACTGTGAATAGATTAATGAGCGTGGGATCTTAGCAATGTTAATTAATTTGATGATGTGTACAGAGGGGAGGGGTCTATGCTTAGGTGGAGTGGGATGTGGGCGTGTGGGGGCCGGGGTTTTATTGAGGCCGGGGGCGCATTCTGCAGAAGATGAATAGGTCCTCCGGCTTGAGCCGCTGGCAAGCTGGCTGTGCCTGGTCTTAATATATAGCACGAGCTGCCACATAGTCAATGCGCTTTTAATTCACCTCTTACTACACACACACACAGACAGTGCTGTATGCACATGAACACACACACACACACACCGGGTGTTTATTACCCCTTTAACTAATGGAAATCTAATCATTACTCCACCTGCTTGTTCACACACACACACACACACACACACACACACAGCTCTGTGGGTTATCCTCATTGATATCGCCTGGTGTATTAATACAGGGCCACAGGGGGGTGTTTATATGCTTATGAAGCCACAGGCCAAAGCCAGACTAATTGTATTAACCAACCCAAAGAGCAGCTCATGATTCTGACCCCGAGCTGTTTATGACCCGCAGATCAATCGACCTCCTCACCCAGTTTTCTCTGATTTTCTCCTCCGTCTTCTCCTCCGGCTCTCTCTAGTCCATCGCTCTCCTCCAGTATGTTTTGGTGAGGCTAAATCATCCCTGCAGCCCGCTGTCTAATTACCTTCATCGTTAAGATACTGTATATGATTGAGCCCTGACCGTAAAAACACAGCAGTAAGATGGAGAGGAGCAAACAAACATGAGCTTTACTGCTCCGGCCTGGCGATGCTGATATGGGACAGCAGTTATGGCCATTTGGTGTCTATTCCTCTGACATTTTCATTTCATATTTAATTGCACACTGGTGATTATGGCACTTATGGCTTTATTTTGCATTTATCTAATGGTTCTCTGGTGGCGTCGCGGTGACACCTTTATTTTATTTGCTGCTCAATCAGGCTGAATTTACTGTCACTTTGCAGCTTTCTATTATGCACTGAATATCTGCTAAAGGACTGAATGAATGGTATGAAGGCTCGGTGGCTGCTTCCAGGTCAGTGTGTATGTGGCTGTGTGTCAGGGCAGTCCAATGTGGGTTTATTTGGGGTGTCAATAAATTATTTCTATGTTTTCTGGTCTCCGTTCATCTTCACTTCTTGTCTTCCTTCTTTTCTTGATTTATTCTTTCTGTTCTACTCTTTGGTTTTAATTATTTCCTCATTACTTTCCATTTTACTTCCTTCCATTCTGCTGTCTGTCTTTCTTTAATCTATTTCCTTAGATTATTTTTCTTCTGTCACTCTTCACTTCTTTTGTCCTTCCTTCTCTTCTTAATTTCCTCCTGTTGTTTGTTTAGTTCTTTAACTATTACTTCCCTTCTTTCCTGTCTTCTGTCCATTTTCCTTAACTTCCTTTTCTTGTTTTACTGGCTTAAAAAAAAAAATCCTTCTTCGCAAATTGCTAAAGTTAATGATTGGAGTTACCAACATATATAGCCTACCATATCTCACCAATAATATAATTGCTTCTTTGTGTTTGGCACATGGTTTTCTTCTAATGTGACTTTCCGAGTCACCTGTGCTGCACCATATGTCTCAACACTTCCCGGCACCAGCGAGGAAACCGGCAGGTGTTTCCTCCAACAGCCTCTGACAGCCCTGTCACCATGGAGACGGCCCAGTCTCCACAAACTCTGCGTCACCGCGGAGATGGGGCGACGCGGGGCCGGGACGGCGCTTGTCACAACGGCCCAGCGTCCCGAACCAGCCGCTCTCGCAGTCAGAGCTCATCGCGCGGCGGCGTCTCCGGCAGTCAGCGGCAGTCTGCGAGAACAGACAGGTGGAGGAGGAGAAGAGGGAGATGAGAGGAAAGAGGAGAGGACAGGTGGTGGTGGGGGGTGGAGGAGCTGAGAGATGAAGGAGACGGAGGGCCTCTTGTTTACTGAAAGGAGCCATTAAAATATCTTCTCTTTGTCTCTTTATTGGCATTTTGTTATGATCTGGTTCATCATTCACCTTATTTGTGTAGAAAGGATCTATTGTGCCTCACGGGGCGAAGCTGCGATCACATTAGCTTCTCGCTGCTGTCCTGTCGGGAAAGAAGCGTGCGCTGCGACAGCTTCTGCTGTTTTATTAATAACAACTCATGGCTTTAAAGCGCAATCACCTCGTCTATAGGATGGGCCATTAGCCTTTTGTTTCACGCCTCTTTCTTCTTCACTCCATCTTTGTAAACAAAGTCTTCTGACTGGAGCCCGAGGAGCGAGAGGAAGCCGAGAGGGTTTGTCAGGGTGACAGCTGTTTGGATCAGGGAGAACTCTGAGTTTAAGGAATAAGACAATACTTTTTCTTATTGTCAAAAAATCCCAAGAGAAGATCAATACTTTCTGACTTCCTGTCTGCGGCTCTCAGCCTCGTGCCAATGGTTTCTACTGACGACCGGATCCTTTAAATATCCATCATGTGTCATTTTTGACTTTTTGTGACGCCAAAAAAAATCCAGTTTTAAAGCTTTTGTAATTATTGTGAGTTGCAAAAAAGAGTATTTGGGCAATGTGGTCATGTAATCCTTCAATAGCAAGTGTGGCCACAACGCCAAATTTGCTTCACATCCCAGTGCTGTTCTGGGGGCTTAAGATGGTGCATTTTGGGACTGATTCAATAAAAACTACGATTCCCATGGACATCGTAGTGAAGATATAGTGCTCAGTGTTATTTGGACAACAATGGAGCTCTGCGGCAGAGATGGGTATGTCAGGCGTTGACACAAAGACAATACTTGTTCGTAGACACTTCCATAGTTGCTTCTTTGTTGACCAGAAGACATTTAAACATCCCGAGTTATGTCCTTTAAGCCTCGACAGGCCACCGTTCAGAAGCAAATAAGATACAACTATTATATAATTGCTTGTACACCATGCTGCCAGTGTATTGTGCCAGGCTCACCTGTGTTTCCCTCTCTGTTCCTGCTGTGTGCCTCTAATCAATGAGATAAACCCCCCACGACTTGTGGGCTTGTGCCCTACATCAGCGCTCAACCGCGCGTCTGAGAAACTTGCTATAAACGCTCAGTAAGCACTTTACCGGAAACGCTTGTTCTTTTGGTCTTTTTCTGCTTTCATGTTGTTTTGTTTTTCTCCCCCCCGCCCCCCAACACACACACACACACACACACACACACACACACACACACACACACACACACACACACACACACACACACACACATCTCCCACCCCTCCCTCCCCTCTTCCTTTACAAAAAAAACAAGCTGCATTCTGACACTCATTAAAAGAGAAAAGAGGGGAAAAAACATCAAGAGATGGAAGCGAGGCATTCTCATCGCTCGCCTCTCTCCAACCTGCGGTCACGTACAGCCGTCACGACGCGGGGTGGTGCGCTTGTTATCGAGATCAGACTCCCTCTGTTTTCTACTCACCAGCCATCTCATATGAAGGCGATCAATTATGGATCAAATGAGGGGCTTCTTTTAAATTCTCCCTTCGTGCAGTCGGGCCTCCCTCCCTGCGCTGCAGAGTGTGAAGACACCACCGGGTCACAGGAAGTGTCCGCCTGCACAGATGCAGGAGCAGCTGCAGGGTTCAGGCTCTTGAAGTACAGCGTTAAAGTACCTGTACATGACACATATGGTACATTGAATGAGATAAATATTGCTACATCTATTGTTTTTTCCCTTCTGCCCTCTCCTCCTTTTCTCTTTCTATCCACCCTTTTTTCTTTTTTCCATTTGTTTTTTACATCCAGCATTCCATTACGTCCTGACACACTTTTAACTGGTCTCATATTTTATTTCCTTCATTCTTTCCTTCACTTCATACTGCGTTTCTTCTTTCTCGCCTCCTTTTTTTAAATGTATTTCTATCCTAACACGTCTTTCTTGTTTATTTCTTCAATTATTTCCTCAATCACTTCCATACCTTTTCATCAGTTACCTTGTTTTCCTCACACTTCCGCTCTTTATGTCCTTCTTCCCTTTTTTCTTTTCTCCCTCTGTCCTTACCTCCGAACATATTTTTAGTTCTTCTCCTTTTTCCATTTCCCTCTATCCTTCCTTCAGTTGCCTCACACATTCCTTATTAATTTCCTTCCTTCATTCTTTTTGTCTCTCTCATTTTTCATCCTCGCTTACTTATTTTCCTCTACTTTCCTTTATCTGTCTCTCATTTCCTCTTTCCTTCCTTTCTTTTTCCTTCTTTACCTTCTTCTGGCCTTGCACCAGTTCCCAATTAATTTCCTCTATGTCTTATAACCATCGTTATATGACATAACGATGGCATATACTTGTCTTTTTTTCCATTGTCGCTTCCTCTTATTCCCATGTTGCTATTTTTTGTGTCTGCCTTTTGCGTCCCTCCATCCTCTTGTTCGTACCTATTTTCTTTTCTGCCGTTTTTCCTTCTTTTCCACTGTTCATGCACAATTCCAACATTCAAGTTTACTTTTCCTTTTCCTTAAAATAAAAAAATCTCTGCAGGAAAAGGTGGGAATTTGGGACTCTGCACTATGACTAACTGTGTGTGTGTGTGTGTGTGTGTGTGTGTGTGTGTGTGTGTGTGTGTGTGTGTGTGTGTGTGTGTGTGTGTGTGTGTGTGTCACTTATATCTCCCTCTCAGCTCTCCAGCTGTTTCAGTAAAACAGAAGATAACACTATAACGTCATACCTCCCCCTTCCGTCTCTACCTCCCTCCTCCTCTTATCCCCTCCATCACTCTCATTCATAATTTATCCGGAGGCTGACTTTTTGCCGACACAATCCCAGCGTAGCGCTGCAAACACTCTCTCCAGTTTCACTCGGGCTGCGTGCTGCGTGGCCACTTCCTCCTGCAACAGGAAGCAGGTGTCGATAAGTACAGGAAGTGAAAACTGGCACCAGCCTCAGGTGAGTCTGTCCTCTTAGGTGTTAGATATCCCTTACCAACTATCCCTCTGACACACACACACACACACACACACACACACACACACACACACACACCTAAACGCACAACCTCCTGCTGCATGTAAACACTGCTGTATATTCCTGCTCAGGAATATATAATATTTCATATTATATAATATTACATATATATATATATATATATATATATATATATATATATATATATATATATATATATATATATGTATACACATATATCCCCTGAGCAGTCTATATTTTTACATCTTTTAGAATGAATGAATTCACTTTTTTATTCCAGCCAGAACTCCAACGTTGTTGTTTGACTGAAGAATAAAAAACTTCCTTGAGAAAACAAGTTTATATGGACTTTGTCTTCCTGTTACCATAACACTTTTATGTTTGTTTTCTTGTTGAAGTTTGCGTGTCATAAATAATGAGAAATAAAATAAAAGCATGTTGTTATAACAGCGAGGACATTTGGCTATATTTACCTTTTTTTCCATTGTAATGAAATGTTTTATGTTCCACATATTTGATCTTAATGTTTAATGTTAAATTTTTTCATAGTTAACTGTGTTTCTGTGAATCATTTTGAGCATCCGTGTTCAACGAATATTGCAGCTTTAAAATACAACATATTTAAAAGCAAAGACTATCACAAGAATTGAATATTTTGTATATGTGCAAACCTAAAGTCATGCTTTATGTATTGACAGAGACACAATGCAGGCAGCAGAGGAGACACAGGTGAGAGTGTCCTCCGCGGTGTTAAATATCCCTTACCTGTGGGCTTCACTGGGGCTGCAGGACACAAATCAATTGTTTCTTCTAACAGGTGGACGAGGTCTCTGTTAACCCCGGTGTCAAACTGTGAAGCAAGGAGACTGAAGAGCAAATAAGACTAACTACATATGTCTTTTAATATATTTTAGTCCACTAAAAACATATTATGTAGTGCCGATCACTTTCTAGCGCAGGTTGAGTCTGGGTGTGCATATGTGTAATGCATTTTTAAAACATAAACTCATTCATAAAATCTAGCAAACCAACTGTAAACACTTAGAGCAGCCCGAAAAACACTTTTACAAAAGGTAGTGGAACTTTTTTTTGTTTGCTTCTCAGTGGATTGTTGGATTTTTTATTTAATATTAATTTCATTTTAAAATAATGACCTTAGCTTGTCCTCTTTTGAGAAAAATTAAATGTTCTTTCTTCCATGTGATTAATTATTGCAGATTACATCTCCTCTCTGGGTAACAACAGCCATAACAATGATGCTGTAATCAGTGAGCAGAATTATTATTTTAAAACCTTCATTTGATGGTGTTTGGAACCGGTTTGTTGTCTTTTTTTTAATCTAATCATATATTAGATCAGGTTAGAAGTTACTTTAGTAATGTGCATTAATGTAGTAAATTAATATTAGTACTGTCATCTGCACTGAAGACATTTACATCCTGTCATTGGTGACTGTATTGTTGTAGAGAATATAGAAAAGAAGGCTCACAGATATATATATATATATAAAAAGATTACATGTATCATTCCATCTGCCTCCATTTAGTGGTAACCTCACTGATTTGTTAAAATCCGCAGTGCTTCAGACATGCACACATACTGCTCCTATTAGTCTGTCACTGTTGGTTTCTATGATGCTTATTTTAATAACACTAAACATTGAGTGAAAAGTATTTTTGCGTTCAGTATCTGAGATTCTGTTAAATTCTGCTGCTTATTTTTCAATTTGACCTGTTTTCAATTGAAGTGAAAGGTGATCTGAGAGGTGTAAAGGTGGGACAATAAATATACAAAAAAAAATTTAAACAGCACTCCAAGTATGAATTCATATGGCAGTTTGCTGATTGCCTTTTGGGCATTCATCAAGTCATTTATATTTCTGATAACCTCAATTTTGGTTTTCTATTTAAATTATACTTAAAAAAAAAATGTTTGGCTTGTGTAATGAATATAAAGTTATAGTCAGCCCTGCTCCCCTTTGTTTAAAGGCAGTATAGCGTCAGGTCGGCCAATGAGTGAGCCAGGAGAGAGCAGTTCTGACCAATAACAGAGAGGAGACGGCCACAAACAAACCACCTGTTCCTTTATTGATTGCGTTCAGTCATGGAGACTAAATCTGATAATTTTGCGATTATTTTGGTGAAAATAGGAGCGTTTGAAACATGCACAGCTTATAGACCGGCAGAAATTAAGTGAATAATGCTTCACTGCTTTGAGAAGCTCGCCATGCATGTTATTCATTTATTTTTCCACTCCGTTCCATGTTCACTGTCGACCACTTCTTTTTACAGCCATTTTCCAAGTCTACATGGTGTGAGTGTTTCTTTTGCTCACCCCACGTACACACACTTCCAAAACAGAGAGATGTTTTGTAGTCTGCAGTAGTCACAGCTCCTTGACAGAAACATTGAGCTCAGACACAGAGTCTTGACTTTGACATTCGCCCTGCCGCAGTCAGAGCAGGATGGTTTCATTCTCAACAGTCGATTGGACACCGACTCCCCATTTCTCCTTGACCTCCCCAACACTCTGGCTGGGAAAATGTGTGTGTAGGTGTGTGTGTGTGTGTGACAGTCGATCCATGTTAAGTTTAAATCAGACAAGATGGATTTTTGTATTATGATATTCCTCTGTGGCTGCAGCCCCTCCTGAGGGAGAGGAGACTGTGAACACAGGGCCGGATCCCTGAGAGGGTTGTTAGTGTGCAGGTTCAATTAAAGAGTGGGCTGGAGAGACTCGGGATGGGTGAAGACTCTAAGTGATTACGAGCTTCCTCTTCTTAATGAGACGCAGGAGTCCTTGTATTTATTTACAGTAGAGGTCAGACAGTAGTCGGGACTGAGCGAGAGAGAGAGAGAGAGAGAGAGAGAGAGAGAGAGAGAGAGAGAGAGAGAGAGATGAAAGGACAATGTAAAATAATTGTGTATCAGTCAGAGAGTGTGCATACAGCATGGAATACTTGTAGCTTAATTGTGTTGCTCATGTCATTTTATTCAATAAAATACACATATATTTTATTTTTATTTCAGATTTGATTTTTAAGTTCACATTTTATTAATTGAAAAATGTATGATCCAATATGTAATCAAGAGGCTGTATTTAACAGTCTGTCATTCACTAATCTAATACTTGTACGATGTACCCAAACATACTGTGTCACTAAGAATCCTAATTATCAGGGACACAACTGAATTACATGCAGACATTATTATTGGACCTATTGGACTATTTTTAGTCACCATCATAGTATCTTGTTTCTTTCCGTTGTGGAAATTATTCCGGATAAAACATGGGAAACTTTTCCATCTCTAACATCCGTTCCATTTGATATTGGTTCCCAGCCTTCTAGTCCTAACGGCCCCGAGGGCTCATGGGATGAATCTGCTCTCTTCCCGGCAAGCTGGGGGAACACTTTCCTCCCCAACTGACATGTGTTGTCACCATCACAACAAACAACAAATGCTATTTTACTTTAAACAGTTCACTATCCTTTTTCCTCCTAGTCTTATATACAGATTTCGTCTTCTGAGAGGGTCCACGAGTCCTAAAAAAAGTCAAACAAGTCCTCAAACTGACCTTAGATGACCCATTCTCAGCTTCCCCAACATGTAAAAGCTCCCTCTTCTTCCCCGTCGCATCTAACCCCTCTCTCTCTCTCTCTCTCTCTCTCTCTCTCTCTCTCTCTCTCTCTCTCTCTCTCTCTTTCTCTCTCTCCCTCTGGTTCTGATGGCATTCCCAGGAGACAGTTTTCCGGACGTTTTTTTCCGCGAGCAGGATGGGATGAACTCCACATCTCTCACCCGTAAAGAGACAGAGCAAAAAGCAGCTGCCTCAGCACCTGCTGGCCCGCAGTGAAAATCAAAATATCAATAAGCTCTTATAGCATTAAGGAAAATGCCTAAATCTGACACTTTCTCTCCCTCCATCGCCTCCTCACTCCCTTTGCCAATATCACTCAACCACTTACACTTGGCATGGGCCCACTGGAGAGTTTTACATGTACATTAAGAGAGGCTTTCTGCCTCTATTTGTCCTCCTCCGCCTCTTCCTCCTCTCCACTATATCTATTAAAGTAAATATACACTGGCTGGCCGGTGACACATAGTCCATCCTCATTCATTTTTGAGCAGGTGATTGACATGACTTGAGTTATCGCTTAAAAGAAATAGCCACAGAATAGGATTTCCCTGCCAGTCTTATAATAAAGTTAATGTTTTATTACATGAGGGAAACCGTGGAAAAACAACCCGACTGGTTGTTCCTGTAGAATAAGGTGGGAATCAGTCATGTTTAGTTAATCCATAAAGCACCGGCCGACCTCATGAAAAAGTGCCTTGCCAAGGGAAAAAGGACGAAGATATGATACACATAAAAGGGCTGGAAAAGTGGGCCGAATAAGCAAAAAGAGATATCACAGAGCGAGAGGAGTTTAAGTAGGGAGTAAGGTGTGCAAGGGAAGAATGGCCGAGGGCAGGAAGTGGATAAAGAGAAGGATGAGGGACAGAGAGAGAGAGAGAGGTGGTAAAGCTGAATGATTGCTCTGTGAGAATTATTATTGATGATTCAGGCAGTGTGAATTATTAATGGGGAACGAAAAGCATCTTTGAACGTGTCTCTGACATTCAATACTGACAGAGATCAATGAGCTGGCGTGGACATGAAGAGAGGAAGGAGGAGGCAAGTTAGGAAGAGAGGAAAAATTAAAAGGAAAAAAATGGAGAGGAGGAGGAGGAGAGAGGAGAGGAAGGTATGTTTGGACAAGTGGAGTCCTTCAGATGGGGGCTTGTCGGAAAGACTTAGGAGGGAGGAAGCATGACGAGACGGCCAACTGCGGGGAGTCATGTGACAGTGTTGAAGGTGATTGGCTGTGACATTGTCTTGGGTCTAATGCTCCTCCTCAGACGCAGGAAACAGCAGAGCAGCTCCTCCTCCCCCACGTCTCTTCTTCCTGTCTGCCACACCGCTTTCCTGCTACGTGTGTGTGTGTGTGTGTGTGTGTGTGTGTGTGTGTGTGTGTGTGTGTGTGTGTGTGTGTGTGTGTGTGTGTGTGTGAATATGAGGTTTGTCTCACAACATCTCACACGCATGGTTAAAAATGGTCTTTTTTACACTCTCCACCTCTGTAATACCATACATCACCTTGGCCTTCACTTCTACGCTGATGATGTCCATATCTACACATCCACTAAATACATAAAGCTTGTTTCTTGCCTGCATGAAGTCTTCTAAATTAAAATCACTTGAGTCAGTGTCAGTTGGGCTGACACTGACTCAATTGTTGGGTTGACACTGACTTGGGCTGACGGATGTAGACTTTGGGTATAGGCCTGCCATTAGCGGCCGCTTTCAGCCTTTGACCCCACCAAAGACGATTATGATTAGATTAAAACAAAAATACATACACGGCAGAGAGTTTTTCTCTCTAACACCAGAATGATAATGTGTGGACAGACCTTTCTTTTGCCCTGACACAGTGCTGTGTAGATGAGTCTACCTATGTGAGACTACATTTTGGAGGATAGTCTTTCAAATGTCGTCTATCCAGATACGATTGAGAGACCTTTCTTTTACACATAGCCACATAAATGCATCTTCTTTGGCCATTTCTTCAATCTGATCGCAATCACTCTTTGGGATCCTGGGCTACATTAGGTTTGCCTTTTCTCCAGTACAGGTGGTGATGCAGCCGAAGCTGTTTGGTAGCTGCCAAAAACACCAGAAGAAGAATAACCAATACAAACTTGAATTTGTGGATGAATGTTAATCAGTCACTAGTGAGATAAAAACAAAATGTACCTCTTATTTCTGTATATCTACTCCATGATAGCGTAATGTAAAAAAACTCCACTGTGTGTGTGTGTGTGTGTGTGTGTGTGTGTGTGTGTGTGTGTGTGTGTGTGTGTGTATAGAGGCCAGAAGGTCATGCAGGAAAGATTGATCCTAAAGGACAGACTGCCAGGGCCACTCAGCTGCTCCCCCCAAAACACAAACACATACACACACACATTCATGCCATTCGTTTGGACTGACATGACATGGACGTCGCCGGGGCTGACACTAAAAGGGGACAGAGCTCAGCTCCTATTGTCACGGTAACAGACTGATGGGGGGACAGACAAGCTCCAACCGCCACACCTGATCATGTAGCGGGACCGGAGTTTCTCTGAAACAATCGGGAGCCGCGCACCGAGCATTCGCTTTCTCTCACTGTCACACACACACACACTGACATGCATTCAGCTTGATGGGTCAACATGGACTTTGCAACATGTGTCTTTGTGTGTGTGTGTGTGTGTGTGTGTGTGTGTGTGTGTGTGTGTGTGTGTGTGTGTGTGTGTGTGTGTGTGTGTGTGTGTGTTTCCAGAGACATCTGACGGCCATATTCAGCCATTTCTGAGGTTGAATAAAATATTGCACATAATCAGGAAGTCTGGCATACAGAAAAGTGCCCACATACATAAATAGAGGCAGAGAGGGAGGGCGTAAAGGGGGCGATGAACCTGAGGCCTTTATCCATCATCATAAACCATTGTGTAGCTTAATTCAATTGAAATGAATGCTATGTGACAGTCAGCCCACCAAAGTATCATAATGACCCCAAAAATATTTTTGGGGTCCCATGGGCCCGCTGCCGCCTCGCAGCCGTCCCATGTCCCCGCTGCCGCTTTGCAGCCGTCCCATGTCCCCGCTGCCGCTTCGCAGCGATTTCCTGTCCCGGCTGCCGCCTTCAAGCCGCTGCCGACACCGGGTTCCCCACCGGCGCCCCGACCTGTCCTAGAGTCCCCTTCCTCTTCAGAGTCCCGGTCCCGTTCCCCTTCAGAGTCCCGGTCCTGTTCCCCGCCGGAGCACGGCTCTGATTTCCGTCCTCCGGCACGCCCCCCGGACTGCTTCTGCTGGACTCCAGGATGTTGTTTTCATTCCCTTCACCTGCCCTCAGCCACTCCCATGTGTGTCCCCTGATTGTTTATGCCCTACACCTGTGTTTCCCCTCTCATATATATACTCCCCCGCTTTCCCTTTTCTCCTGCCAGATTGTCTTTGTATCCCTGTGTGTGTGCATTGCCGTCAAGCCTTGGATTATCTTTTCAAGAAGATGTTTTATTTCCCTCGTGTTTTCACTTTGTCAAGTAAAGGACCCTTTTTGATTTTTCCCTTAAACGTGCCTCTTGTTGTGATTCCTCTGCGCCTGAGTCTCTGTCCCACTACACCCGGTCGTGACACATGGTTAGTGACTGAAGTGGTTGATGGATCCCTAAATTGGTATTTACTGACAACATACCGACTGTTTGGTAAAGACATTTTTTCGTAATTCTTGAGTGTACACAAAATAGATTTTTATGCATTTATTTAAGTTTGGGACATGGGGTCAAAACACTTGTTTACTACCAAATGATGACGATGTGCATATGAATGATGAACATATATGACTGAGCGCTCATGGCTGGCGCTGTGTTCATATTAACGTGTTTTGTTGAGGTCTGATGTTTATATCGCAGCCTGAAAGTGGCTGTTATGCATTTATCTAATTTTGTTTGTGCAGTACTTTTTCCATCTCTCCCTCTCTTTGCTTCCAGGTTTTGCTCAGTTCCCATCACCAGGCAAGCCTGAACGCTGACATGCCTGTTTTTTTATGATCTGAGAGCAATGTGAGCAAAATCCAATTTTTTTGCATCCAGATACAGTATGTCATTTAATGCATAAAAACTGCATTGAGACGGTAACTGTAACCAGAGCATGTAGACTTCACAGACATGTCTATTTGTAGTCGTTGAGTCAGATGAAATGATTATATATGTAGTTGTTTGCAGTTGCTAACATTTTTTTTTTGTCATTGACAGTGTAATTGTCGGGATATTGAGGGACTTTATTGTTTGTATAATTATTAGCTTTTATAACTATGAAATTATATAACAGCTGGCTGCTGATTAGCACTATTTTTAATTTAGGGAGGAGAGAATGTTACAGTTTCATTCTTTACAAACTGTTTGGACATCCAGAACATTACTTATTGCGTATTTTACCCACAACAGAACTTTCACACCAGCACACGATGCACCACAAGTCAACGGAGGACTTTGCAGGTGAGCCCAAATGAAAATCTGCTTTTAATTAAATTAATCTGCAGTAATAAGCAGTGAGATTGCTGTGATGATATTCTTGTTGCAAGCTTATTTGCATGTTTTGTGATTTTTCACTCCTCGTCTCCCAAAAGTATTTCTTATTCGGCCTTGTTCAAACAATATCTTCCTGCAGTGGTAAACACTACTTTTGGGTTCATGGGGACCACATCTGCATAAAACCAGTTGAATCCCATCTTTTCCTTTAAAATACATACATATAGTGTGTGTGATTGGATAGTTCTTCATGAATAACTTGTAATGTGTAATACATAACACATACACAGCAATGTATAGAAGTAAGTGTCCCACTGCTGTCCATGACTGGTTATACTTACATGTCCTCAGAGCCTGGTCATGTAGTCACCTCAGCTGATGTTCAGCAGTAGTTGTGGCTCTACCTGCCTGTGACTGAAAACTATAATACCTCCTTCCCTGTCTCCTCCCTCAGCTCCCCCTGGTTCTGCTCCTCCTGCTGTCTGTCACCTCTGAGCTTTAATACAAAGGGACATGTACGATTGACCTGGCACTAAAGCACTAACAGACTGTCTGGGCCCTTTATACGGCCAGTAAAGGGAGACGGACTATTAACCTCCATCACCTCCTCCCCCCTCGCCCTCGCACCCCGTCACTCTCCTCCCTGTCCCCCTTTCCACTCCACCATCACTACCTGGAATTAGCAGCGGGTGAGGGGGGGGGGGGGGGGGGGCGTGATGGTCGGCTTGGGCGAAAGAGAGGGGTTAAGAGCAGGGTCGGTGGCTTTATGTGACACGTCACCCTGGTGGTTTTATGGGGATGTACAGCAGAAATGATCGCTCTGCCTCAAAGTACTCAGTTATTGGATTGATGCAGCCACTGATACAGGAGTGCAATCATGTTGTAGCTGGTGATACGCAGCACCTTCAGTGATGAAAACCATAAGCTCACAATATATTGTTTTCCACGATTGTGTGAAATGGTGGTGATGCTGGACGAGGAAAACACAAAATAACAAATGTGGACTGTGACAGGGTTTTCACTGTATCTGATATCCTTACCTGTTTACTACCTTGTGTTTACTACCTTTTTGGACTGGCGTGTAACAATATGTATTATCTTTTTAAATTAGGATGGAAATAAGCTATGATGTCAGCTCCTCTGCAAGCCTTTAATGTATACGCTACCTCTAACCATAACCAAATGAACCGAACTGCCATCCTGCATTTTATTGATTATTACATTGATTTATCTTCTCTGAAGTTGCAAAGAGCTTGACGATTTCTTTCATCAGGTTTCACGGTGGAGAAACCAATTGGACCTGATGTCATAAATAGTAAATGTAGAAATGACACTGCCCTAGAAAATGACAGAATCAGTCGTTTAAGCAAGTGCCCCAAAACAACATGGCTTCAAGTGACAAAGCCCTCTAGCAGCCGAAGTCTGGTGACGATATTATAGAGCGACAAAGCCCTGCTTTTTTAATTTTTGCATGGTTCCCCATCTATTTGTTCAGGTTTTTCCTTTTAATATGTCGCTTGTGTGTATATATACAGGATAGTATGATTTTTGACATTAGTATTCTTGAGACAAATGATCAAAGTTGTATGTTTATACAGTGGTATGTATCACATTTGTTGACTGTCATCTCATGTCAAACACACATTTGAGCCGTGTCTACTGTCCTCTGTGTTTGACTGACTGCCTCCAGTTGAGGAGAGATAAATCGCATCTCATTTGGAAGCAATTCTCACCATGCCTCATTTGCCCTGTTGATGGGGCGTTCGCTAAGAGGAACACAGAGAGTACAATCAACAGAAAAGAGTCATGGAGGCAAACAGGGTCCTCAGACAGCAGTGGAGAGTGGCAGAGGAGTCCCATAAAGCCAAGGTTAATTCCCCTGCCTCTCCATCCATCACTGAGCAGCTGAGAGAGGGGGGTGAGGGAGGTGATGGACCACTTTGAGCCATATCTATATCTATATATATGTGTGTGTGTGTGTGTGTGTGTGTGTGTGTGTGTGTGTGTGTGTGTGTGTGTGTGTGGAAAGACAGAGGGGGATGAAGAGAAATACAATTGAGAGGGAGATGGGGGAGAAGGGTCTGCATCGCCCCATTGTCTCCCCAAGCACCCATAAAGGGCGTAGGAGGCGAGGGATCATAAGCCTCATTTGCCAGGAGTTATGGCTGCCAACAGAAGGCGAGTTGGAGTAGGCAGGCTGGCAGGCTGGACCAATAACAGCTTAGGATGTAGTTGTCACGGTAACCGGCAGGTACTGACGCCGACGGGGTCAGGAGAGATCCTGGGTGGACGACGCGGCGCTGCCTGAGAGAGACATCACTGTCACCAGGGATCAATGGTCAGCAGAGAGAGAGGACGGGGTGTTAGCCACCCTCCAAGAGAAGCAAGGAGAGTGATGATGACGAGCACAAAAGGAAGTAGATGGGAAGAAGAGGAATTTGGCCAATTTAGGCTTCCTAGTAATTAGAGTGGTCCAGATTCAATAAGCCCACTTTGTTGGTAGAGCGAGGATTGTGATGCGGAGGGAAACGGCTAAAAGGTTCAACCTGAATGATCTTTTCCACAACGCAACGCAATGTGTCATCTAACAACAGACAAAGACAAGTATACATGAACATTACTTTATAATATATATTATAACAAAATGAATCACGCTGGAATAACTCACTGTATTATAAACCGCCGTGCAGAGTTTTCTTGTCTGATGAAAAAGTAATTAAAGGAACAATTCACCACCTTTTATGTCATGTGGATGTCGCCTTGCGCATGGGAGAAGTTTGCCACATGTTCCAACAGTTGATAGAAAACAAATTCCTCAGTCCCCGCTATATTGACTGGCAGGGCCTACATGTACCAGGATGCATTGCACACAAGCTATAAGCCCAGCCAAACCACAGTGTAGCCTATAATTATTTACTTATGCAGGTAATATAATCAAATAAGCTGACGCTGCGTAGTCCAAACCCACGTGAACCAAGATGGCAACAACTCTTTTTTGTTTTGCACATTGTGGACGGCAGCTCATTTCAGCTTCACTCCTTCCGTTTTTACCTTTCACAATAAAAGGCTTAAATTAGGCAACTCAACAAAACATACTTGTAATAGCGTTAGAAGACTAAATACTCACTCAATGCTCATCTGCCCTCTTGGCTGTTCTTGTTGTTTTTAAACTCCAGTTGATCTTTGGGATCCTCAAGAAAGTCTCCAGCTCCTCTGTCGAGTGAGGAGTAAAACCTTCGTTCATGGTAATGACACACAGGCTCACTGAGGGCGACAGCATCCATCCTAAACATGCAAGCAGTTTGTAGTTCTTCCTCACCACCAACTACATCACTGGATCCAGGAAGTACATACATGTTTTACAGCAGGAGAACACAGCTTTCTCTGTCAATACAGCGGGCACTGAGAAATGTATTGCTGCAGTCGAAATACGTTTACCACCAGCACTGATGGGACATCCACATAAAAAGTCTCTTTTAATGTGTATACTCAAATTGGACATCCTAGGTCATTTTCTCACTCAACCCAAACAGTTGGTTTAGGTCTTTTCTGGGATTTGTTGATAATAAGAAACATAATAACACCAGAGTTATCCTTTAAATCACAGCTGAATCGAATCAGCTTTAAATTGGTGTGTTATAACTGATTGTGCGTGTGTTTTTTTATCAGACCGGGATGTCGTCATCCAGAGGGACAATACACACCTCCTATTATCCATCTCATTGTTCCTGCAGACATTTCTTGTGCCAGGCAGGTGGATGTTATTAAAACCATGCTGTGCTCATTTTGCTCTCTCTCTCTCTCTCCTCCTTCCCTCCCTTCTGTCTCTCCCTGGCTCTGTATGTCTCATAGGGTCATTTGCTTGTTCAAGATGAGATTGTGAGCTATAATGGAGGAGGTGTGGAGTGCTGAGACAAGGAGAAATGGCTCACCATGCAGATAGGAGATTTGATGGTTAGTCGATAGCGCTTCTCCTTCGTCAGAGAGGAGGAGCGCATGGAGATGGGCATGCATGGACCTTGATATTATATAGGAAATGCATTATTTTTGAAGATTACCTGAAACGGTCTCAGAAAATCATTTTAGCATGAACTAACCTTGAACACTTCCATACTTATGTAAATGATCTCCATCAGTGGTAATCAATGGATGGAATAGCCTTGAGGGGCTTAAATGTTACTGAGAACATTTTAGATTTAAACGACATTTCGTTGTCAAGTTGGTTATAACGGCCTTGTACGACAAGATGAGGGGTCATTTTGCTTCCAACCCTTTTTTTTTCTCCTTTCCTAATGATCATTCATGAAGGGGTTTGTTCAATTGAATATGTCTCCATGTTACATTCAAGTGCTGTTACTCATTCGTCTTGCACTCGATCAGTTTGTTCCTGGACTGGAGACGAGAAAGGTGCTTTGTCCTTTTGCTGCAGACACTTTAACACTAACCTTTTCTGTAGAGTTCAAATGGACTGATGCATTCGCCCATGTGGTTTGGTTCGTAAAAGCTGATGTGAAAGCTGTCAATCTACCTCATTGAAGCCATCAAGCTCTTGTGAATCTTGGCACAGACCTTTGACACAGATTATAAATGTCAAACCCAGTTCTTGGTGTGCTGCAGTCTGGATTTACTTGATACTGAACACATTCAGCCTCGCCACATGTTGGTTAACCAACCTCTGAAATGGCTATCCCATGTCTGTACAAGTTAGTGATTTCATTTTAAAAGCTGCAGCTGGAGGCATGGAAAGTTCTTGTGAGCCGCCAGTCCACATCTGGACTGTAGCGTCATGTTGTTCATTTTATGTCTCTCCTGATACGCCTGCTTTCTGAGTGGAAGAAGGACATATTGACATCAAACACGCGAGGGATAAGCTCGTCATCAACACTGACAGGAAACATGAATGACACCTGACACACGGCTGAACTCAGGAGTGCTGTCTGCTGCTAACAGCTGCCTGAAAGGACTCTGATTGACCAAACCTGACACAAACACAAGTGAACACACGCATTCACACACCCACGCACATGCAAGCATGATGACACATTCAAGGGCAAAGGGTACATGTGGCTCAATAACACAATTGTGCAGCTGTGTTGACTTAAATCTCACCCACAAATGCCATTTTTGATGCTAGATGTGTGTCCCTACATAGCTAGCTCGCCAGGAAGATGCCGTCTGCATTATTAATGCTGTCTTCAAAGCTCTGATTGGTTGATGGGTTCTCCAACAACTGGAAATAACTCAACGAGCACAACACCAGTCTTTTATTTGTGCCACTGAATACATTGGAGGTGCTTCAGAGGTCTGGGAGCAGGTTAGCTTTAATGGTTCAATGTGTAAGATGTGGCCAGAATTTTAGTTAATAACATTAACTTGCATTGTCAACTAAATTTGATGATTTTAAGCCACAGTAGATGTGAAAGAAGTCTATGTGTTGTGTTGCAGAGATATCAACTGAAATGAGCATGCCCCGGGCTGCCGGGTCTTGCAATACCACTTTGTAATCAAGAGGCGATAGCGAGCCGCTGTAGCGTCCAGTCTTCCCTCAGCTCAGAGGACGAAGAAGTAGAGCTGCACCGAGGGCTTGTCAATAATACATCCATAGTCCATGTTTGATAGTTTGTTTATTGGATTAAATCTAAGTGGCAGACATGAGGAAACCACTCACACCCACGTCTCACTGAGAGGCAGCTTCACTGGGAGTCGAGTGTGCGGCAGCTGCGGAAACTTTCCTCCAGTTAGCAGTTAGCTCGAATTCAGCCAGTGCAAATTGCAGCACAGGGGTCTGATCCCGGTGGACTACCCTGACACGACACCGGATCTGCAAACTATCTTTGCCTGCCGACACACAGGTTTGACCCAGCGCTGGGCGTTGTGCTGGCTCAATTGGAATGGCTGCAGCCGCTGACTGGGGGTCCGGCTCAGCAGGTGGATAAGCAATAAACACCTTTGCCGATACGTATGTCCGTTTTACCTAAGTGAAATTGTGATATTTATTCTTTTGATTAATTGAAGACCTGATTGCCTTTCTTCTACCGCTAATGTTGCTCGCTGCTCACACACACGAACAAAACTTCTCAGCCGAGAACTAATTGCGCCTTCGACCACTCCCACCTCTGAAGGCCAGAGAGCCCACTGTGTTGTGCGTGCAGGTTTGTTAGTAAAGTCCTCTGTGAGAATGTGTCTAAAATGCATGTGAATGTGTGCAGTGAGCTGAGTGATTATGCATCGCCGCACCCACTTTAATGCATGAAGGCGATCTGCTGCTCATTCATATTTATCTGCAGCACATATGTATGCATCCGGACACACAGCTGTTCTAATGTGTGGAATCAAAAGTTTGCAAACAGTTTGAGTGAATGTATGTTTGATGTTCTGTATGAAGCAGCCGCTCCGCCACTTACGTGTGTGCGGTGAAACAGACAGTAGCAGTAAGAAGCCCCAAAAGCTTTCAGTCTCAGGCTAGTGGGCAGAGGATGCACGCACACACACACACACACACACACACACACACACACACACACACACACACACACACACACACACACACACACACACACACACACACACACACACACACTTAGCTTCTGTCATTGAGAATATTGACGTGGTGATCAAATGGAATCAAGGATTATCTTAACCTTCGCCCTGCTGCTCCCCAGACGCCACAAACATACAGGAGGCTTCCTCACAGTGAGAATTATGGAGGCTCAAATCTGACTTATTAGTGACTATGAGAAAATTGATACAACGCTCAAAGAAATTGGGTTATTCAAATTGTACTTTACAAATGTTTGATAAATGAAGTCCACATCCAATTTTGAATTTAACGATCATAAAATGAAACATAACATGTCTTACACACATAAAATAAATGATTGTTGAGATGACAGCAAGAGAAGAAACATCTATAATATGTAAGCCTTCTTGTTTCATCACTTCCTAGGTTTAGTACTAAATGTTTTTCTCTAAAAAACAACACTTGTTTGTTTGACATTTTGTTTGTTATTTTTGAATAAATAAGTTTACACAATGTTAAATACAGTATATGAACTGGTTTTGCTGTACACAGTTTGTACACATTGTGAGGTATTGTTGTATAACTATCATTCACATGGGAATTCTTTATAAACAGTGACCTTCAGGTTAAAAATAAATACATTTGCAAGACAAATTAAAATAGAAAAGACAAAGAACAAAGTTACTCAGCATAAACATCTGCTTTATTAAGTATTATGTTTTCAGTATTGTTGATTGTGTTAAAGATGTCAACTGGATTACGACCCGTCTTTTCATGTAATGGTGGTTTAGTTGTAGCTCTCATTTGGTTTGTTCGTGGTGAGCAAGCGAAGCAGACCAACACAGTAGTTGTGTTACCCACAACTAAGCAGATAGTTTTATTGCACAGGTAACATATATACCTACATACATACATACATACATACATACATACATACATACAAACAAACATGCATACATATACATACATACATGCATACAAACATACTGTACATACATACATACATACATACATACATACATACATACATACATACATGCATACAAACATACACACATACATACACACATACATACATACATACAAACAAACATGCATACATATACATACATACATGCATACATGCATACAAACATACATAGATAAATACATACATACATACATACATACATACATACAAACAAACAAACATGCATACATATACATACATACATGCATACATGCATACATACATGCATATATACATACATACAAACATACATACATACATGCATAAATACAAACATACATACATACATACAAACATATAAACATATATATCGCAAGTTATCTTCATTGCGATCTGTAACGGGTCAAACTATTTTGTTTCCGAATAAGAAAAGTGCACCTAATGGCCTCCGTAGTACTCCTCACCACATACCTACTGTATTCTTATACAGAACACATTCATTACTACATTCACAACCTAACCTACTGCATGAATTGGTCCACTTGATTATTTCCGTGTCTTTTTCTATAACCCTGCTTATTACTCCTCCCTCGCTCCAAATACCCTTACATTATGCCAACCCCTCTCTCGTCCTCTCCCACCATATCTCCCCCTCCTCATCTCTCTCTCTGTCTCACTCCGCCTCTGACACCCTGATCAATTCCCCATCAAATCCTAATGCTGCGGTTTAACTCAAGTGTGGCATCTTAATTAGAACGATAACTGCACACTGTCAGGGTCATCGACTTCGCCGGCCGCCAACCAATGCTTCTCATCGACAGACTGCCAGCGCTCAGAGAGGCTCTAAAAGCTGGGGACAGATAGACAGAGGGGGGACAGAGAGGGATGGATGGACGGGGACAGAGAGAAGGGAACAGACAGACCACGAGTAGGGGGTGAGTAAAAAGAAGGCCGATTAAATGTTTAAATGAGAGAGAGTGGGGTTTATTTTCGAGGGGGAGGACAGACTGAAGGTGACTAAAACAGAAGAGAGTGTCTGGAGGGAATAAAACAACCTGTTTTGTCAACCTCGTGTCCTCAGTAGCACACGGCTGTCCCTGTCAACCTCTACTGCTTTGAGACTGAATGACGGCCTGCAGAGCCTCATATAACATCTAAATGAATGTGTGTTTCGTTTTTTTTAGGTGAAAGAAAAGCAAATATTAGGGAAGAATGAAGGAAGAGAGAAAAGAAAGGAACAACATATAGCAGAAGGGAAGGAAAGGAAACAAGGAAGAGAAAGAAAAAATGAAGGAAACAAGCTTGAAAGGAAAGAAATTAATTTAAATATCAGGCAGAATAGGAATGCAGGAAAGGAAACAAGGAAGAACATTTAAGGACAAGGAAAGGAAAGGAAATGGGAAGGAAGAAGAGGAGAGGAATTATGGAAGTAGGATGTAGAAAAAGGAAATGGGAGGGACAAAAGGTGAGAAAAAGAATGGGAGTGAAAAGAAGAAGAAAGGAAGGCTATACAATGTTAACCCTGCTGTATTTTTATTACTGTAAAAACATTTAATATCTTTGCTCTGATAAGTAATATATAAATAACGTGCACAGGTATTGATAAGAAAGACAGAAATTAAATGAAATGTCATCGACAGATGCAGTTACAAGTGCTCCACACACACACACTCACTCACTCACTCTCACACACACACACACACACACACACACACACACACACACACACACACACACACACACACACACACACAATCACTCACAGGGAATTCCCTCTTGTTCAACCTGTCAAGTGGCGATTTGTCCTCCCTTGTTTTTTTTTCAGAGAGGACGGGAAGAAGAAGACGAGTGAGAAAGAGAGAAAAAAAGAGGGCGACATGAGGAGCGAGTTTCCCTTTTTATGTGACAAATAAAGAAATCAATAAATCATTGTGGGCCTTTGACAGGTTGTGGTGAGGAGGGGCCGTTCGTTCCTCATGGACTATTTATGAAGCTGTCGCCGCCGTCTCCCCCCCTCTCTCTCTCTCTCTCTCTCCCTCTCTCTCTCTCTCTCTCTCTCTCTCTCTCTCTCTGTCTCTGTGTGTTGGCTGGTTGGTGAGCAAGAGTACTGTCTAAAATATTTAAATGTTTGCGTGCACTTCACACCGGACCTGTGGCCCCACGGTGGGGAGGAGGAGGAGGAGGAGGAGGAGGAGGAGGAGGAGGAGGAGGAGAGTCCAGGAGTCAGTTCATGTTCATGTTGGGTATCGTGAGACTCATACAGTCGTGACCACCAGCACTCCTCCTGATTCATGCAGCTACGATCACGTTGTTTCTTGGACTTGTTCAATCACTTTCTCCTTGAGTAGTGTCAAAGTTACACATTTGTTGCAATATGTCGGCTTTCGTCTACAGTTGCTTGGTTCCAACTCCTCAGCTGCAACATGTCATGTTTATGCAGCATCCACACAACATTGTTCAGACAGGTGGAGGTCAGGTTTAGGCAACAAAAAAACACTGAGTTAGGATAAGAAAAAAAACATCATGGTTTAAGTTACGTCTTAAATAGGTTTAAGACGTAACTTATCAGACATAACATGTCTTGTGACTCAGTGACTTTTGGTTTCATGCTGGTGATGTGTGTGTTGGACCTATCCGTCGCCTCTCCCACTCACCTTTTAGAGGACGTCTCACTCTTAAGAATACATTTGTTGCTTTTTTATACGTTTAAAAAAATAAATAATACATCTTCCTGAGGAACCAATGGGCTTGGAGCTGAGAGCCACGGGAGTCACAGACAGGAAGCAAGACCCAGACTAACTTGATTTTGGCCTTTTCTTGAATTTGTTGGCAAATGTATTACATCTTTACCATTTAAGATAACGTTGTGTGTGTTTGAACAAAGCTTGTCTTTGTAATGAAGGACCCAGCGTTGGGTAGAAGCTCCTTTGCCCAGAGCGCCGCTGAGTCCCTCTGTGTCTCTAAGTAGGCCTTGAATTAGTCGATTAATGAATTAGAGTTTAGATCCAGAGGTCTCTGACAAAGAGTACAGCGTCCTTAACCTGCTGTAATCCAGCTATTACAGACAGATTATCCTGATTATAACACCAGTACAGGCTCACCGGGCCCTGAGCTTCAATTACAAAGAAGGGTTGGTTGAAAGATTTGTCCGTTTTATACTTTGGGATAATCCCTAAATGAGAGTCATTACCCTGTAAAACCCGCACTGGATGTGTTCACTGTGTTCACTGTCTGCCGTGCCACACTTGTATTTTTTCCTCATTTGAATTGAGTCCTGAGATGAGTTGTTGAAAATCGATTTTCAGACGTCACATTGGGAGATTGCTATTTTCACAGCCACAGTTTCTTATTCTGACGCCGTCCTGGCTCTTTGCCAACGTGCATGCCAGTGTTGGAGACTCCAACACCAAGCACATGTCCCAGCCTTTCCATACTTAATAATGAGTTATTATTGTTCTTTAATATCTGTGTCCACTTGAGCTCGTTAGTTATGCCCTTTTGATACCTTTGCTCATCCTTATGTGTTTTTGCTGTTAAATCAATATAGCCTCCAAGTCGACTTTTGAAACTAAAATGATGCTTGTCGTAGGTTCTGTTATATTAAGGATCATTATTTATTTATTTTACAGATTGTGTTTCTTTCATAGGGCTAATATAAAGCTTTAATACCTATAAAATACAGCATGCCAAAGTATTATGATTATTATCCCTATTTATCCTAAGCAGGCTTGCAAAGCCGGTCCCTATGGGCTTTTATACATTTTCCATTTCACTTGATACGCTGCTGTTACTGAATATAACTGCAGCCAAAAGTACACCGCTACTTTTGGCTGCAGTTATATTCACTCTGTGGCCCAACGTATGCAGACATCCCCGTCCACAAACTTCTGTTTTTACACCTTCTAATGAAGTGGAACCTTAAAGCTCCAGCATGCAATGACATTTTAGACAATAGTGAGCTTCCAGCTATGAGTGAACAGTTTGAGTTTATCCCGTTTCAACATGGCAATGCCCCTCTGCACAAAGCAAGAAATGTTTTTCTCACTTTGGTGGGGAAGAACCTGACTGGATCCGGACCTCATCCAACCGTTATTGTGTCTGAACGGGTGCAAATCCTGCAACCATCAGGTTCTAAAATCTGAAACCAGAAGAGTTGGTTGAGTTGTACAGCAGCACATTAATGCCCATGGTGTTGAATTTAGATGTTCAGATGGGCGTAATTGGTGTCCAGTATATTCCCTTTCTAAAGACATAAAAAACTTCTCTAAAATATCATGTCGTTCTTTTTTACTTCTCTGTTGTGTAACCTTTGAAGCCCGATCTGTGCAGTGTACAGTATGTGTGTGTGTGTGTGTGTGTGTGTGTGTGTGTGTGTGTGTGTGTGTGTGTGTGTGTGTGTGTGTGTGTGTGTGAGAGAGAGAGACAGAGAGAGAGAGAGAGAGAGAGAGAGAGAGAGAGAGTGCAAACAGTAGATGAAGCAGTCTGTGAGCTTGCGGCGATGCTGAGATTTAGACTCATTCTGTCTACGGCTCCATCAGATAACGAGCTGAATCAGCACGCGCTGAGGATATGCACAGAGTAGGATACTCACACACACACACACACACACACACACACACACACACACACACACACACACACACACACAACACACACCGAGAGAGACTTAAAGTGAGCATACAACTGACATTCATAGAGATACAGGAGGGAGGCATGGACTGACACCAGGCGTTATAATGAGCAGGAGTCCCTTTACAGACACAACTGTCACTTCATCCTCATCCCTCCATTGTTGTGTTTTTTTTTTCTCCTACACTTTACTCTGTTATTTCTCTCTCTCTCATCCAATCTCATCTCTCTAGGGGTGCCCAACACCAGGTCACAAAGTAAATGTGAGGGGGATCATAAGATGATTCAATGTGCTGTCACGTTTTCTTAGAAACCAAAAAGTTGTGTTCAAATTCAATGTTTCTCACAAAAACACATGTTTTGTGTGTGTGTGTGTGTGTGTGTGTGTGTGTGTGTGTGTATCCATGAGGCCTAAAGCAGAAGTTATAGTAAGTACACAAAAGTTGCTCGGGTCCGGGTGACATCAGAGTGGTCATCAGAGGGCATGCGTCCTCTGATGACCACTCTGTGCGGACTTCCACGTACCGCCCATTTGTTGCGACTGCTTGTCTGGACAGGGTCTTGCACACTGCGTGGAACGCGTCCTCCAAGCAGACAGGACCAACAGAATGCGTCTAGTGTCCACAGCTGTCCATGTAACACGTCCGTTTGGGAGTATAACCAAGGCCCAATAAGCATTTCCTTTCTCACAAAACACAAAGCTCCATCATTAGTTTTTACACGGGAGCTACTCTCCATTTCAGCTGGAGGTGTTCAGGTGGTAAAACTGGTGGCAGGTCGTGTGTGTGTGTGTGTGTGTGTGTGTGTGTGTGTGTGTGTGTGTGTGTGTGTGTGTGTGTGTGTGTGTGTGTGTGTGTGCTGTGCTGTCGCACGTTTATTATTGGTTATTGTGACAAGAAAAATAATAAATGTCCCCTTTACAATCAAATTATATTAGTGTGTTTGTAAATGTTCAACGGTGACACTGGTATTGTTTTCACCTTGTGAGTGTGTGTAAGTCATCTTGGACAGATGTGGTCCCATATGTGATCCCGTAGCAGGATCTAACAAAGAGGCCGCTTTGAGTACTTAGTTTTTCTGTCTGTGGACAGATTTTGTCCCAGTGATAACTGTGGAAGATGCGTGGACCACTGCCCCCCCCCCCCCCCCTTATGCTCCTGGTCCGCTTTGGCGTCGCGGTTGGTGTGATCCCATCACAAGATGTTTTTATTTAACAAATCATAATTTGAGCATCTGGACCAAAATCCATTTATTTACAATCACAAATGTCATTCTTGTGAATGCTCTTTATTAAAAGCTTTTAAACATGTAGAACTGTAAAACATTGATGATTTATGTAATAACCTAGTAAAATGTTCCCTTTTTTCTGAACACTTCAAAGACTTTTTGTCTATGTTGGCTTAAAATGTGAGATTGAAAATGTTCTCTTGACCATGAAAATGTGTGATGTGGTGATTGTTTTATTTACTTTACTTTTACCTTAAAAAGGGAACCTTTTTCCTTTGGACTATATGTGAGGATTTGTACTTCATCAAGATCTAAAAACCATTAAAATGAGTGCCCATACACCTTAAAGGTGGTGAGCCTGCGTTCTAATGGTTCCCATCCTCCATATAAATGATCGTCCTCCATCACCGCTCCTCATCCTCTCTCCTTCCTCCGTCGTTTTCCTCCTTCTTGCCCCGTCTTGTTTTCTGCCTCTCTGTTAGCGCTCCTGCTGGATCGCTTTCAGAGTCCTGCTGTCAGTGCTAACCACACTGTGACCCCGCTGACCCCTCTTATATCCGCCGCCTTATCTCCACCAACCCACCACAGCACCCTGCACCTCAGCCCTCACCACATACTCGGATGCTACCTCTCCCCGTGGAGGAAGAGGAGGAGGAGGCGGCGGTTAGTGACGCGCTGAGCTTCAGGCCTGTCCCTGCTCATTTCAGGTTAGCCCATCTGCATTAGCACCAGCCAAAGTGA
This sequence comes from Myoxocephalus aenaeus, assembly GCA_038501785.1. NCBI lineage: Eukaryota > Metazoa > Chordata > Actinopteri > Perciformes > Cottidae > Myoxocephalus > Myoxocephalus aenaeus. Next base: position 735,484 of record JBAMJR010000050.1, on the reverse strand, counting down.
CAGCTGTCAGCGCCACTGAGCGCGCTCCAGATGCTCCCCCTCCATCCGTCCTTGGAGCGTGGCCAGGACGAAGGAGAGGAGAGGTAAGAGGAGGAGAGGAGAGGGGAGGAAAAAACAAAGAGATGTTAGGAAACAAGATTGAGAAGACAAGAAGTAGAAGGGAAAAAAACACATTGATTTGTAATAAAAGGAGTGAAGGGGAAACAAAGCGTCTTTGAGTACTTAGAAAAGCGCTGTATCAAATTAAAGTAGTATTATTAATAGAAGGAAAACTAATTATAAGGAAAGGAAACAGGAGAAAAGAGGAAGAAGGAGGAAATAAGAGAAAGAAGTAAAGAAAAGACAGAACTAGAGGAACGTAGGAAAAAAGAGGAGAGAAAATTTGATTTTGAGGGAGCGGAAAGTAAAGGAAAAAGAGGAGAGGAGAAAAGAAAGAATGGAAGTGAGGAAAGGGGACAAACAAAGAGATGCGAGGAAAGGAAACAGGAAAGGAAAAAAGAAAAATAAGAGGGAGATGAAGCGGGCGAGGAGAGAGAAGTAAGATGCAAGCGAGGAGGCGGAAGCAGGAAAGGACAGTGGCAGACAGTAATACATTTAAAAAATAAATCAGTTAGTGGAGGAAGCAAGGAGAGAGAGCAAGGAGATAAAAGAGGAGAAAAGAAGGCAAAGAACAAGAGGGAAGACATGAAGGAGAGGAGCAAACGAGAAAGGAAAGGCAGTGGAGCATTAAAGAGAAAATAAGACGTAAATGGGGAATAAGAAGTGATAACAAAGTGAAATAAATCCACATTTTGGGGAACTATTAAGGAGCAGCGACGTGGGAGCAAGTCCCCACTCAGCAGCACTTTGTTCAGCAAAATAACCGTAAGGTGTGTTTGTTGTGTTTCCAGTCGCAGTCGTGACCTCTCTGAGGCGGCAGGCTGTTGTTGTGTGGACCTGCTGGTCTGCTTTGGCCCCTCTGTGGCCTCGGAGCCCCGCCGGGGGTTTTGTATGCGAGCAGCGCCGCCTGCCGGCCGCAGGAGGCGCTGCAGCCTCAGCGGTCTGCCGCAGTGCTCTCGCTCTGCTCGGTGAACGTCACACCGCTCCGGTAACGGAGGAGCGAGGAGAAACAGCCTGTGAGGTGAGATGAACCAACTGGGAATGCTTCTGTACTGAGAGCGCGAGCCTATTTCTTTTTCATTATTATTATTATTTGTTTATTTGTTTATTGTGTGAGTTTGAAAAATGAATCCGAGAGAACATAAATGAAACTTGTTTGGTCTTTGTGGTGTGACAAACACAAGCGTTACATTTCGTCCATGCAGCTGATGGGACATTAAGTTATCTACAAAATGTATAATTTGCATGTAAAATTGTAAAATATTCTGTGTTTGATCTCGACTTGACTTTAGGCTCATGTGTGTAAATCAGTAAATCCTAAAGACTACATTTTGTATTTTGTGATACATTAATAATATTTACTTTAGTAATTCATTTTGACCTGTTTCTGACAACTTAGAAATATGGTATATTAGTGTGTTATTACTGTGTTTAGGTAGTTCAATAATAATATTTCAAAAAAATTTCATTTTAATTGAATTTTGAAAACTTTAAATCTGATAGCCGATTTTCTTTTATCCAACTGAAGCTGTAACAATTTAATTTACGTCAGTCTACTTTGTTATTTCTTATATAAGGGGGATAAAATTAGAATTGATGTTTAATCTCACTTTTGAAGCAGGTGGATGTGTCCACGTCCAACCTTAGTCTGGTACAGCAGGTGCAGGACCAAACAGCACACACAGAAAAGCAGGTGTTGACCTGACCAAGACCTTCATGGTGGAAAAGTTGTCTCATTTAAAAAAAAAAAAAAAAAAAGAAAATAATGTGAGTCTCGCAAATTCAGTGTGCAGCGGGCTACGTCTATTTTTCCATAATCCTGCATCCTCTTTATTCTTCTCTCTGGTTCTCTGTGGGCCGCAGGCTCAGTGCTTGAATCTTTTTTGTGATGAATTTGGTCTGAGCCAGAAAAAAAAACTCCTGTACTCCTATACCATACGAGAGGATCGATAAGTGGCATTAAAATCAAGTTTTGAAGATGTAATAAGATTGTGTGTTTGCGGGCTGGTCCCTGTGTAATGCAGGGTCAGAGGTTGAGTTCATTATCAACACGAAGACCTGGAACCTGGAGATAAAGCTGCAGAACATTCAGATTTCATTCAACCTTCTACAGCTCGTATTCAGCATGAAGTGAGTGATGCCGTCACAGGATGCCTTAATAACTATGTGCATGAATAAATAACACACACACACACACACACACACACACACACACACACACACACACACACACACACACACACACACACAGAGCTATCGGCCGAGCAGCAGAGTGGGTGTCTTGATTCCTAGACAGACACACTCATGCACTTTTAATGGGATCCCGCTCTAAAACGATGGGATTCCTCTGCCAAGCTCGACCCTTTTTCACAGAGTGTGTATGTGAGTGAGTGCTTAACCGTGTGTGTATGTATGAATGTGTGTGTGTGTGCAGGAGGTGTGGAAAAGGGTCATCCACTGGCCCAGGGGTGCGATTTCATCTTGCCGGAGGGAGGGTAAGTGAGTGGTCCCAAGACCCCGAAAGACCCCAAGGCTTGAAATCAAACCTCAAACACACGTTCCACACTCAGACCGACGGCAACATGGCAGACAGAGACTGCACATACAAATATCACTGATCTGCTATTACACAAAGCAGTGTTTTTTTTTCACCTTGGTGAAAATAATCATACATTTTGAGCCGTTTCACATGCATTTAGCCTCTGAAATTCCTCGTTTCCCCCTCAAATTTCACCTCATGGTTCCTTAAGTTAAGGGGAAATCCTTGGTTTTCTACATATGTCACTTATTCAGTATACTGTGCTTCAGCTTGCTCCAACACTTCCCCGTGATTACACCACCATGTTTTCATGCTGTCCAACAGACAAGATGTTTTGTGCATCATTTTATACTAATTCCCCCTAAAGAAGAGGTTAAACCACTAATCAGCTGCAGGTTGAGTCATTACAAATGCTTTGCAGCTATACACATTGTCCAAACCCACAGAACTGTATTTTAAATCCAAGTAAAAATCACAAAGTCTCCCAAAAATATCAGATATGTCAGCCTGAATCTTTGGGAAATATGTACACAAGTGTCTAGCACTTCATATCATTACATATGAGCTTCATCAGGAGATGGAGTTTGCCCAGCTGTCATGTTGATGTGTTGTCAATTTTCTTTTTTTCTCAGGATAAACAGGATATAAATTCACAGGAAGCTTTTTGAGTTTAGAAATGTTGGGTCTGCAGAACGTTGACAGATTCTAAGGCAAATATGAGGATTTAAGGAGGTTAATCAAAATAAATCAGAAGGGATATATTGAATCTAGATATTAACATGTTGTGCAGTACCCCATCTATGCTTTCTTTAATCTCAGAAGAATCACTTTGTTTCCACACAGGCAACACCATATATCCCATCTGCTTGAGTCATTTTATACGCATTTCACTAAAATTGAGCTTGACATATTTGGTGTCTTTGTGGAATCTTGAAACTTGAAATCTCATTGTGGATTTGAACACAGTTATTTTGTAAAGGTTGAATGTTTTCTTTCTGTAGATCAAGAGTTCTGAATAATCTGCCAATCATTTCCTATACAAATGCCAAAAAACAGTCCAACTTTTCCCCAAAAACACACTCCTAACACATTTTTTAAAAGCTACCAACCAACCTTCTGCCATATTATCTGGAACCAGAACATGTTCAATCAATCAATTCAATTCAAATCAATTTTTTTTAGATTTTCCATCATTTCAGCTGAGTTTCTGATATTTTAAACGGTTCAATGTGTTCATTTCTGCCCTTTAGTTAACATCCATGTATTACTACTATTCTCCAGATTTGCACCAACTATTTCTGCTTTGAAAATACAATTTTTCACATCTATTGTTCTGAAGCAAAACATATTGCATTGTGTGTGTGTGTGTGTGTGTGTGTGTGTGTGTGTGTGTGTGTGTGTGTGTGTGTGTGTGTGTGTGTGAGAGAGAAAGAGAGAGAGAGAGAGAGAGAGAGAGAGAGAGATTTTGTGAAATACTTTGGGAAAAGCAGATTAAATAAAAAATGAAATGATAAAGCAGCCGTTCCATATTTATTACATGGAAGGCACTTAAGGCTGAACACAGAAAAATCTGTGCGTGTGTGTCGGCTGTTGCGTTACATGTCTGAGCACGCAGGGCAGTGTACCAAATGTTTGTGGTTTTTGTTTTTGCTTTATTTATTTATTCATTTATTTATTTGTTCTCTGGTGAGCGGGATTACCTCTGAATTATGGAACAGTCCCCTTTCTCTCCTTAAGTAAAAAATAACATCTGTCCGGCAAATGGAGAGCTTAGTGTTTTTCTATAATTAATGGTAAAAGCCTCCAGAGCCGCACATAAAATATACATCCTCCATGCAGGACCCCCATGACAAAGAGAGCGAGAGAATGCAGAGAGAGAGAGAGAGAGAGAGAGAGAGAGAGAGAGAGAGAGAGAGAGAGAGAGAGAGAGAGAGAGTGTTGAGGAGGAGGAGGAGGGCAGCTGGTCAGTGAGAGGAAAGAAAGAAAGAACAGAAGCAGAGAGTAGATTAAAGAAAGCTGTCAGTGTCTGGAGATGTGTTCACAGTCACGGGCAAATCTGCAGAATACATTACGGAAAATAACAACATGAATTCATTCTCGTGAAATTCCCACATAACAGTTGTTTGTTTGGTATATATATGAATTTATCTTGATTTGATGTTATTGCAGGTATTATATCTGGGTATAAATGTGTAGATTCTCCTTAGTTTCATTATTTATTTTACAGTCAAATTCAAATTCTTACACAATTATTTTTGGCATGTTAAGTTTACCTAAATAAAAAAAAAGAACAACATTGTTCTGTAGATCAGATAGTAAATGAATCAATAACAGCGGAGAAACTACTGTGTTACCAACATAAAAGTCAATTTAAACTGGAATGAAAGGATCACAGCATTTCACTGAAACTGAAGACTTCCTGTGTGTTACTCTCTTTGTGTTCTGCTCTCCTGAACTACAGCTGACATCCTGAAGACAACCTCTCATCCAGACAAGACTTTGTTTTAAATACTCGGGCCATGACTCCAGAATATGGCTTTTATGGATACAATAGAAAAGTAACCACTATTTTTTTTTCCATTATTACTATTCAAGTGTAAAGAAACAAACTAGAAACGAGTGCAGATCTCTGCCAGGTCAGTCATGAGACATATGGGTGGGAACAGCGTGACGGTGGTGGAATAAAAGGGAGACAATACACAGGTTACATTACCGCAGGACTCTGCTGCTAACAGCTAAGTATCTCTCTTTACAGAGATAATAGTCACAGCATGAGAATACGCACCCGTCGCAGTCAGCACTCGGTTGAATTGGTCACTGCTACAGCGATATAGTTATCCATACATTTGTGTTGATCACTGGCGGTGCCCTTACCAACTGGTTAACAGAAGAAAGGAGTCAGCAGTCCATGAGGTAAACAGTCAGTACAATTGTTTTTTCAAAAATTTTGAATCACCAAAACCACGAGAGGGCCTTTAGCACACAGCCATATAAGGGCACAAAAAAATATAAACGCTGATGGGTCCAGTAGTGAACACATATACACACTTGTACACAACCGAATGCATAATCCCTAGAGATAATAGAAATTGGTGGATGGAAGCAAAAAAAACAACAACAATAAAAACGCTTGGTAGTTAAAGTTGGTTGATCATTAAACTGGTACACCGACTTAAATGTGGTAACACTGTGATACAACCGCCTTCCTTTTGCAAAAACTCACACTGAGCCTATTGAAAAACAAAACAATAAAAAATACACAAAAACATCACTTGGAGAAAAGTGCTCTGTAAAAAAAAAAGTGTTCTGTAACACATTACATTATATGAACAGCTGCCATGTATGCACACATTAACACACACACACACACACACACACACACACACACACACACACACACACACACACACACACACACACACACACACACACACACACACACCATCATCATCTGCTGGGACCCAGATGCATACAGGGAACAGCTCCCAGCTGCTTCGTTTATTGATTAGTGATTGAAAATGATTGGTTGTGGAAAGTAAACACAGAAGCACTCAGACGTTCATCAGGGAAACACACAAGTCATAAAACTTATAGCCAGCGTGGTGTCTGTTAGTGCACACACACACACACACACACACACACACACACACACACACACACACACACACACACACACACACACACACACACACACACACACAGATAGACAGAGGAAAAGATGAGTGCATCAGTAAGTGACTCTGGAGAGTTGGAGCAGATTGTTTACTGTAGCCTACTTATCTGCTCATTTATGTATTTGTCAATCCGAGCAGTGTTAGTGGAGGTAGATTACTGCAGTGATTCACAGTGTTCAGATATCAGCGAGGAGCAGCTTTCATGCATGTGCAAATATGCAGACAGTTCTCAATGAAGAGACATAGTGACCTCCAGTGGTCTCAACATATCAGGACAACATGCAAACAGCTGTGGCAGATTTGAAGTTTCTAATTATTCACTTTTATGTCATGCATATAGTGAAAAATAGTCTGAAAGTCACACAAAGTGTGAATAAATATGTGAGAGAAAGGCTAAATGTATTTGGACGTGTGTGTGTGTGTGTGTTGTGTGCTTCTGTTCTGGTCTGTTTCTCCTGGTTCCCTCTGGATGAATACATAAAGTGTACCTACTATCTTATCTTCGCTCATCAGTACCCTTCAGTCCACAATAGGATAACTATGGTTTGTTTTCTGGGGTTACAGTACTACCGTAATTACATTATTTGTCGCTTTGGTCGGAACCAATGTTGGAAAGCCGTTCCCCGCCGGAGTGCCACAGGTGCTGGACGGAAGCGATGGAAAGATGGCGGCGGCCATTGTTCAAATGTCATGTTGGTACCGAGGGATGTTAGCGGTCAGGGCCACCGGCATCAGGACGCTGATGCCCGGGATGGTCCCGTCGCATTTCCGCGCCTTCTCGCTGCGGAGGGAGCCGGAGCTGGAGGAGAACCCGTACTTCAGCAAGTACCAGGACAAGATCCAGAGGCTGCGCAGGTCAGCGGCTAACCTCGCTACACCCCAATATTAAGACACATGTTATGTTATTTAAAAGAACATTGAGTATTGTCAAGTGTAGATACGAGTTAGACTATCATACATGATTTAATCGAAATTCTAATGTGATAATGACATATTCGGTTCACATGTAAACCATCAAGCAGTGTACCTGCTCGTTAAATTATAACATTTACATCTGATATTCTCTCATTGCTTCTATTGTTATGGTTTCACAAAAAGTGTATCTTCTGCGGAAGCTTGGGGATTAATTGTAACGTCAATTGTATCCCAAATACTAGACCCTTTTGAATGATGGAGGGGTTAAATAACCCTTCCCTTTATAATACATTAACGAGGCCCCTCCCCCTGACATGCCCACCTAATCAGTGATTCATACTTTGAGTTTGATCAAGTTTAAAATTTGAAACACTTCACCTTCATGCAAAGACAGAAATAAGCACAGAATAATGCATTTCATGGTGTTATGAAATTTAAACGAGATTATCTATCTATCTATCTTAAACCAGACTGAAACTCCTTTCACGAGGTAATGGGTTTTCTCAATAATGGTGAAACATGACAAGCTTCACCGAGCTGACGACTCGTCTCTGAGTAAGTTTGAAAGCATTATGAGGAATGTTGGGAGTCACTAACTGAAGAATAAGTTAAAAGGCAGGTTTGCTAAAACTGTAAATTATTGCCGTATTTCACCTCATGGAAATGAAAGCGGATTTAGCCTTCTGAAGGTTGCTGGTGTTTCACTGATCTGATGTCTGACTTTGTTTTCAGCGCCAAACCACAGGAGTTCAAAACCCGAGTTGAGAACCGGCACGAGGCCAAAAAGGATGTGCTGGGACACTCGCAGCAGGCGGAGTTCGTCAGGCTCATGGAGCAGGAGGTATGAACGCAGAGCAGAGAACACCATGCACATATGCAGGAAGTCCTGAATTATCATAACATGTTGAAGTCAGAAATTTAAACACATTTTAAGCACTTTTGTTGTTGCTTTTTGGGGCATCTTCTCATAGATTGTGAGATCACTGAACTAATGAAAGTCTTCAAACTTTTACCCCAAACTTTTCACCTTGAACTCGTAACAGCGTGCGTTGAAATGTCCTCAATAGTTGGAAATGAAAATGTTTCTCTGGATCCATTTGCTTCATATGCCTGTGACGGAGTTATGAATGTGATGCTCCTTCTGTTTGGGACTCTTTGCAGTTGGAGAACAAGGACAAGGTGGCCGCCATCGATGGAGCGTCAGGAGGTTTCACAAAGAACAAGGTGAGCAGATCAAGCAGCCTTCATCTTGCATTATATTGCTTTTACTTCACCATTTCTTCAGTTTTTATGGCTGTATTCAAGACTCATCCGGATTACGTTTTACAGATTTTTATTTTTTTAATAATAAATAATACCCAATAAATCTCAAAGTAATCAAAAGCCTCTGCACAACTTGTAAAGTCAGAAATTCTGTCCATAAAAGCAAATTTTCTGAAAAAAATAACCATAAAGTTGATGATGGACTAAATTTTCACATTTTGAAAAGCTAAAACCAGCGAACATTTGGCATTTATTTTATTCAAACGATGAATCGGATCAAAACTGTCTCATTAATTTGACTAATTAACCGATCGACTGTTTTGTTCCGATTCCCTTGGTTCTTGTTATTCCTTCGTCCCGCTCCGTGGAATCTGGTCTGCGAACCATAACGTTTTCTCGTGAAACAGTTTATTTGTTTTAGCTGTTTTCCATGTGGCTTTTACAGAACCAACCAGATGTAAAGTGACATGTTTTCAGTGTGATGATGATGATGATGATGATGATGATGATGGTCGTCAAGGTGAAGTTTATCTTGGTAACAGACTTTGTAAATGTGTTGTTCTACAGACTCTGGACTCCATCCTCAACCTGGAGCTGATCAGGGACAAGACGGGCGAGGAGATTGCTGAGGTGAGTCTGTGGAGGTCGGACTTCCGTCACCTTGTTTCCTGTGTGCCTCCAGTTAAAGCCATTTTGAAAATACTTTTTGTTTTGACCTTTTTTTTTGTTCTTCTCTCAGCTTTGGATGAAACATTATTCGACTAAAGACACAATCAGCGCCGTCATCCCGGTGAGTGTAACACCAGAGACAGTCTCTCATACATATTTACTGATGCAGTGTACGTCTTCTGATTTATATATTTGTCCCATGCTTGGCTTGAATTCACAAAATTAGGCTTCTTTTCTTGAACAATAAGTCATTTAATCCTTGTGACTTGTACCTCTTGTTGCAGAAGACCCGTTATGCGTTGCGCTCCTGTGAGTTTGTTTCTGCCTGTTAGTCCTTTTTTGTTAACATAATATTTTCATCGTGAGCTATGGAACAAGTGATTAGTTTCTGTTGCTAAACCAGATCCAATAGCAACCCCCCTAAATATAATGGTCTTGAATTGTATTGTGCAGTTGCACAATGGCACCTGTAAATAAACAGAAGTATTTTTAATAGATAGTTCTATAGATCCATCCATGAACACGCTCGTGCACATATTGATCTAATAACCGGTCTCCCCTGTATTACAGACTCAGATGTACGAGGTGATGTTGAACAGATCAAAGTCGTGCCAGATGGTGAGCTCCGGGTTCTTTTTACACTTATTCTGCCACACAAAACAAAATGGTTTTTAAATCGGCCTCTCTTTCCGTCTCGTCAGTTCCTCTACGCTTTGCCTCAGAAGGAGGGTTACGAGTTCTTCTTGGGTCAGTGGTCCGGACACGAGCTCCACTTCACCTCCCTCATCAACGTCCAGGTGAACCTCCTCACACGCCCCCTTCACATGCTGCTGGGAAAGTCTGGCGCTCTCCAATGAGCTCACTTCCTCCCAGTTGATGAGGTTTTCACTGTACACCAGCAAGAATGAGGTGAAACAACTTCACAAAGGCAACAAAAGAAGCTTCTTCGTCTATGCTATAGACTGTGTTCATAACTGTGCAAACAGTTATGAACACAAATCATATCTTTTTTTTATCTACAGGTTCAGGTATCTGTCTATAAAAAGTAAGAATTAAAGAGCTGGGAAAGGGGGATAATATTCCAAGAAAAAAACATCTCACAAATGTACAATAAAGAACTTGACTATCATCTGAGATTAAAAGGAGAAAACAAATCTGAAATTTTCAGAAATTAAACTCCATTTTTATTTCATCCTACAAAGGCCCTAATATGCAGTAGTAAGCATCAGTCTGACATCTCCAGTTTTTTTCTCTCTTTCTTTTGCACACTGCAATTTAGGTTTGGAAGTAGATGTGTCTGTTTATATATTTTAAAGTCTCGAATACAGTAAAGTAGACACCATTAAAGGAAGATAATAAACATTATAGTTTGGAGTTTTTGAAAGTGGTGTTGTATGCGGTACTTATCCAGAGTCGTGTGTTGCATCCTACTGGCCCGGCCGCAGCAGTGCATTGCTAGCTTTCGTGCTGGTACTCTTATGTACAGACTGCCATCTGCTGCAGTAATACACTGACTATGGATGGGTACCTCCAGTAAAAAAAAAAAAAAGTCCATATTATTAGAGGGACTTCATGGTTTAGTTTTCCAAATATGCCGTCACCAAGGTTCATGTTTTAATCAGTGGCCTGCAATGTGATCAGCAGCTGCTTATAATTCATGATATATACAAATATATAACATACAAACCGCACTCATAACAAGTTAAGTAAACGAAAATGTATATATTTTGTCCTTCTCATTATGAAGACTCTTAGCTCACGTTACCTGGAGGTGTTAATTGCAGTTGTTCTCCCTGTTGGTGTGCAGATGGTGGGCGAGAACGCTCCCAGTCAGCTGATCCTCTACCACTACACAGACCTGAAGGATGAAAAGGGTGTGGTCCTCATGACCGCCGAGCTGGACCCCAAGTTCATAGTGAGTCCTTGACCTGTGTGGACCAACACGTGAAGGCCACGCACTTATTTATGGACCTTCATGGTGTTGCGTATGTATTCTGTGGACGTCCTTGTGAGGGCGGCTACAGAGCAGCAGATTGATATTCCCGTGTTTTGGAATGACTTGTTTTACGATCAGATACAGGTGCAATGTTACTATTGACCGTGGTGTAAGGCTCAAACATTAGATACACGTTAACCCGTCTCCACCTCTCCTTCCCAGACCGTCCACCAGGCTCAGTGCTTGGCCAATCAGGTGCAGCTGTTCTACGGCACGCAGAGGCAGGAGACGTACCAATTGGTCGAGACGTTTAACCGCCACCCTGCAGACTTCAAACACATGTCGGTGATAGCGGAGCTGGAGCAGAGCGGCTTGGGGTCGGCGGCGGCCCCCGGGGGATCGTAGGAGGACCGACCAGCAGGATCCCGCTGGTCTTCGTTTAAAGTGACAGTGATGTGCTTCTTCACTCAGCACTTCCCACGAGGATACACCCGTCCTTCATACAGCGGCTATGATTCAGGCCAAAAAATATATTTGAGAGAGGATCAGTAGCTTCTCATGAACTCAGTCTGGGACTTTATCATCTGATATCTGCTACACACCTTCATCGTGCATACAGGATAATAATGAGGTATTCATCAGTTCTATGATAAATAAATCCCACTGTTTCCTACCCTCATGTTAGACCAGAAGGACTTTATTTGCATAGTAGTTATCCTTTTAAAAAAAACATTGTACATTTAATAAATTATCTTCCGAACCCCAAATCTTTGTATATGCAACACTTTTTTTTCTTCTCTTCTCGTGCTTGAAAATGGTCTTTGGTGTGTCTTTTTATACAAAGGTAACACAAGACGGGTTTGGTTGTTATGAAGTATGTAATCGTCAGGGGGAATAAGCAGACCATCCATCCATTATCAGCCGCTTATCCGGGGTCGGGTCGCGGTGGCAGCAGGTTCAGCAGGCCGACCCAGGCTTCCCTCTCACCCGCAACACTTTCCAGCTCATCCTGGGGGACCCCGAGGCGTTCCAAGGCCAGCCGGGAGATATAATCCCTCCAGCGTGTCCTTGGTCTTCCCCGGGGTCTCCTACCAGTTGGACGTGCCTGGAAAACCTCTAATGGGAGGCGTCCAGGAGGCATCCTGACTAGATGCCCGAACCACCTCAGCTGACTCCTTTCGACACGAAGGAGCAGCGACTCGACTCCAAGCTCCCTCCTGATGTCCGAGCTCCTTACCCTATCTCTAAGGCTGAGCCCGACCACTCTACGGAGGAAGCTCATTTCGGCCGCTTGTATCCGAGACCTCGTTCTTTCGGTCACGACCCAGAGTTCGTGACCATAGGTGAGGGTTGGAACGTAGACCGACTAGTAAATGGAGAGCTTCGCCTTCCGGCTCAGCTCCCTCTTCCCCAAGACGGACCGGTACAGCGCCTGTTTTACTGCTGCAGCCGCACCGATCCGCCTGTCGATCTCCCGCTCCACCTTACCCTCACTCGTGAACAAGACCCCGAGATACTTGAACTCCTTCGCTTGGGGTAGGCAGTTTGTCCCCACCTGGAGGGAGCAGTCCACCGGTTTCCGGCAGAGCACCATGGCCTCAGATTTGGAGGTGCTAACTCTCATCCCTGCCGCTTCACACTCGGCTGCAAAACGCCCCAGTGAATGCTGGAGGTCACGGTCCGAGGAGGCAAACAGGATCACATCATCTGCGAACAGCAGAGAGGCGATCCCGAGATTCCCGAACCGGATCTTCTCCGCCCCCTGGCTGCGCCTAGATATCCTGTCCTTGAAAGTCACGAACAGGACCGGTGATAAATGCATAATTAGAGCAATTCATTGTAACCAAACCTGGACGTAATTCCCACAGTGAGTGGAGGAGAGATCAATTTAGTCCCAATCAACATTTACTGATAGTCGTCTGCCTTTTGAAAAATAGGACGGTTAGTAATCTTCCAGAGCGAGGTAGACTTCTCTTTCAATTCTCAATTCTACAGCTAATTGTAAAAGTGTGGAACCTGTCTGCTCGTCGTGTTTCCAGCAAACTTCTTAGCGATGTCTTAATTGATGCTACCACTGGGGGGCATCACATTGTTTCTCTTCAAATTCGACACAGTAGTGTAGTTGTGAGTCCTGTGGTATTCAGGCTGCAGCAGTGTCTCGTGAGTGTAAATCCAAAGTCTAGATGTGTCAAGCTGAGGATGTCGGGGCTTGGGAACCCTCTGGAGTCGATTGACTCTGGTGCACGAGGAGGGCGACGTCCTGGAAGTATGAATACGTGCAACCAGACATGACGCCACAGCTGTGCTCTTAGATTGGACATAATTTCATCGCAGCATCGGCCAACAGACCTTTTCAACAACTTGCAAACTTAGAAATAGTTTTGTCGCTTTACATATTTGATTTATTTCAGCCCCAGAACAACAAGCAGGAGGACGAGGTTGTTTCTCAGGAACCATTAGAAGTCCGTCATAGGCCCAATGACAGGGCAGCAGAGTTGGGATGGGATGGTGAGGTGGGTCTCCATCTCCTTTTAAGAGGATCTCCTCATCCAAGGAAACCAACAGCATTCCTTCATCACCAGTATTGTCCACAAGAATACATTCAAATACACATAAATACCCAGATGATCAGAAAGTGCATTAAGTAAATCCGACTGAACATTAGAGATGTTTTTCTCTCTCTAGATAAACTGATGTTTGGGCCTGTGCGTCTGTCTGCTTGTTGCTGTTTTACTGCCCTCTAGTGGTTATGAACTATACTGCTCCCTCACTGCACGCTGGCATTACAATCATTTTAAACGCACAATTTTACAGCAAGGCCGAGCTCCTCGTATTTAAAAAAACCCTTTGATAAATATTATCTTATTAAAAAGGTTGATTTATTTTCATTATTTTAGCCGATTGTTGTAAATGACTATAAAAGTAATTATTTGGAAAGAGTATATTTAGTTTATTTTTGTTTCAAAACCAGCAAAAATCATACATAAATAAAATGAATGATAAACAAAAAAGTACAACGAGGTTGCTCGCAGGATGTCCACAGAGAACGGGGCTCGGTTACAGCAGCCGACCTTCACAACAACGGGTGTTCCCAGAAAACGTGGCTCCACCCACTCAGCTTGGCAGCTTTTTTTTTTTTCTTCGTACAATTTCATAATGTGTCAATAAGAGACAGCTAGATACATTCAAACTAACATGGCAGGGGTGCATATACTATTGTGTGTATTATAATTGTGAGGTAGTTCTTAGTGAGAGGGCAGTCAAACTGATAGTAGCTCATTATTCACTTTTATTGTATTCATACATGGAAAAAAAATACTGTGCAAATCCCCAAATGCAGTCATTAAGGGATGGTCAGAGATTCAGTCAACAAACACAAATGGAAGGAAACAATATTCCTCTTCACAACAGGCTTGACACACATTTACTTACTCGCACAAATACAGTAGATAGTACAGAAAGCTGAAGAGGAAACATTTAACCTGTTCTAGTTACTTTGTGATCACAACATGACAAACTTGTTTCCTTTACATCCAAAATGTATTTATTGACTGTGAGAATAAAACAAAAAAATCCTGCTCTTTTGCAAATCTTTTTAGAATTGCTAAACCGTTCATGAATGCAGAAAACAAATTGCATCACAGAACAATTATGTTGTGATCATGTGAAAACAAAAACATGAGAAATCCTGGTGTTTGTCCCCTCCGGCTTTTTGTACTCATCACAATGGACCACCGTGGCACACGCATTGTACAGAAGAAGGAAAAGACATGCCATGGCAAAAAAACAACAACACAGCATTCATTTTGTTGCTGGACCAAACAGTAATGTGCTACAATTCTCACATTTCTAGTTATATCAGGTTTTTACAAACCGTTCACACAATGGTAGTTAAAAGAAGAAAAAAAATACACGAACATCATCATCTATTGTTTTCTAATATTGGCTGACTGTAACATACAGTACAGTGGCTGGACCGGTCTCGGAAACCATTAAGGACACAATAGATACAAAACAATACAAAACTCCTTTTGAAAAAAAAATGCAACGTTTTGGACACCACATGCTTTTCCTGCAGGGTCTCCCAGTATCACATTTCATAAAAAAAAGAAAACTCCCAACCTCTCACATGTTCATTATTGAGACATCAAGTCTGAACTACATTATTAACCGATTTGTCCTTTTCAATATTCACAGTGCATGAAAGTACCAAACTACAAAACAATGGATCAAAACCTCTGAAGTGCTTTTTAATCGTCTAAAAATGACAACTAAAAACAACTAAAACATTCCTCCAAGAACATCCAATATCATACGGTATCAGTGATACTTTTTCACTTTTAACTGATCCTAAATGGTTAAACAGGACCGTTACAGAATTCTGTAACCTCAGAGACCTCTTAAGAAAAATATAAGACACAAGAAATATGGAACTTCTGCTTCACCCTCTCAACACATATGTATGGTAACGTTAATGTAGTGAAATCAAGGAGCTGGGCATTTTGCCAGCTGTGTGTCTTGTTAATACCTAAACGCTAAGTTTGCTTTAAGTGTGAATCCTAATTCGCGGTTATTTTACTTATTTACTATTCATCAGCTGTTTTTTTTATGTTAGTGTCAGTAGTTTGCTGAAAAAACTTCAATGAAGTTCAGTAATACTAAAAATAATTCTTTGACAGTCTGTGGCTTGTATCACAGAGAAGTCCAAGTGGTGATGGATATGCATCAAAAATCCGATGTGGATCTCACATTTTACAGTGAAATCACTGCACTTGTTTAAGTCATACAGTCATGCAGGAGCAACAGCATGGCATTGAGTCCTGTCTCAAAATGATTTTTTTAGCAGCCTGCATCTAAATTTGTTGTTGCGTTCTGTCTCCAAGGCAGTACACAGCACTGCACAGAGGAGTACAGCCCAGTCCTCAGACGTGGGATCGCTCAACTCCATTGTCCAATGACCATGGCAGCAATAGTAAGATCTTCACTCATGCCAGGTAAAATGTATTAAAACAACCACATGTTAGAAGGTGCTCTACATGGTATGTTTGCGTCCACATATTTGCTGAGCCAACACATTTGCTACAGACATTGGACTGTGCTGTAGCAATACAAAGACGCCAGGAACAATGTTACTGGACAAACCGTGTGCTTTCTTGTTTTGTTTTGGGCTCCTGCGGATGTTTCCTCTGAATGCCGTCCCCATCGTACCTCGTGCTCCACTGCTGTGATTCCCTGAGTGGTTCCTCTGCAGCCACGTCTCAGTACATGGCCTCAGTGTCTCGGATGCTTCCGAACGACAAACTGAAAGTGCTTCCGAGCCTCTTAGTGACCCCGCCGCCTTCCCTCGTCTTCTTCCTGTTCCAGTTCAACAAGGAGGCGGAGCTCTGGCCCTTAGCTCCACCCAGCAGCCGCTGCCGAGTGTTTTCCTTATCGCTGCCGTGGGACAGCAAGATGGCCCTCCTCTCCAGCTGCAACACACAGGTGATGTCTTGGTCACTGCACAGGTAAAAGCAGGCCTACATTGAAA
The DNA here is from genome assembly GCA_038501785.1 of Myoxocephalus aenaeus. Taxonomy (NCBI): domain Eukaryota; kingdom Metazoa; phylum Chordata; class Actinopteri; order Perciformes; family Cottidae; genus Myoxocephalus; species Myoxocephalus aenaeus. Next base: position 718,862 of record JBAMJR010000050.1, on the reverse strand, counting down.
CAGCAGCCACGGACATATCACACACACACACACACACACACACACACACACACACACACACACACACACACACACACACACACACACACACACACACACTTACCTGTGTATCATGTGAGTGCAATGTGACCACACCGAGCTCCACTCCTCTCTCACTACAGTTCTTTAGCATTTGAACCACCTCGCCATGTTTGGCCCATTTAGAGTCCTGTCCGTCCACTGCTACGATGTAGTCTCCTTCCCTTAGTCCCGCCTCCTACGCCACACACGGACATTAGGAAACAAATAAAAGTCATGAATGAACCACAACAATTCTGCAACCAATAATCATCCACACATGCAGATCAACAGCTGTTAAAACTTATAGTGCATCTCCTGCATGACTGGCCCCACCTCTTCACTCTTATACTTCACTGTTAAAAGCCTTACATTATATTTATTTGTGTCTCCTTTATATCCTCTAGTGGTCAGAAATGAGTTTGTTGTACCTTGGTACACATTCATTACTGAAATTGTTATGATGCTGGTTATAAGGTAGATTCAACACAAGGCTCATTGTTTTAAAATTGTACAGGAAAACAACAAATAAAAAAAAAACAGGAGCAGATTTAATTTAATTGAGTTTAAACAGATTTAGATTTTTTTTTCAAGCAATAGAAAAAGATGAAAAGGGTAAGAAAGCTTAAGTAGCAAATTATGTATTAATACCTATTAAAAGAAAAGTTATGAGATGCCGTAGATTCCTTGCTTTTTGCCCTTTAAAAATCATATGTATACCGATTGCAGTACAGTAATATAGTAGTTGTGAATGAGGATTTTAACGTTTGACCATCTCATATTTAACAGGCTGTGGAAGCAGGTCTGCTGTAACTGATGCACATGAAGGTCAGTGGAGTTTCTCTTACCGCTGCACAGCCTCCAGGCACCACTCCAGCCACCAGGACGGGGGAGTCTCCTCTGAGCGTGAGACCCATTCCGCCTTCTCTCCTCTGCAGAGCGATCACACGTACCGGACCCCAGCGAGCCCGAGCACAAAACACGGACAGAGGCCCCTGCAGCACACAAAAAAGAAGTCGTCTTCAACTCAGGTACCAGCAGGTGCTGCCGGGTTTTTCTTCCAATGGCTTTCCTGACTGTTCCAACAATGAATACGTCTCACCAGTCTTTGGAAGATATCAGTAACCTGGACTGTAGAGAAGTTGGTTGGAGTGATGTCGGGTTTCTGATGGGTTTGAGCTGTAGAACAAAAAGAACAAACCACAATCACTTACTGCCATATCAACAATATGATTCTTTGGTTAAGTGACTTCAAACCGACGCTTACACTGTATCTCTGGGGCCTCTTCGGTTTCATCGAAGTCGTCCTCTCTGTCCAGCTCCGAGTACTTGTCCAGGGAGCGTTTGTGTGTGAGCGACAGCACGTCCTGCAGGATGTCCATCTTCCTCAAGATCTTACACAGGCTGTGGACACGCATGGCTTCCTCATGTCTGATTACGGCACGCCGCAGGTGAGCTTTACCTGCAGACATGTACATGTAGGCAGACATCGTCTTAAAAGATGCGTGGGTATTACTTTGACCTCATACTTGGTAGATAAAATCAACCAAAAACATCTGTCTCTCTCTCTCTCTCTCTCTCTGTTTCACATATTGGCTTGACTCGGCTGTATATCTGGACTAAATAGAAACATATTCCATGAACTCACCAAGCTTTCTCCTTTTCTCAGGGTCTCGTAGAACCTGGCCGAGTGGCGGCCCTGCAGGGCTGCTGACATAGAGCTGGAGGAAAGCCTTCTCTGCTTCTTCATCACACTCCTCCTCCTCAGCAGACACTACAGAACAAGACACTTCACGTCAACGTGTGTAGATACAGTACATACAATACTGTTTTTGGTAAGGATAACCAAAGGACTGACTGTTTAATGAAAGTCAGTGAAATTCATTCAAAACCATTTCTAAAAGGTCTCATTTACACTGCAGAGGCAGCTAATAGTTAGTCTTTGCCAAATGTCACCTAGTGAACTGGGCAATGCACGAGAAAAATGATCCATATTATCCTTTTGTCCGTCTCTATTTGTATTTAATGTAATTTGTTTATCTTGCTTTCAGTTTCAAGCATGCCTCATTGCACAAGGCCTCAGTTTGCCACCTCTTCAGTTATCAGCGATGTGAACGCCCACTAAAAATATCTAATTAAATGTCCGGCGTAGTTTGGTGCGGCTTACACGTGTGATCGCAGAGTGCAACAGCAGCGTAGTAGTGCGAGAGGGCACGGAAGTGCTCCGATTTGACTTGAACCATGGAGGCCCAAGAAAACGGCACGTAGTCCTTCATCAGAGGCTGAGTCATGGTCTGCTGCACCAACAAATAGACGTCCGACACCTACAGGACACACGAGCGCCCGCAGAGTGAGAATCATTAATGACACGAGCAACAAGGACACAAGCGGAGACGCGTGAACTCACCCGTGCAGCCTCCTGCGCCAGGCACAGTTGCGAAGTGAAGTGTGTGTCCCGAGTGGTGAGTGTGACTCGCTCAAACACACACTCCTGCACCTGGGAGACCATCAGACGCACCAGCATGCAGAGCGACGGACCGCTCATGTCCAAACTGGGAGCGTTGGAGAAATTATCTTTCAGGTAATTAAATGCACCTAAAAAGAACGCGCAAAAAGAAAGAAAAACACATATTGTGTTAGTTCATTCATCAATTACTTAATTTACAGGCTTTTATCAAGCTAAGGTGTCAAACCTTCACCGATCTCTGCTTCGGATATTTAAAGATGTCCTGCTTTTCTCTGTTATATCTTTAGCAATTGAACCTCTTTAGTTATTTTGAGACAAAAAAAGCAGTTTGACGATTTCACCGTGGGCTCTTACAATAGCCACCACTATTTCTATTTTAAATTGAATAGAATAAACAATCTATTAATTGAAGAAGATAATGGGTGTATTAAAAGATGAGGGAAACAAATAGTTGCCGCCCTAGCTGATGGAAAAAGAATATTTCAGTACTTGCACAGAGAGCTATTTTTGTGCAAAAGCAATGATTCTTGGATTTTTGGACATCCTATCTTTACAGTCCCACATAATCACTTAATAAGGCTAATATAACTGTCAGGTAAGTATGTGCGGTTTCATTACCTGCAGCTCTCTGGAAGGCATCTATTGCTCGGTCTATGCCAGCTGTTGCAGAGCGGTCTTGCCGTGCTCCAATCTGTGTGTACAGGGCGCCGATGTTGAACAACACGCTTCCTTTCTCAAAGGCCAACGTACGCTGATACGACGGGACGCCTGTCAGGGAGTCGTACCTAGAGACAGAGGAGGAGGAGTACATGTACTCACTGCATTGCAATGCTTTGATGGCAACTATACGTTGCCTTTTTTATGGCATACATTTTCAAATTCGATTTTTATGACAAAAGTAGCGCTCGCCAGAGACTATTGGACTCCACTCAACTCGGGGAGAAACACATGATTTTGACCAGCAGTGGGAACTTTGCCAGAGGAGAAGCGTTCCGCTGAAGCGAGCGCCAAGCACTTTATGTAAGCAGCAAAACAGGAAATACTGGGCTGTACCAAATAGTTTTAAGCTTCACTCATAACATTGACATTTGAGGTGAAAAGACACAAGGCAGGCACCTGTACTAACAAGGCGGTCTAGCACCATCAGTTACATTTATGTAACCAAAATAACACAAAATCCTATTTTCCCCACTTTATATGGTGATGACATCCTAAAATATGACAACAGACATTCAATGCCTCATTCGAATCTGCCTCAATAGAAGCTTCAAATGTTAAAAAACTTAATTCAGTGCTGCCCTACATTGAATTTTTAAACGGTACACTCCAGACCAGACCAATCACAGCGTAATGATGAAAACTATCGCGTTCAATCATAATTCTTCACAAAACATAGCAGAGTAATAACTAAGTAAAGTCCACTTGTCATCTTCTCTCTACTCAGACAGGCCTCAGTACTCGCAATGCAGGACTCGATAACCTCGAGGCTTTTACATTAAAAAGTGCTCATGCCCTACCAGTGGAAGTGCACACCCAGGTTCCTGTGTAGAGGGAAGAAGCGCTGGTCCAGGTAGTACAGCTGGTTGTAGTACTCCATCAGTAGCTCCAGACCGGCCTGGTTACGACTGGGGGTACGCATGGCCTGAGCCCAACAACAACACAGACATACATCTGATGTCATAGGCACATGACTTCAAAGACACTGCAAGTGGCTGCTATGTACCTTTCATTTTTTTTACATTTCTTTTCCCACAGCTTTGCACTGATTTTCTACAACCATCCTTGAAAAAAAAATGAAAAAAAAAGATTTGTTTTGTACTTATTTGTGCGAGTGCATTTATTAACCTGTCTGAGCTCCATAAGCTCTTTGAGCTCCTTGGCGTAGAGAGCGCTGTCCTCTCCGTAGTGCTCACAGATGAAGTCCTGTGAGGGGAGGCAGACAAATCAGTTTCACAGCTGGTATTCTCTAATATTCTGAGATTGCAGAGGATTTTTACTGAGCTTTCGGGGCCCCTCAGCAGCCTTTATATAAAACAAGAGAAATGTGAAATCAATAGCAGTGTCTTTATTGCAGCGTCTTCACACAAGTTTAAATCTTCGTAAGTTGTAAAATCAAGCTTTGACACATATTTAAGTCATCTTTATAGGACACATTTGTAAAGAATTGCAAATTTTTCACACAAGGAAAGACATTTTCAGTTTAGTATTCGTCACAATAAACAAAGCAGTCCATTTAATGTGTGTTGTTTTCAGTTTAAAATGTCAAAGCTGAAACAGCTTTTAAAATAAGGACAACAATGTTCCTCCTTTGTCTTGTTGTAATTGTCTAAATACAGCATGCAATGTTTTACTCAGGAAAGTATTTTTTCTCAAAAAAAAGAGGAAATTTGATAATTGAAATGAATCAAGGGAGGTGAAATATGAGACGTCATCTTCACCTGGATAGAAACTGAGAAGTCCATCTCTTTGGTTTCTTTTAATCCGAGTGGGATCATGGGAACGTTGATAGCCTCACTGTGAAAAACAACAATTACAGCATGTGTACTGTATGTGCGTAATCTTTCACAGGTTACGCCATGTAAACACCAACATGTAAACACCAACATCATACACAGGTGCAGGTTATAGGCCCAGTCAGCACTGCCATCTGCTAGTCTTTAAACACAGCAGGCTCATCCTGCTAATAGACAAAGCTAAAGCCCAGTATTAACCCGTACGGCCTAACAACCCCCAAAGTCACCCCCTCCCATTCACAGTGAACTGAAACACGCACACACGCCACGCGGCCATTAATGACCCTCTAATCGGGGGATTTATCTTTCCTGTGACCCTGCAGAGAGAAAAATCTCCTGGCTGTGAAAGGACACACACACGCACACAAACTCGTACTTCTATACTTGTAATTTCCTAGCCCCTTCACTTAAGCTTGACTGAAACTAACCTAAACTAAATATTAACCTACAAACTGCCCTTTGAAGAATTGACAACCAGACAAACAATCCTAACTTAACAAAGAAGTCCTTCCTCTCAAAGCTTACAGTGTAAATGTGTCCCCACAAAGACAGGTACACAACGAGCAGATACACACAATGCACAGTGTGAATACCAACATGGAATGAATGTTTGTTATCACCAATTATAATTAGACTAATGAGAGTGACCTGGAATTCATGGGACAAATAATAAATGGGACATTGGTTTTAAATAGGCCGTGTGTGTGTGTGTGTGTGTGTGTTTACCATTAATTACCAAGACTGTGGCAGCCCACCATAGTCTATTTAATCCCACCACAGTTTCACAAATAACCCAAACTATTTATACACTTCTCAACGGGTGGGCGGGCTCTCGTTGGCCTCAAACCGCCCTCAAACTCGCATTACCAGGGACCTCATATCATTTAGAAATTAACCACCACATAGTTTCACTATTTTACTCAAACGTATTGATATTATCCCCCGGGTATGATGCCAAGGCTTTGCATAACATTCGTCAATATTACAAATATCATACTATATGATATGTCAATCTTAAATTTTATATATATATATATATATATATATATATATATAGCTATAGTTTTGTACTTTAATTACACCAGATGGATGCATTTACCTTTAAATTGTACAACATTTTATTCCACAGGAGCATGTCCCCGGATCCCCCTAGGGTCAGAGATCTTATGTAATCCTATGGTAAACACCTGTGTGTGTAAGTGTGCGTGAGCTTGTGTGTGTGTCTCAGAGCTTTCTACCTGTCTGTCTGGTAGACCTCCATGTTGCTGTTGAGCTCCTCCAGCTCCTCCTTGAGCAGCTGGAGGTTGGAGTTCACGAAGCTGAGCTCCAGAGCCACAGTCTCCTTCACCTTGTTGTTGGTTGTTGCCCTGCAGAATTGAACACACACGTCAATTCACATCCTTCATTAACACCAACTTACAACACACTATGAAAGACTTGCATTTCCAATGTGAGACAAGGAGTTTATTTCGACTTCAATCCCAAGTCAACATGTCAACTGCTTCAACGGGCAAGTCTGAGTCCTTGCCATAGAGCAGGAGAAGACACTTTCACCTCCTAAAATACATACGTTCCATAATCAAAATGTTCTTAAATTCGGCCGGACATTTATCATAACTGAGCCCTTTGAAGAACCTGAAGATTTGCTTCTTTCTTCTCCGTCATTAGAAATTGAATATCTTGGATTTTGGACTGTTGGTCATACAAAAGATTTGAGGATGTCAACTTCTGCTATAAAAAACATTGATTAATCAATTAATTGAGACAGATCAATGGATTATAAAATAAGTAGTAGTTGCAGCCCTAAAATGTTTATTGTAATGCACAATTATCCAAACCAAGTGGGGGCGCTGGAGTCGATCCCAGCTGACATCGGGCGAAGGCAGGGACGGGTCGCCAGTTTATCGCAGCGCACATGTAGACAGACAACCATTCATGCTCACATTCTCCTACGGGTCCTTTAGAGCCTCCACACACCATGCAGCTCGCACCAAAGACCAATGTATGTACACCATGTGTGTGATATGTGTGTGTTGCTCAAGTTATGGATCCCTGTCATTTGATAAATGAAAACCAGATTGTGGTGTGTGAGATTGTAATTTGATATTTCTAGAGTACGGTTTGAGCCTAAACTTACACATGCAAACAAAGCACATATTAGTGGGTTGAATACAATCCTACTACATATGTCTCAGTCTTACTGTGTGTCCTTGCCTGCTTCAACACACAGCTTAGCATCACAGATCACGCATGCCACCTTGAAAAACTGACTGGCAAGTGTAAATCGACAATAATGGACGTAAACATGACACAGTAAACACGATGAGCAGCAGTGTCGTTTCCATTGACTAAAAGCCTTCTTTAATTTATGCAACTATCTCATGTCTCCGCCTTCTTCTCCACCCTCTTTTCATTCACTTCAAGACTTTCTCGTGCCCGCTCCAATCACAAGAGGAGCCAGCTCACACGTCCGGGGGGCTCTGAGGTTTAACGACACACAATGTTCCTGGAAGTCTGAGGCATCACTAGGTTGCCTAGCGCCCCCAAACAAATACCAAGGACCCAACGCAGCCCTATAATACAATCATAAACGTGTGTCGAGAGCACAGAGAGGACTCACTACATCACTTATATTTTGCACATGAATGCATGCCATGATATTCTCACACCTATCGTACTGCGTGGTCTCAAGCCTCTCAAACAACCATACAACCCATCACATCACTGTATAACCAGACAAAAAAACAATGAGGTGGCACCACTGTCAAATCTTGAAAAAACACAACGTGTTCAGCTTTGAAAGCTTTATAAGCTATTCAAGGTTAAAGCTTATTTTCAAATGCCTACATAGTAATGTTCCTTCCCTCCTTAATGAATTTATTAAAACACACCAGCACAGCAGTAAAGTTAACACACGGGCCTCAGTAAAGTCATCATTCTAGCAGACCTTTTACTAAATCCACAATTTCAAGAGGGAAGAAACAAAATATAATCAATGTTTTTGGTCAGCAGCCCAAATACAATCTACCTATTGGAATTACTGATACAGTTTTCCTCATTTCGGTTAAAAGAGATGAACGGCATCTGTGCTGAATGAGTCATTAGATGAATCATCAGGTGGAAGATTTGGGGAGGAAAGACAAACATTAAGCTGTCAAAGGCAGATTATGACACATTTAAAGAAATTGCTAGGTGTGGTTCTGTTTTGAGTCATAGACAAATAGGGTTGCAAAGGTGCGGACATTTTTCGGAAAATTTCCGGAAAGTTTCCACGGGAATTTTGAAAAAAATAAATTGCCTAAGTTTTTTTGCAAAAGCATATAACAGGGAACTTAAATGTAGTTGAGAACAAGACTATGCACGCCTAGCTCAGCTGGACCCTGAATGCAGCTGGTTGGGAACATTGTCTGCCAGAAACATAAACGTAAACATAAAACGTTCTGTTGTTTTTGAACGTCTTTGTCATCAGTGTTGCGTCTGAACGTTTCAGCCCTGTGCCTGGCAAGTGTGAGAGCGCCGAGTTGCGTAGAGGCCAAGAGCGGTATTGCAGACAGATAGAGATTTCAATTATAGCTCGCAACATATTGACAAAAATAACTGAACTAGTTCATTTTTTGGAGCTGTGAACTTAGTTCAAAATTTTTAATTATGAACTATGAACTGAACTAGTTCATGTAGAAAGTGAACTTTCCCAACACTGTTTGTCATTACCTAGCATATTGATTACTTGGTAAACTGAAGCCATGTTCATTTTAATACCAAGTTTATTTGTATACAGTAGACTAACTTTTTACAGCAGAGAGAGTAGGACGTATGTATGTCCACACAAAAGTACACCATCACCTCGATTATTCGCGGCTTTTGGGGTCCATCAACAAGCGCGAGTTGGGCAATTTATCACATTACAGTTCTACTCACAAAATGTCAAAAATGTCATTTTTAAAAGTTGTATTATAAATGTTTGCATGCGTGTCTGTGTATGACAAGGTAAATACAGTTAAATTACACCAAAATGTCCCGTTTATTCCTGTTAATTCCCGTGGAAAGTTTCCAACTTTGAATATTCCCGGAATTTTGCAACCCTATAGACAAATAATGCACTTAAGGCCTGAGGATGAATATGTACACTCTCCAAACATCTTGATCACAGAGTCTTTGCTTTTCACCAAAACCGCTTCCTGTTAATTTAAATTCTTAAATGTTTTTTCTCAAAATTGTCGGGCACATATTTGCATCATAACCTCCTGCATCCTGTTCACTCAAAAGTCACGTGTGTCTCAACTGACATGAAGGTGAGTAGACAACATGTGACCTGTGGACAAACTACAAGTAATTATTAGTGACGGCCGGACACACTAGGCTCTGTTCTCCTGAATTAAGCTACATTGTAAATTTAAACAGTTGAACAATTTTTCGTTTAATTTCACTCCTTCTCACAGCTTCTTCCATGTTTAACTATGCTGATCAACATCAGCAAGAATGCTCACATGAATTTGCAAAAGAATGGCAGCCAAAGCAAGACCTTTCGGAAAACAACAAAAGGCATGGTTTGTGTATTTTCTGCTCATTGATATTTCTTTCCTTGCACCTTTATATATAATTTATATTTGCACTCTCTTAATCTGTACTGTAACTGCTACACAACATATTATCTTATCCTATCTGACACACACACACACACACACACACACACACACACACACACACACACACACACACACACACACACACACACACACACACACACACACACACACACACACACACACACACCTATAACTAGGATGAAGCCAAAGGCAATCTCATTAGTCAGCTTTAAATGAGCTGCCAAATATCCCCTTCACACACACTTGCACGCACAACATACTGCATCTTTTAAGGGGATGGGGTGGGGGGGGTAGCTCTCTTTCTCTGAGTGAAAGACATGAAGTATCAAAAACAAATAACTTGTGGTATTTAAAAAAAAAAAAAAAAACTGATAAGAAGACCAGGCTTAAACAAAGTAACTGTCCATCAACTGAATTCCCACAGAGAAACACAGCCTGCAGCACAACGTGAGGTCTTCATCAGCCAATCACAAACTCTGAAGAGTTAATACCGCTCTCTCATCGGTAATTAGCACCCCCCACCCACCCTGTCCCAGTCACCACCCACAAGCACTCATGCCACAACAGTTTCAGAGTGTATGAAGTGAAAGCGAGACGGTTTGTGTGTGTCGACTATTCCAGTTGACTGGAAAGGGGGAGGATGGAAAAAAAAAAAAAAGTCTGACAGTGCCAGACACATAAGTGGGGGATGAGCTTGCCGGGGCTCCGTTGGGAATCTCTGCATGAGCGCAGGACAGGAGGCGGACACAAAGCCGGCTGATTACAGGCCGGCTGGCTGTGTGAGGGGGTCCTCTTTGTCTCTGTGACCCATCGTCCTAATAGAAAGGGCAGGAGCGCTTGTTTTATTTCCCCTAAACTGAGTCATCACCTTTTAGGATAACAGCCTAAATCCAGTCAAAAAGTTGGGGGGAAAAAATCCAAAAGAAAAAGAAATCACCAGCCATTACAGAATTACTTCAATCTCCCTATTAGCACCGATTAGTTGAATAATCAATAAACACAACATCAATTAACTAACTTTGATTTATTAAACCTTTATTAAAACAGATCAAATCCACTGAAGAAAAAAAACATATTTTGCAATGGCGAATTGGCCACGAGGGCAGGAAAGTTAAACGCCGAACGCACGTCCATTTCATATATACAATAAAACTAAAACATTGCATTCAGTCTTCCATTGTTGCCACAACAGTTTGCGGTTAAAACGTGTGACGACCGTTGTTTAGAAATGTCTAACAAGAGGAGGGACTCTAGAATAAATAAGTCTAGCCTGAACATCACAGGTGGCACCCTAAAGCACAGCAAATGATTGGACCTAAAATTATAGATAAATTTATACAATTGTACGTGTCAGTTCACTATCACATAAGACCGAGTGAAGCAGTGCATCACTGCATTTTTAAAACAGTTAGAAAAAGGTAATGTCAGGAAGTTTTGCTTGAACAATGTATTTAAAATCTGATCGTCGAAGTTTGTCAATTACTTTGTCGTTGCTAGACTGATAAATGAATCAACAAATCATTTTGGCTCTAGTTGTATGTATGTGTTTACTGAATACCTTTGGATTTTGCACCATTAGTCAGAAAAAAGAACCGATTTGAAGCCGCCGCCTTGGATGTATGTAGACTAAACAATAATGGAAATAATTATAAGTGGTAGCCTGAAAAAACATATTACATGAAACTTAATTAGTTGTAGCCAAACAAGTCCTGGGGTAATATTAAGAGGCAACCTTGGTTGTTTTTTAATCAAAGACTCTGTTGTTTTCCATGTTGATCTTATTACATTCTGACATGGCACCACTAAGGAGGAAGAAAGTAGCTCATTGCTTTAATTAAGTGGCTCCTCCTCCTCCTCCTCCTCCTCCTCCTCCTCCTCCTCCTCCTAGTCCCAAATTGAATTTTAATGAGTAAAGGAGTGTGTTTTCAGAGAGTTTTGCACAGTGGACTAATCATGCTGTAAATGTTCTCACAGCTACCACAACAAAAGTGTAGACCAAATGTATGCACATATATTAAATGTTTACTTTAAGCCTCCGTTGTAATCCACCTCCAAGTGGATAACAAAAATGCAGAGCCTGAGAAATAGTCAGAGGGAGAAAGCAAAGGCAGCGAGACATGGACAGAAGCTGGAGGGGATAAAAATGACGCTAATGTTCTCGGATAGAATACTTTGATGTTCTGCCACCGGGTTTCTTTTTCTCCCTTTCCTTCATTTCTTCACGAATAAAATAATTGTGTGAAAGACACACAGCACAGTTATGTTTGGGTAATCATTGGTGTTTGAGCAGAAAAGTATGCAGTGTTCTTTTTTTTTGTAGGAGAAACGGCAGAGGAGACACAAACATACACAACATGGTGAGAGCAGACACGCAACCAGACAGACACAGTGAACACAAACAGGGTCATAAAACTGGGTGGTGCTTGGTGTGTGTGTGTGTGTGTGTGTGTGTGTGTGTTCTGGAGGGGAGTGATCTCTGACCTATTCCCATCACAGGACACCACCACAAAAGTGGCTGAGCCAACAAGCTAACAAAGAGCCACCAACACAGAGGAGACCAGAATAGCATTTATCATCACATCTTAGAGCCCTTTCTAACAAAAACTAAAACGAAACTAAAACTAAACAAGTAAGATACACATACCAACACCATCACAAATCTTCACTTAATAGCTGATTGAGTCTCTCAACAGATGAAACTATAAAACTAACTTTGACTTCCAAGAATATTCTAGAGAGGAAAAAAATAAAAAAGCCTCACCTGAACAGGTTCTCTGCTCCAGCTCTCATGCGCATCTCCTTGTTGATCTGCTGGTTGATGCGAGCTCGCCGGTGCTGCAGTTTACTGCGCTGCGTCTGGGCGAAAGGATCACATCCCTGCAGAGAACATGAAGAAATAGAGCCGTCAAGAGAAGTGATGGACTGGTGAATTTATGAATGATGAATGACAGCAGCAGGTCTGTCTATTTTAAGTGTTGAAGAGGTGACATATGTTTCTACTTCAGGTGCCCAGCACAAGTTTCAAATAACCAGTTAGTCTGCTAATTAAACCCGCCGTTCATCACCTTACCAGAGCCCTTTTCCCACTGGACAAAAACCTCACTGATACCCACTAACATCTGGCTTTTGTGAGAAACAGTAGAATTCGCATCAATTCCCGGGACAAATAGCTCTGCAGTAGGCACGGGTATTTATCCCAGGTGGACACACACACACATTGTTGGATACCCTTTTCCGGCGTGAATGCTATGTGACGCTATGTGACACTGTTCCGTCAATCACCAACTCTGGTTTGAGAGTTTGAAAGAGAGACTGAGTAAGTAACAGACGACAGAAATAACCACTGTAACATTTTCATGACACATTTGGGACTTCGAACACGACACACGAGAAGGGAGAAAAACTACTGGCAATTTATACATCCATGACTGGCAATGGGGGGGAAGTAGTTAATCGTCTATTTTCAGCAGGTGTTTAAAAAAAAAGCCTGCATATACACACTAAGTGGGGTGGGAAAGGGGCATAGGTGATGTAAAAAATGCTGTTTTGCTGTAAGGAATAAATGACAAGGCAAAAAAAACATACCTTTAACCATCAGAAAACTACAGCATGTTAATTAGCTTATATGGTGGCAGTACAGTACAGCATGGACAGAGAGACGAATAAAAGGCTCACTTCAGAACAAAAGGTCTACGCTGGGTAGCACAGCAGCCTCAGATGATGGCCGTGTCCAAGGGCGTGTCAGAGCTGAGGGAGCTCAGGCGGGGAAAGCCTTGTGGATGCTGAACATGGTTAAGACTAACATAAGGCAGGAGGAGAACCTCCTTCTCAGAAGGATAATATGTTGAACAGAAAAAGGAGCCGGTGACATGTCAGAGCTGTGTGTCCGTCTGAAGATTTAAAGGCCTCTTAAGTCTCGCTTCAACACCAGAACAGCTGATTGTTACATGTGTGCTCACTAAATGAGCAATATATCAAACAATGCACCACTGTTGTAAAGTGAAAAGGTAAACAGATGTACAGCAATATGACAGATGGAGCAGCTGTACACTAAACATACTGAATACTCCCGTTCTGTATCCCTGTGCCTCCTTCCATCAGCTTCTTTCAGACAACTTGTATACGGATGTTTTTCATTTTCTCACCCTCTTTCCCCCCCTTTATCTTTCTCGTTCCCTCTCACCCAGTTAAGGTGTTTGTTTAGCATGCGCACGTCAAGTAATCCTCAGAGTGCCTGTGTGGATTAGGATCCTGGCCGAGCTCCCACCTCTGCTCAACCATCAGGAGGGCAGCCGGATGGAGGCTGCTCAACATCAGTGCAGAGGAAGTCTAAAAAAATGTGTTAAAAAACCTCCATGTCCAGGTGACTTTCTCTAAGCACACACGTCGTTTTTCAGCAACACAGATATGTAAAATTGCTGCTTCAAGCACAGTCTTCTACCCACTCAAGCAGCAGAAGGTGAAGTGGCTTGCTTAAGGGCACCATAATCATTCATTTTCTCCAACCATGTTTTCCCCATTCAAACCAGAGATGCAATATTCTGTGTAAATATGCCATTCATATTGCCTGATACACTGCACTTATACTATGCGTGATGTGATATCAGTGTTAAAACAAATGCAGGTGCAAATCAGGTTTCACTTTTCAAAAACACACCCACAGTATCATTTAAGATGCATAAGTTGTGAGATCTCGTCCTCTGCGGTTTTTGAATACCCCTTAATACAAAGGAGGTGATCGAAATGATATTTATTTTGCTAAAAACACTTTGTAAAATGACATTTAACATGTCAGCTATAATGCACTCTTCCAAAAAACACTTTCTCTGTAATCCACAGACTTCCCTGTCAACACTGTCAACCATCTACTGATCAAATCGTCTCAATGAAAACAGTTAACAGTGAGGTCTGTGGATTATCAGAGGAAGCAGGCAAGCGTTTCTTGAAAGACACTTTCCTGTTATGTTTTGCAAATGTTCCTTTTGTTTTTTTTTCTTTTAACTCCACGATCAAAACTGCATTCAACTCCACTGTATTGAGATGGTGGCAGCGGTTTCAGGTGCAGATGTCTCCAAACTGAGGCAAATACAGCCGATAATACGGGCATATTAAGACATTATTAGAGGTTAGTGAAATAATGTGTTTCGTTTTGCTTTTAATAACGGGGTGAGTTGATTTTATAGACTGCCTAAGGATCCACAGTAAATATTGTTTTATTTATTTATTTAAACTAATTATCACTACAGAATAGTATCAGGATTTATTATGTCCAAAGTTCACAGTTAATAACTTAAAGTTGCAGTTGATGTTATGGAGCCACTTAGGGCCGATGGGGGATCTCAAGGACCATCAGACCCTTTCCTCGTGTTTACTACATGTATATAACGGTGTGTGTGTGTGTGTGTGTGTGTGTGTGTGTGTGTGTGTGTGTGTGTGTGTCGCCAGGTGTCTCACCTTTCGGATGCTTCCACTGAGGCTGCCATCTGTGGGTAACGTTAAGGGCATATCGTCGTCCGAGGTGACGTTACCGTCTGACAGGGACATCTCCAACTCTCTGTGAAGAGCAACGTTCATGTTAATATCATTTCACCCAAAAGTGGCCCTATTTAGACTTAACTTACTTGGTATGCACGTCACCCCGTATGCGGAGAACAACTCTCAGCTTTGAAATAGTATTAATTAACCAGGTACACGCCAACAATATGTAACTTTAACGGCACGTTAATGAGCTAGCGAGTCACGGTGTCCCCACTTGCCTTGTTGCAGGTTCCTCCATCGTGAGGCAACGACAAAGGCGGACAAAAAGTCCCTACATTTCTTCCGACTTTGTGTAGTTCCAAGTAAACACAACGCCTTGATGGTGAGACAATAATAGAGTTAGCTGAAATGAACAACTTTAAACTCCTCAAAACAACCCAGCTTCAACTCATTGCATTATGCTAGCACCTCCTCCGCTCTCCTTTTTTCCCCCCCGACTTGTGTGCAGCTGCAAGAGCTTATTCAACAAGGCGGGCCCGCAAATGAAAAAGATAGCCAATCACGTTGCAGCTTGTGTGAGCGACGGTCGATGGAACAAATCACGCGGAGGATCGGGGATGATCGACAGCCTCATCTGACCAATGATAAGTCGCTTCGGCGTCCCCCTCCTCCGCGGCTCGTTGCTATGGCACCGACCGGGCTGTGGCTGGTGTGTGGGCTCCGAAAAGATTAGAAGCTCCACCTCCTAAAAACTGAAAACTTGCTATGAACGATTACTGCTTTGTTTTTATTTCAGTTTTGCGGTGATTTTGTGAATTTCTTTGAGTTCCCTCGCAATTTGTTTTTATTTTCCCCCAATACGTATGAAGAGTTAGTGTGTTGGTCCAGTTCGGTCACAAAACGCCACTGAAAGGA
Organism: Myoxocephalus aenaeus; assembly: GCA_038501785.1. NCBI lineage: Eukaryota > Metazoa > Chordata > Actinopteri > Perciformes > Cottidae > Myoxocephalus > Myoxocephalus aenaeus. The sequence continues at coordinate 702,825 of JBAMJR010000050.1, read as the reverse complement.
AAAGCTCTGCAGATACTTTAAAAAGGAGCGTTATATATATATATATATATATATATATATATGAATGAATGAATGAATGAATGAATGAATGAATGAATATATACTTTATTAATCCCCGAGGGGAAATTTGGTGTCGGGGTAGCAGCAACTTACAACAAAATAAACAAAAACAGCAGGACGAAAGATAAAAGATATATACAATAATAATAAAAATAATAATAATAATAATAATAATAATAATAATAATAATAATAATAATAAAATAAAATAGAATAAAATAGAAATAGCTTCGATTGTGCAAAAATATATATATATACATGTTGTTAGTCAGAGTATAAGTAAGTATAAAATAGAAATAGCTTCGATTGTGCAAAAATATATATATACATGTTGTTAGTCAGAGTATATATACATGTTGTTAGTCAGAGTATAAGTTAAATACAATAAAAATATATATGTATATTATTCTTTTAATTTAATTCCATTGTTTAATCATTTTCTAATGATTTTTTTTGTCAGGAAGGAACAATCCCTGTGCAATAATGGAACAGTAAATATCCATTGTACCTGTACATTGAATACCTTTAAAGTTCAAATACAGTCTCTTTAAGATGTTCATTTAATCACTGTCAAATGTAAATCCAAGCACGATGTATACTGTCAACCCCCTGTTGTACCACATGTATAGCAAAATATTACTTGCAAAACAAGAAATGTCTGTTTGTATACAGTATTGAACCTTTATTATTAAATCTACTTTATAACAAGTATTTTAATCTTTTATTCTGCAAATTGATTTTACCCATCCTTATAGCTATTCATTTATTCTTCAAGTCTATAGCAGCGATTAAAATATAGAAACACAATGAAAGAATACAACCTTACAAGAAAAAAGTCCTGCAGTTGTTGATGGAGAGATTTACACATGATTAGACATGATATGCTTCAAATTTCCAAACTCAATTTCTTACTGAAGACACTTAATTTAACTCCAACGTAATATAACAAATTATCACTGCTTTTGACAATATTACACAATACACATCAAGGTGTTCTCTGCAGCATCCTGTTGTTTGGCCACTTGGGGGCACTTTTACCCTTTCAAGTAAATATCACATTGTTCCTCTCATAATTTTTTATACACACTTTGAACATATTTGAAATTTCACAATTGCTATGAAAGTTGGGGAAAGGTTGACAACGTTTTGGGATTTAGGACAATAATCAAAGTGATAATTCATAAGGACTAGTTTATAAATGATCAGCTAAACTGCAACATTAACAACAAGATCTTAACTCGTGATTGTGCCATCTCTTCTTCAAACTGAACAACTGTGCCCAAAGCAGACATTTTCAAACAATCAATAATTGAGTGTGCTTTGCTTTCTTTCAGCACAAACCATGAGGAGGATCTGCTGTCCCGGGGTGAATCGTCTCTGTTTGGTTAAATCTCTCCTCAAAGTCAAGTGAGAACAATAAATATTTCATGAGGCTACAAAGGATTAGAATAAAATATATTTTCAGCCTCATTTGGTGATCATTTACAGTAAAGAGCAAATTTAAACTAATGTCCTCCAAACTGTATAATTATCTGGAGGCTTTGTCTTAATCTGTCTTGTCATGATCTTATAAATATCGAGTCCCCTAAAAACCACAACTTGTTTCCTCTGTGTCTGTTTGTTCTTTTGTGTGATACAACGTGTTAAGTAGTGAGCTTTAGAGGACGCTAGATGTATTGTTTTAACTTTGGAGAGAGCCAGGAGCCGTTTCCCTGCTCAGGCTTCATGCCCAGATGACTAACCACCACAGCTTGATGATGAATGTACAAACAAGGGATTGATATTGAGTTAAGTTAACTCCAGAGCATAGAACCTGAGGTCAACATTTAACCCACTCTCCAGCAGGTTTGAACCCAGAACTTGCTGTTGGGCCCAAGGGTTCTAACCACTACAGCATCGCGCCGCCCCATAATTATAACTCAATATTACAACATACATTATTCTGAAATGGGTCATTCTGCATGATACCTTTTTTAGGTTAGGTTTATTTTACTTGTATCAGAGTATTTCTACAGTGGTATCGGCTATTTTTACGATCCGAGTCCTTGATCCACTACTGATCTTCACAATGGAATGGAATATATTTGCTGGCTATTAAGCTTGTAATCAGCACCGGCCTTTTTGCGGCAACTTTGTACAAAGTGCTGCTTGGATAAAACAGTAGGCAATAATAATAATAATAATAATAATAATAATAATAATAATAATAATAATAATAAAAAGAATAAAGAATGAGGCTGCCGGATGCTGAGGTCCTGTCTGGTGGTTGTAGAGGCTGCAGTGAGTAGCAGGACTAGTCAAGCAAGGGGACAGCTCTCGGGACGAAGCTGCTGACGTGACAGGAGCTCTCACTAAGCAAGCGAGGGGAAGGTTTTTGGAACAGATGGTTACCTGGTGGGCAGGGTCGCCGGCACTTCTTGCTGCTCTTTCATTAGCTCCTGTGTCATCCGCCTCTTTAACGGTAAGAGCAGCTGACAGGTAACAACAGCGGTACGGGTAACACGCTGGAGTTTGTCCTCAGAATACGGGCAGGCAGAAATACTTCAGACTGAGAAGGTGATTTAAGGTCATGACAAATTTAGACTAGGGTTAAAAGTGTTTGAAATTTCACAATTGCTATGAAAGTTGGGGAAAGGTTGACAACGTTTTGGGATTTAGGACAATAATCAAAGTGATAATTCATAAGGACTAGTTTATAAATGATCAGCTAAACTGCAACATTAAAAACAAGATCTTAACTCGTGATTGTGCCATCTCTTCTTCAAACTGAACAACTGTGCCCAAAGCAGACATTTTAGACTACTAGACTGTCGGCTGTCAAATTAAATACATCGTGTTCCCGATGTTCTCCGTTGGAGTTAGTTTTTTTCTGCCTATTTGGATGATGTAAAGGTGAATAAATAGGTTGAAATCATTGCTGAGACGTTGGTTTTCCAGAAGGGTTCAGTCAGAACCTGATTGTAAATATTCCAGTTTTAAATGTTTCAAAAACCATGCGCTCAAGTGATAAATCAATACAACAACAATGTTTGTCTTGTGTCGTTCATTTTTGTTTCAGATAAATAAATAAAAAATAAAACTAAGAGTCTACAGCCATGCTAGCAGCTCTGTGAGGCTGCACTTAGTGCTTTGAGCTAAATGCAGGCTTGGAAAGAGTCATAGAAAACATTACTCTTGCAAAAGTATTGTTATCCTTCAAATACATTTGACAAGATAACCCCAACCCTCTGGATAACAGAAAGATAACACCAACTCTGAGAAGAAGCTGCAGGTGTGTCTGCAGCCGCAGACACCAGAGAGGTGACCCTCTAGAAACCATTAGCCTGCTCAGAGACGGTTCAGAAACGGGGAGAGTGTTAGGGTCAGTTATTTCAGTCTAGACCGACCAACACTGTGCCCCTAGCATGGCTGAACATAGTAAACATGAGTGGAATCCCACCAGGGTTGGCCCGAGATGTGTTGGAGCCCTAAGTAGAATTGATTGACACATATGGCCTTTTCCCATTGATGCCGTATCACGCGTGAGAGCAGTGTGCTCATTAGTATTTCCACTGCATCCTCACAGCAGTTGGTCACTGCATTGAAGAACATCTGAGACTGGAAGTTGCCAGGGAAGGAAACACATACTGCAGCATGCATCTTCAAGGTCAAGTTCCATCTATGGGTTTTATGGTTTTATAATAAAAGGTGCAAGCTGTGCATCAGATATTTTCTCCTCTGTTCTGTGATTATTGTGAGTATTATGTTAATGCTTTACTGGTCGCCATAATTTTTAATCAGTTGTCTATTTGACCTTACAATGACAATTAAGACTGCTCCTCACTGTTACTGGGATTTTGATTCAAGTGAATAAAAGCATGAAAGAAAAGGGATGATCATGATTACTTATGACTAATTGATCAATACAGATCTTTCAGTTCGCCTGTTTTACTGATTTCAATAAAAAATGTATTTAACTAAAACTAACTAAACTAAAAAAGATCCATCTGTAAACGTATGTAGTTATCAAATAGAAGTATTACTCAATATACAGGCAAATCATGAAATAATCTCACACCACATATAGGGAAATAAATGAAAAAATCATAAAAATCATGAAAAGAATTTGATATTAAATCAATAAATGTGTCTGATTGTTTGCTCAAAGTAAAGCACTTCTTAATGGTTTGAAAAAATATTCACAGATGTTAACTGGCTCATGGAGTAGAGTGGTCATCCTGTAACTGCAAGGTAGCCGGTTCAATCCCCGGCCTCCCCACAGTTTGCGTGTCCTTGAGCAAGACACTGAACCCTCGGGAGCTTCACACAGCCCACTGCTCCTAAAAATGCTTTGAGCGGGTGAAATGCAGAGGGCAAATGTCATGTATGTAAATGGTGATTGGAATAGAGTTTAAAACTGAAATTCTAGTGAACCTTGATTTATTTTTCCATACTCATTTAATATTAGATAAAAGGCATGTGCACATACCCATGAGTACAAAGTCAGTATCTCATATGAAAATAATAAATAAGTGAGTAACAACACTTTTGCCCAAGACTATTTATTAGATGACTTTAAATTGATTGACGGCATCAAAGTGAACATAAATGTCATCTGAAACATCTGGGAAACGAGCTCTGCTGCAGAGTTAAACATCATTGTAATACATTACACATAAAAGAGGTCTCTATTCAAGGATAACTTTACTCGGTTCCAATCCCAAATATGTGCATGTGTAAATCTGAGACCCAATTTCTGTGATTCCATTCTTCTTTCAGTTACCCTAAACAGTGTTATCTATCCCGTCCACTCTCCACTGCAGTTCAGTTTATCTTCCCAAACACACCGTTTACAGAAGCAGTGTGCAGAGTACAATGATCACAGCATGCACAGACTAATAAGCCACATTCGCTGCAGCTCTGAGTGATGTCACAAACTCATCAGCAGCAGTACATAGCCCTTAAAGGTGAGGTAAGAAAGGTAAACAAAGGCTTTGACATTAAGCCGTTTCACATGAAATATTGAACATTAAAGATGTACAAACAATGAACACTTTTTGCTTGAAAGGTGATGCCAATATTATTTTTTTCTTTACAACGGCTTTGATACTTTTTGTTTGGATTTTTGTTGTTGTTGCAATAAGGTGTAACCAGAGCTCTTAAAGGTGATTTAGCACATGTTCACATCAAGCTAATAACTTGAAACTACAAAATGCTTTCATTTTATTATCGCGTAGTGAGTGTTTTGCCCCCAGAGTTGTGACAAAAAAGGAGCTGGTGTCATTGGAGGTACTTGATAGGAATTTTACAATAATTACAAAACACACTTAGCATCCAGGGAAATAAAAAAGTTGTTGATGTGATTGATGTTTTTATGAAGGTGAAGTGTTTAACCGTGCAAGCAGCAATATTACAGTAAGCACTGAATGGGTGTATTGTATATTCAGAGTGATTACTTACTATTTGTGGTTACTGTGAACTGCATGTGTCACATTAACAGAGTCACAAGGGGTCAGGTCGATGAGAAAAAAAGAAGAAGAAAAAACTCTTGTGTCTCTGCCTGCTTGTCCAAAAACAGCTGGATCTGTCCTATTTAGTAATCTCGACAGAAAGGAGTCTGATCAGATATAAACATCATCATCCGATTCCTCCAATGTTCCAGCACAGGCTGACAATTCAAATTCCTCTTTGGCCCAACATTACACAGGTATTACAGCCCCCCTGCAGGTGATAAAACAGTGGATAGAGCTTCAATTCATGACAGACTTGAACATCCACTTGAACAAGCAATGCAAGCAAACATGCTGCTTTATATCCCTCAAGATAGGTCGGAAGGTCACAGGTTAAGTCCCAGAGTGGGTGTCCGGAGGCTGCTGCTGTAACGTCTCATCTATGGTGACTACTGTCTCCTCCGGCCTGTTGGAGCTCAGGCAGTTAGTGTGGTTCAGGGATATGTAGCTCATTTCCACCAGCCGGGGCCTCTCGCCCAACTCACTCATCTCGTTCATGTTGTTGGAGATGCAGTTTACTTCAGTATTGTTGCAGTTAGTAACTCGACGAGAGCCAAACACCCAGTCTGAAGAGAGACAGAGGGATGATAGTGGTGTTACTCTGGAAGTCAGTGCAAATTTAAACATATCAATCTCAGTTAAAGGGAAGGAGATTTTAGATCTCAATGCGTGAAATGAGTAAAATTACTCAAGTGCTGTCAAGGGTATAGGTTTGGTTTCAGAAGCAATAAAGTGACATCTTGCATATGGGAAGGAAGTGACGTCTGAAATTGTGTCAACCAGAGACGATCATCACGATACGATAGCATGCGTTCATCAGTTGAATACATAACTTGTACTGTCCTCATGATGTGGCTGAAATTAGCTAATGTGAGCCAGCTGTGCTAATGTCGTAAACAATTGCAAACTCGCGTTAGCTAAAATGATTACATTTAGCTTTTTGCATTTTTTCTTATTTTACTTTGCTAATGACATTAGCATAGGTAGATAACCAACACTACTGATTGGGACATTATGGTTATATTTATTAGGTTGTAGTCTCTTGTTTACCTTGATGTTATGTGTATAGTTTGTGCGGCATGGACATGATACAATGGACATGCTGGCAAACAAAGTACTCAGGAATTCAAGGTAAAACACGGGCCAAGTAATTCATAGACCAACACCATTTTGATGTTGTAGTTCACCAATGTGGAGCCCATTTGAGATACTTTGTATACTACTGGGTAGATAATAATACTGCTACTGCATGCATCGTATCACATAACCATATCACATCAACTTGCTTATTTTGTTTGACGAACAGTTCAAAATCCAAAATAATTCATCCCACAATAAAACAATGCTGAAAACATTCATATTTAGGAAGTTATCACCAGCAAATGTTTGACACGTTGCTTGAAAAGTGACTCAAACAATTATCAAAGTAGTCGACAACTAATTAAATTACACAGAATAATTATTTCACCATTAGATTAAGCTACTACCTACTTTACATCTACAATTGCAGCAAACTCAAACACAACAAAATATTGTGTAATAAAAACCTAAAAACTCAACAAAATCCAATTCAGAGAGTCTTTTTTTATCTTTGACACTTGAAAAACATTTTCCTGCTAATCCTCATACATTTTTACTTTTAGGTTAAAACCTGAATGTAGGATTCTTATGACAAGCCTTCACAGATACAGCCTCGCCGTAATGTATGTACAAAGCTTGAACATTGATGCAAGGGGCAAAAAACAAGCATACGGAGTATTTAGAACATGCACACAACATGACCGCAAACTTCATCTGACAGAACGCTATGATGGGTTCAGCTTCTGTAATTCCATTAGAGGCAAAGCACCATAAAATTGTTTCTGGGGGAGAAGTCTGCTGCACAGCAGCCCCATCATGAGCGGTGGAGCCTGTATGAATTGGGACACATCAATCATTGTTCTGTCAGATGAGGAGCTGAGATTAAGGCTGACAGTCGTGAGTGTGAAGAACAGACAGAAGGCAGAACGGGATTCCTCAGAGCCACAGAACCGAAACATGACCACGAGGGACCGCTTCACTTTCAAGTATTCTATTCTTTCCCCCTCACTTATAGTTTCAGGTCGAAGTGTGATGTTTTTTTCATTGCCTAATGCCTAAGTAACACTTACTGCTATTACTTGTAGGTTACAACGACTACTATTACTATTACTACAACTAATAATTGTAATGAAACTAATAATGCTGTAGAGAACTCTGATTTGTAACATCTTGGATATAATTTTTTACAGATTTGATCGTTTGCAATTGTGACATTTCTCGTCAGTTTGTTGGTTGAGAGGATATTGCCATACAAAAATGTTAAAAACTTGACATGAGGAAAAAAATGTAATTCCGAACAATATTCCATATTTACTAATATTCTTTCAACACATTAAGACAATTAATTGGTGGACTTGGGCAATGTTGTATTTACTGATTCATAATTATTAATAGTTTGTGTCTTCTCTGTACATTTACCAAAGTTATGATGATCATAACATGTCTACAACATGCTGTTTTGTTTTTCTGATGTTGCAACATGTCAGAAGAGTGAAGCGTCTCACTGTGAGCAGGAGCTGACTGTAAAACACACATCCTCCACATTTACACCTCAGCAAAATGCCCAAGAGCCGAAACACTGCATCGCGTGTGTGCTTGTGTAAACGTGTATGTGTGAGTTTTCATTTGGACGATGGGAAGGTCAGGTGATGTGCAGATAGACAAGCTCTTTCTGCTGACCAGTTGAAAAGGGGTCAGCATGTCTCTGTGGCAAAGCTGAGTGCTGCAGACTGTGACCCATGTGAGCTTTGGTGTTTACCTGGTTCACTGGTTTCACCACCGTCCCCTTCAACAACCGTCGACCTGCCTCCACCTACATGCAGTGAGCAAGAGAACAGGCCTATTAGAGACTCTTCCCACGACTCCATCTGTGTCTTGTGAAATGATAGAGCAAGAAGACAGAAAGTAATTTAAACACAAGAGGACATGTGTGATAATGTGATACAGATGCTCAAGCCTTCTAGAAAGTTTATTTTGTTATCGTAAAGGTGTAATTACACTTAAAAAGACAACCCCTGAAGTTTTTTACATAACCCCAGAACTTGGTATTTCTCATAAAATCGGTTCTAGCATTTTAAATCTGTCATATAATTATGTTATTATTAATAAATCAAAAATCTGTTGTGGTGCCTCAAATCACCAAATATGGTATAACCCCCCTACATTGTTCTCATAATACAACAAATCCTTATAGCACCCCAAAAATCCCCCCAAAAAATCACGGTATAACCCAATTTTTGGTCATGATCCCCAAATTGTTTTTTTTAGCCCCACATCCAAAAATGTTGAATAACGACCACCACAACATTTCTAAAATGAAAAAGTATCAAATCTACAAATGTGTTGTGATGATCCCAAATATATGTCGTCATTATCCCAAAATGTGTCGTGTGTCCTGAAGTCCACAATACAGTTCTAAGAATGTGTAATTATGATCCAATAATTTGTTGGAATGCACCCAAATCCCCAAAAGTGATTTGGTGTCACAATTCTAAAATGTGGTATAATGACCACAATAATTGTTCTCATAATCACAAATGTTAAGTTGCTCCGCCACTGCTCAAAAAATGAACGGAACACTTAATCATCAGTACAACACCAAGTTGATTAAACTTCTGGGATATTAATCTTCCAGTTAGGAAGCGTAAGCAATTGTGAATCAATTTCACCTGCTTTGGTGCAGATGAAAGCAAAGTGGGAATGACATCAGCAAGACAAACCCCCAAAAAGGGAATGGTTTTGCAGGTGGTGGCCACAGACCATTTCTCTCTTTTTATCTATCATGGAGGATTTTTCTCTCCAGGGTGGCACATCCATAAGAGCTTGTACAGGTTTGCTGTCTCTAAACGCAGTCTGAAGACCATGGAGGAGATATCAGGAGACGGGCCATTACATGAGGAGAGCTCATGTACATCAGAACATCAGATGGCAAGGTCGCACCAAACCTGCACATGCTAGCCAACCCTGACTACTGTTAGAAGCGGGATGAAATCCTCAGACCCCTTGTCAGACCACGACTGGTGCAGTGGGCCCTGGGTTCCTCTCGGTGAAGGACAATGCCCTGCCTCATGCGGCCAGAGTGTGTATGAGGTTCCTGGATAACGAAGGCTTCCCCAGACCTCGATCCAATTTAGAACCTCTGGGAAGTTATCTATTGTGCATCCGAAATCGTCAAGTAGCGCCACAGACTGTCCAGGACCTCAATGATGACCTCATCCAGCTCTGGGAGGACATTCCCCAACACCATCCGCCGCATCATCAGGAGTATGCACAGACATTGTCTGGAGTGCAAACAGGCATGTGAGAGCCTACACACTGGGCCACATTATGAGTTAGTATATGACGATGACGATGATCAGCCACAATTTACATTTTTCACTTTGATTTTCCGTGTGACTTTGAATCCAGCCCTCAATGGGTTAATGCTTTTGGTTGCCATTGACTGTTCAAGGTCATTTTGGCCTAGACAAATTACACAATGAAGATATCAATACATTATTGAAGATTTTTAACTTGAAGATTTTGTTAATTGAGATCAGATGTATGATTTAACTGTTCCCTTAATTGTTTTGAGCAGCGTATCAATGCCTCCAAAATTAGTGGTTACAACTTCAAAACAACCTCAGAAGTTGTAATAAAACAAATTTGTCACAATCGCACAATTTCTTACTCCCTTTTCCCAATGTTGCTGTTATTTACCTCAAATGTTAATGACTGTAAAATCTCAAAATATGATATAACTATTAGTTGGTGTCATTATTCCAAGATTTGTTGTAGCACTTCCATATTTTGCCACAAATCTAAATTCTTGTGGTGACCCCAGATTTGTCATACGGCTCAGCAAAAATTGTGTTTCTTGGGGATCCCATTCTCAAAAAGATTTATATTTTTCTCAGATGATATTGTATGATTTGTGGGGGCAATATTGGGCATCATAACTAATTCATGGAGGGCATCTTCAAATACTGTAAAAACAAAAAGGTATCCACAGAGCAACATTCACATTCCTTGTGGGCGGCCCTGCTGCTGCCTAATGCGTCCCTGTCCTGATCTGCCCCATGTGAAGCATCACCGAGTGAAATCTTTCATTTTGCTTGAAATCGCTTGATGTAATGAGCTGACTATCAAGTCAAGTCAGCACTATGGTACCTAAAAATAGACATATTCATTCATTCATTCATTATGTATCAGCCACAGGACGCTCTTCAAAAATAGAGAAACAGCAGACCTCCTCTCCATTTCTCATACAGACACTTGCTGATAGTGTAGTTTGTCAGGACGGCTTCCTCACAAGGTCATTGGCTGAGAGCAGAACAGGGATTTCACAATTTAGGAGTTTTATTTTTTATGAGGGCAGACAAAATAATCTCTACAGCTTAACCAAACGCCTGTCCTACATATTCAATTAAGAAAGAGCTTTGTCTCATAGGCCATCTATTAATTAGGAAGTGTGTGCTCCTTGCTGTTACTTTCAGGCAGCAATTGTTCTGCATTCAATCTTTAAAACAATCTTCAATGTAACTGTAATATGTCTTTCATACATACAATAATATTTTTGTATATTTATACTGTATATTGTATCATAAATACTGTCTATTCATTGTCTGTACCTTTACCACCTTTCTTCACAGAAGGCTAACTCACATTATTTCCATGCTCTTTTTTAGTAAATCCAGTGGGAGTGCACACACACACACACACACACACACACACACACACACACACACACACACACACACACACACACACACACACACACAGTAGGAGTCACATACCGACAAACTCATTAACCACATCTTTGACCAGGTGCCCAACTATCGCATAGGCTACCGCCACCACCACCAGCGCAGCCACGACCAGGTAGAGCACCGCTTTGGGCAGCGGGATGGAGTCCCGTGCAGGTGTCCGGTAGTCTGTGTACAGCAGGTCACTCTCTGAATACTGGAAGACGTGCTCCATGCCAGAGGTATGGTTGGAGTTGAGAGGCGGGTTACTTGCGCTCATGGCACTGTCCGGCTGCAGCGCTGTCACCATGGTGGCCGTCACATCCTCCGCTTTGTCGATGTTTACCAAGCCGGTAGTTTTATTCATCAGAGGTAAAATCTGAGACAGAAAATAGCTCCAGTCCTTTATGGCACTTGTGTTACATAAAAACATTGTTTCTCCCGTGCAATCGCCACAGGAAGGTGTGAATTTGCAAGGCGCAAAAAAAAAATCGCTCAAGTGGGAACAGAATGAGGCAAACCTCCAAAATGGTCTTCTTTGAAAGAAACGATTTGTGTTGATTAAAATCCAACAGGTTCCCTCGGATGCCAAAGTCTCCGTCTGACAGGAGCTCATCAGAGCCTCTGAAAACTTACCCAGCTTTCACTGACGAAACGCACAAGGGCTGTGCGGCTTTTACGCACCAATAAAGCAGGATTTTTTGCGCCCGATCTTTGATTTATTTCCATAAGTGAAATAAAAAACAATACAGTGGCACAGTACAACAGCCTGAAATGTCATCCAAGTAAAGACGCGTGCCAAAAAAAAGAAAGAAAGTGTGGTCAATCTCCTACCGACCGTATAAAAGCGCGTAAATCTCGGATGAGGGAGCCAGGAATCTGTGACTGCAGACCCGGCGTGCCCGCGGCTGTCACATCCAGTGGTGATGACAATCACACGTGAGAAACTGCAGGAGTCACGACGCGCCTCCTTCGCGCCTGTCAGAGGTGTCTGGTGCTGAAATGTGCGGCTGCTGGGAGAGCGGCGACACCGGGAGACACTTGATCGCCCTTCCCGTCGACCTCACGGGAGGTGAGTTCAAGCCTTTTTCCGCCATAGGCTGGCGGTGGACTGGGTTGTCTGTGATTTTTTTTATGTTAATGTGATTTCGAATGAGCTCCAGTGGAGCAAGATTAAAGTGGTGGCGCTCTGTGGTCGGAACTTGCACTAAAGTTAAAAATACACTTAGAAAAATCAAAATATCGGCACAATGTAAAAGGATGTGGTTGATGTAAACAAAAACAAAACAAAAAGAACTTTAATAATTAACCCCAAAATGAAGACATATCTTAAAAAATGACAAAACACAAATTGCAAATTACATTTAATTTTGGGTGGAGGGGTGGGGGGGGGGGGGGGGGGGGGGGGGGGGGGGAGAGAGATATGCTGAATATCTTGCTGAATTACAACAAATTCCATCTGGAGCACAGTAGATATTTAACCCATTTCCTCTTACATTTTTGACCCAAGCATTTTTGTTTGGATCAAGGAGTAAAACATGTTTGTCACAAGACATGAAACACACGTACATATGTCGATGTGGAGATATTTCACTAGATCAGTGAAAAGTTTTAACTGTAGGTGGTGGTAGAGGAAAAGTCACCACGGTTGTTAAGATTCATCCTCTGGAGATCATGCATATACAGTCAGGCCATAAGTATTTGGACGGTGACACCATTTTTCTAAGTTTGCCTATTTACACGACTGCAATGGATTTTAAATAAATCAGTCAATATGTGGTTGGAAAGTGTAGACTTCCAGCTTTATTTCAATAGATATAACATAAATATGACATTAACTGTTTGAATTATAGCCATTTTTACACAATCAAGTACATTTTTAGAGGTTCAGAAGTAATTGGACAAACTAACATAATAGTGAATATAAGGATCATTCTTAACTCAATGATTGCCTGAAGTCTTACACCCAAAGTCATCACTAAATGCTGAGTTGGCCTTTACTGCAGCCTCCTTCAGGTGCTGCTTGATTGTGGGTCTTTCTAGCTTCAGTTGTATCTTAAGGAAATGAAAAGCATGCTCACTTGGGTTGAGATCAGGTGACTGACGTGGCCATTGAAGAATATTCCATTTCTTTGCCTTGAGAAGATCTTGGGCTGTTTTCACAGGATGTTTTGGGTCATTATCCATCTGCACTGACAAGTGACGTCCAATCAGTTTTGTAGCATTTGGCTGAATCTGAGTAGATAGTTAAGCCCTAAACACCTCAAAACTCATCCTGCTACTTCTATCAGCTGTGACATCATCAATGAACACCATGTGGCCCAGTTCCATTGGCAGCACCAGCGCATGCCACAGCACTGCCTTCACCATGTTAACAGATGATGTCGTTTGATCAGGAGTTCCTTTCCTTCTCTACACTTTTCTCTTTCCATCATTCTGGTACAAGTTTCATCTTCCAAAGAACCTTCATCTAAAACTGATCAGGATTATTCAGATGTTTTCTGGAAAAGTATAATCTGGCCTTCCTGTTCTTCAGTGTTGTTTGCACCTTGTTGTAAACCTTCTGTATTCAGGTTTATGAAGGCATCTCTTGATTGTAGACTTTGACTATGACACGCCTCCAGAGTATTCTTGACCTCACTATTCATGTTATGAAGGTTTTTCTTCACCAAGGAAATAATTCTGCTACGACTCCTTTACATGTCTTCTATGGTCTTCCGGTCCTTTTGGTGTTGGTGAGCTTGCCAGTACATTTCTTATTTTTAGGAATGTACCAAATTGTTGATTTGGTCAATAATGTTTCCGCTATCCACCTGATGTTTGTCTAGTTTATCAGCCTTTTAATGGCCTCCTTTACTTACATTGACACCTCTTTGGTCCTCATGCTGAGAGTTCCCTGACAGCTACCAAATGCAAATTCAACATTTTGAATCATCTCCAGACCTTTTTATCTGCTTAATTTGTCATGAAATAACGAGGGAACCGGTCACACATGGCCATCAAACCATTTGTAGGACAATTGTCCAATTAAAATGTGGGGGGACTGTGTTAAAATAGTTGTAATTCCTAAACGGTTAATGCGATAGTTTTGTTGTATCCATTGAATTAAAGCTGAAAGTCTACACTTCAACCACATATTGACTGCATCATTTCAAATCCGTGTAAAGAGGAAAATAAGAACAATTGTATGACAGTCCAAATACTTATGGCCCTGTACATAATTCCATGGCAATCCATGCAGTAGTTGTTGAGATATTTCTGTTTGAACTAAAATGACGGGCGACCTACATTGTCATCCGTAGAGCCGCAGGACATCCGCACTACATAATCATCTGTTACAGACATAGTTGATTACTTCTGTGTAGCTGCAATTTTCAAATAGTGATAAGCTGTGTATTAGGACAGATCAGTACGTGCCATTCACTTGTCTTTTTGATTCTGCTGTCAGGCGACAACCTTTTAAAATGGGGATTTGGTCATCTCACAACAGAAGAACAATGTTGTTGTTTGCCATACAAAAAAGAAAAATTCACTTTGAACAGAGAACAGCTGGGAAACTATGTGAACAAACATGTGTTCTGATCTGAGTGCTGTCAGTTATCTCTGTTATAGTCCCTGCACCTGTGTGGATACGAAGACTGTTCCTCCTCTCATTCTCTTTTCCCGGGAAGACGAACTAGACTCAATTAAGATCACATCAGCCGTTCAAAGATCGGCTCAGAGGAAATACATTGGACTCGCTGACCCTTAAATCAATCATGGCGTCCAGTGAGTCACTGCGGACGCCGCCGTGGCCTTCAGAAGTTCAGCTGTCACAACTGAAGAGGAAAGTTTCTTTTTAGGATTTTCAACTTTGTCAATCAACAGTCTCAAAATGGAGGTCATCTTCTTCACTGGTTCACTGGCGAAATCATAAGATGAGATAGCAATGCAATAGAGAATAAATTAAAACAATGGTCTAAATTATGTTCATATTTACCATGAACCAGGAACACATTACATTGAACTTAAGCATCGCTATCATATGCATTTTCATGTTTGAGCATTATGACACATTGTTCTGTCAACAACATTACAGAAGAAGCTGCTGCTCATGTATTGTCTCCTTTGTCCTGACTCTGATGTCTTATCAGAGTATTGATGTACAAGATATTTGCTGCTGCTGAAAGTATTTTAGGTATTTTAGTCACTGGGAATATTGGAACAGTTAATGCAAAAGTAAAAGTCCCCTGAATAGTGTCCCCAGCCCCTAGGCTGTGTGCACCCCTGTGTCTCTTAGATCTGCATTGGGTGTGTACTATAGGTGCAGGCAGGCGACATGTCATGCTAACTTTCAAGTTCATGCTTATATTTTTGGTTTCTACATTTGTGCATGCTTCAATAAAATAAGCCTGCATGTTATTTAGGAAGGGGAGCCAAATCTGAATGATTTGTGGAATCACATGTTTTCTGATCTAGACAGCTCACCAATACAAACTCCACATACCCTAATGCATTTTCACAAGCAAAAGGTTTTTCGTGACATGTCCCTTTGAGGGATAATCCATCCTTGGGCATCTTGGGGGGGTCTGAGACTCCTTGATTGAAAGCCTGGAATTGCTAAATTCTAAAATCATAAGACAATTATTTGTAACTTGCAATTGTCACTAAAATGTATTTTGAATGCTTACTAATGCCCAGTATTCAATATTCAAACTGCTAAATATGTATTGACAAATATTAATGTCACAGCCAGCCAAAACGAGTTGCACAATGCGAGCCTGTCTTCACATCTGTTCATGGATCTATTTGGACCATCTTTGGAGAAATGTATCCAATACCTTTTGTGAGAACCAGGATTAAAGCCGGACATTGTCTCTCCTTTTCTTGGATACCAGGACGGCAATTTGAAGAAGCCAAGCCGAGGTCCATGTGTCGGGTTCGAGCTTGTGAATGTGTGTCCGGTGAGCGAGAGAGAGGCGAGTGTGCTGTGCGTATCCTTTTGCAGAGTGTAGTTGTTGTGTAGTTGCGTGAGTGGCCTTATTGTTATCGATATATAAGCCTTAGCGATGAGTGTGCAAAGAGTTTACGGCCTAGTTGCCTTTGCTTGTAGCCATAACATCTTGTATATTGAGTATTGATTCTGCGTATGACATCAGCGACTCAAGTGCAAGACATAGGAAATAAGAACTCTGGTCCACACTCCAGCAAAGAGGGTTAGTAATGCACCTTCAACGATAGCATCCACCGCCATTAAACAAAACAAAGAAAAGGAAGAAAAAGAAACAGACGATGATGAGAAAAGTTCTTTACCTACAAGAGAGATGATCAGATGATCAGATGATCAGGAAACAAATCCGGAGATGGCAAAAGCGAGCTCAAGGAAAAAAAAGAAATAGAAACACTAAGAAACACCAGATAGGAAGAACGACTGCATGGCTTGACTAAAAGTACAAAGACGAACTGGCACAAGGAGAGCGGAGCTATACACAAGGAAAGGAGGCTGATTGGACACAAGTGGAACTAATCAGGGACGGGCAGGCAATCACAGAGGGCAGGAAGTGAAGTTAGTAAGATGTTAGTAAGTTATTTAACGACAGACAAGGTGAGTATAAACAGGAATCACGAAACTAGAATGAATGCAACAAGGCGGGGCATGAGAATAGGAGAGACCAAGACTAAGTCTGAGACATTGAAGAGAGATAAAAAATAAGAAGCAATTACCTCTTAGCTGTTTGGATTCAGTTTTACATTGTGTGTATCTCTGAGGCCTAAACATGTTGTCTTTCCTCATAGAAGAATTGTCCATCTCATCTGCTTCTCTTTCATTTTCATGGTTATTTCTCGATCACTATATTATTGGCACTGGCACAGTGATGTTTCCATTCTTAATCCCATCTACTGAACTCTGATTGGTTAATCCTTTCTAAATAGCATACAGAATATGCATTTGAGATAGGGAATTGAGTAACTCGGGTACAACTGACTAATTTGAGAGAAGGAAATAGCGAGAGCCCACAAATCAATTTCAGGGAATTAAATAGTTTGGAGGTAATAATTTATCAAAAGCCCCTCTCCTGCACCTACAAAGCTGTGTGCGATATAGAGAGACACAATGGAGACTGTAAGGGAGAAGGGATAGAAAAAGAAACTTGAACAGAGCATCCTATCTATTCCTGTGTTAATCAGCAGGGATTGTGACGGCAGCGGAGGACACACCCCTGTGATCAAGTCCTGCTGAATAACAAAGCATCTCAGCCTGTGTAGCTCTGGCTTATCTGGCTGCTTGATGAAAATTACCCCTCATACTGGACTCATATACTTTAATCAGATATGGCCCGAGCCAGACAAATGCTCAATTCCACCTCTTCGCTCATCCGTTCTCCGTATCCTCCGACCCCCCTCCCTCCACCCTGCAGGCTGAATTAAGCTTTCTTGTGTCACTCTTCACCCCTCATCCTCGCAGACGGCATGGATTGGAAGTCATTTTCTCT
>JBAMJR010000050.1:462500-680000 GCA_038501785.1 Myoxocephalus aenaeus | reverse complement strand
TTATGAAAGAAAATATATGACATATTTCTGAAGAAGGTCTAAAGCTTGAATTAAGAAGAATTTGTTTTTGTTACTATCCCCCAAACATGTGAAATAAAAAACATATTTTGTGTGTATAATCCTCATATATTAAACTGTCCCTTTTTCTCTGGCACTGGGTAGCACAGTGAAGGAACTACTGTTGTATTCTGGTGCTGTCTGCAGCTCGGACATGACGCCAGGCAGAAACAGCTTTTTAACTGAACATTAATAGGGATTCACCCTTTTTCCTAAATGAGGTCCCAGAGGGTTTCCCAGGACGGCAGAGCTAATTACTCTCTGTGATGAGCAATAAAGAGATGCTGTCAGTGTGCGAGCGGATGTTGAGATGTGTCTGTCCCACAGCGGGACCAGAGGCTGCAGCACATCTGGCACAGGGAATCCCCCTCAGCACGTCTAATGATCCACGCCACTTCTGTAGCACCAACAGTTTGTGTTTCCTCCAGCGGATGAGTGATTGTAGTTCCACGAGGCTCACAGGAGCAGACGTGACGAGCCTTTATGTCTTTCCAGCTTGACAGCAGGAACCGAAACCAGCACAAGACTCTGTAGACTCTATTAAAAGCTACGCTTTGTCAAAGAATACAACACAAGGTCAAGATTGAATCACAAGGTTTTTCAGACAAGGCAGAGCCAACAAGATAAAACGAGCATTCTGCCTCAATCCGACCCGGTCGTATTGAACGATCCTGCAAAACCCCACGTTATATGCTCGGCTCGATCTGTGCACTGCAACCAACTGCCTTGTTTTCAGCTCCACATCATTTGATCTAGATACTGTAATTGGGTTTAACCTGTGATGTGTTTAAAACTGCCTGGCAATTAAACTATAATCGCTAATAATCGATGGGATTGATGATTAAAATAGCTGTGAGAAATTGTTTTGGCCTGTGGAGATATATTTTTGGAATAACAGTAAAAGTATATCTCAAGGATTACAACGGTAGCATCGTGTCAGAGGTGGTCAAACGTTGTGTGGCGGCTTGACACCGAACAAGAGTTGCAACAAAAGGATCATTTTAATTAAAAGTTCTCCCGGACACCTTTTATGTGTGGATGTTTGTCGGTCCCTCTCAGTGTGGGAGAGGTGGACACACAAGGTAAAGTACGAGTGACTGCAACCTTTCTGCTCGTCTCACTGATAGTAATGTCACTGTGATCAATACTGCATTAATGCATTCCCCTCGCGCTCTCTCCTTCCAGTGGACTCCAAGGGTACCCGTCTCAGCCCGTTTAGCAAAGTCACTCCTGTTCTTTAGTCCCCTCCGTCATGAATCATTAAACAGCCGATCAGGCTGCATCCGAAACATGTCGGGGGGTTTCCCTGACATCATTAGTGTCCAGGTCAATTCACTTTACAATTGATTGTGTTACTTAGTTTCGCTACATTTCGTTGTTAATAGAGACGTTCATTATAAAACACAAAATCCAATTTAGACTTAGTTTCCCATCTAAGAATGAAAAATGTCAACTGAAAAAAAACTTAACTATAGTAAAAGAAAAGTATATAAACTCAAAAAAAAAGGCAAAAAAAATTGCAGAATATATGTATTGCTTCATGCAATTTGGCTACAGAGGAGATGTATTTGTTGATGGTCCATTCCCTGCATCGCAGATATGATAATGGAAACCTCTGGCAAATGGAATTGTTTTGAATAGCCTTTCCAGGCTGTCTTTCCCCTGATGAAACACATTTGTTTCTGCTGCTTTCCCTCCTCAGACGTCCTCCCAGGAAAAAAAGGTCTTTTCACAGCTTCCCCTTGATGTGTCAGAAAGATCAAATCTGCTTTGCAGACAATTTAATTATCACAAATGGTGAGCCGGGGCTTGCACAGACAGGGCCGCCCCGTTCACTTACAGGGGGAGATTCCACGGACATCACACTGAACCACCTCAGTACATTCAGTCTGAGGTTTACTAACCAGCAGTGTATCATGGAGGAGAGTGGGTTTACAGGTGATGAAACTTTAGGCTTGGACTCAAACGCTTACTCTGTCCCACAGTATTGTGAATCACATGCTTCGATTGATGCAATTAATACAATTTTAATTAACAATGAATTAATCCTAGGGACAGGTGATTCTGTGACCTTTCCCGCAGCAACAGTGTGTATCTCAACATCTGCTATGTGATGGCATACAATTTGGTACAGACATTCATGGTTTCCAGATCATTTAAATGATCCACACCATTAAGTCACAATTTTTATTTGAATTTTTTTGAATTTTTTATGCCAAAGCTAATGACTATACCTTACTTCCGTGAGGTATAGACATATCTATACGTATTCAGGAGGTAATACGTATTTGAATACGTAATTATTAATTTGAATATCTATTTGAATATCTAATAGGTACATATTCAAATAGGTACCTATTACGTGAGTAATTTGATCCTCACATTACGTATGTAATGTAGATCAACCTGCGTAGGTTACTTAAGTTACGTAACAAAAATACTTATTTCAAAATGTTTTATTATTATTAAACAATGATATGTTCCTAAACTGAACACGTGTCTCCTAACCAAATGGTGATGTTATGTTTAGGTATGAGGACGTGTAGGGACACTAGTCGGTTGTAATAGAGGGTCGGAACAAACGACTGATGCGGTAACTTTGCGAGAATATCCCAAGGAGAGAGGTGAGCTGCAAGAGGAAGCAGTCAATATATTCAATAAATCACAAGATAAGGATTGTTGCTGTTCATAATGTGTCCCCCAAGTCATTCTCCATAATGATGCCATTCATCAGTGTCTGTAGGATAAGGACTGTTGTTGTTGTTATTGTAGCTGTTATATAACGGTGACAGTTTAATCTCACAGTAGTTTAGATTTATGTGGATGAACATCTGACCTTAGCGCGTTCATCATCACCGCCGTCGCGTCATCCAGAGCGGGTTCCCCCGAGGTGAACGCTGCACTCCTCTTCGTCTCCTGCCATTTACCGTCCCGCCTCTGCAAAGTGATGCAGCATAACGACGGGAGGGACTGCAGCAGCGAGAGCACACAGAGCGGGATGTCGGGACGGTGGAAAATTATGTTCAGTAATGTGGATTTACTCACAGCAATCGCATTGGTTTAATGTTATTACAGTGACACTGATGGAAATAGCTGGCAGCCTGCATGAAAATGTTACTGACCTCGCATTTAGGAGTACAACTACAATTGGATCTGTGGCTCTGTGTTGGAGCCAGAGCTATAAATGGTAAAAAAAAATAAAAATCGACACAACACTAATCAACATCTTAATTTGATGCATTTTGGTGTTGAGTCGGTGCAGTGTGTGTCTCATTGCGTGCATCGGTGTTTGTGTGGTAATGCAGAGCCACGCACCAGAATCAGCAGAGGAAATCATCTCTGGTAGCTTCGTGAAATTATGCTACGAGATGAGATTTTGACGAATATAATAGTTGCAGTGGCAGCTAATCATATTTTTAGGCCCAGTATTTTAAGACCAAGACTTCCTTTTCTTATTATCCTGAGGTAATAAACTGAACTGTATTCATTATGCAACAGGCTATTGTGAAGCAGATAGAAAAAAAGATTATTTTAAATATATATGGTATTCCTAATGGTAACATTACCCAAAGGTCTTTTAGGGATGCTTCTTTGTCTCAAGACCGATAGGGATGACTTCAAGGTGACTACAAAACTACAAAACCCTTCAAATACATCTACAAATACTACAAATACCTCTAAACTGTGTTCACAAAATAAAATAATAAAATAACATTATAATCTTTGAACAATGGGCCTAAAAAAGAACACGAGTATCACTAGTAGTGTTTGCTATTATTATTGAACTGTTATACTATTATAAATAAATGGTATTGTTTTGACCAAGAATAAAACAATACTAATATCAACAATGTCTACACTAGATTGCACATATGTCAAGTACAGAATTGTATGCAGTCCTCATCCATTGGAAAGATGTTCTGTGTTCTGACTGAAATTCAAAACATTTATATTTTTGCCTGAACTTATTTGCATGAATTTGCAGATTTTAAACATTTCCCCTCCTGAGTGAACCCATGTCCACTTGAATCTTTCCTTTGGCTTCATATGAAATGGCCGAAAAAAGATGTGCTTTGTACTATGAACCTGACCTGAGAAAAAGGAGGGTAAAGCATGTCGACATATCTGTTCTCAACATCCCCTTCTTTTGTTTTACAGGGGATGCTGCTGGTGGTAAGAGGGAGGATATTGATAGTGCCGGAGACAGCCGTCAGGGTTTGGCAGGGCCGGGGAGCCCTATCTCACTCTGACAAGGTCTTAAATGTCTGCTTGTCCAAAGGTTGTGGATTCAATTTCCCCCTCTCCAATTCTACAGGGGACAAACCACAACCACCACCACAGACTCCAATCTAACTGAGGGACTCTTACAATCATTGTGTGTGTCTGTGTTTGTGTCAGTGTCCAGTACAAAAGTGGAAAGAGTTATGAATTAGTAAAAAAGAACAATAAATAAAACATAGCTGGAAAAAGTTCAGTTCTGGAAAAATAATCATGCTCTATGTCATAATTAGGAGATAAAATCTCATAACCTAATGGCAGGTATCACTCATCATAATATTACTTTAAATGAGTAAACGGTTATGGTATGTTTCTCACTTTAAGGCTGATCACTCCGTTCTAGTGACAATATACTGTCAAGTCCCGCCCTACTATTGACTACACAGTTTTCCCCCGCGGTAGATTTTATTGGCAAAGACGTCCGGGTATTTTTCTCTCCATGATCTATTGGATTGTCTAAAATGACAATTTATGTTTTGATTACATGTAATATAGTTTCACTGTAGTGGGCACTTACGGGTTTGTGCCGCTAGACCGGAGTGTTAAGCCGCCGGTGAAACATTCCATAACCGTTTACCTATTCAAAGTATTTATGATGAATAATACATAATACACCATGTATGCCTGGTTAATCTTCTGCGATCGTGATCGACCAATAAACATGCTAATAACTATCATATAAGGTTTTGTCAGACTGGGTATGGCCAGGCGAACAAAAGCCATGTCAGCTTTTCTCCTTTACACTTTCAAAAACGGCACCTGCCGGAGACAGGGTTGGCCGGTGGAACATTAGCGGTAAACCACTCCAGGGATCGGCGTATGCCACTGAACCACATTGGTATTATTATTACAGAGCGAAGGAAGAGAGAGAGGAGAAGCTGTCTTTTAAAGTCAGAATTATAACTTACTATCTCATATTTATGAGATGCTAAGTATCTCAAGATGGTGAGATCGTCCGTTATAATTATGAGATGCTAACTCATTATTTTGAGTACGTTTCTCATTATAATGACTTACAGGATCTTTATTTTTCTTCATCACAGTGGAATGGGCTTCTATAGCATACAGCTGAGGCTGATAAGAATGTGAATTGTTTCCAGGTACTTGGTCATAAACCAAAGTAGTGAACAAGTTACAATTTTGCACTGATGATGGTGCTAGAGGAAAAGTGAAGGAATCACCAAAGTTACTACGAGTCATCCTGAGGAGAACTTGACTTTCTGAACAAAGGTTCAAGCCAATCCATCCAAGGTTTGGAGAGATAGAACATTGCCATCCATTGAGCCATGTTGACAAATGTGTGACGATAACAAAATATAATTCAGTGTATGAGAGGAAGAAAGACATATTACAGTGCCAGAACTGAAAAGTCCTACCCCAGTATTTTCATTTAAAGTTGTCCGAAGTTGTTTTGAGGACAATTATACGAGATAAAAAAAGAAAAAGTCTTGTGATACTGACAATGTTGAAGGAGAAAAGGAGGCTCAGCTCCTGCTGCCTGCACGGCTCACAGCTCTTGAGTGCAGTAAAATAGAGTTATAATGTTATTGAGGACCTCCACTCATGTGCTTCATTGACTCTCACCTCCAACGCAATCGTAAAAGTCACTTCCGCTGAAGGTAAATCACTAAGTGCTGAGGTGCAGAAGTGAACAAAGCGTTGTAAATGAATGTCTCTTTTACGTGAGTACACAGCCAGAGCATCAGGACGTCAACTTCAGGAAGTTGGTTTGGAAACAGTCGTTAAACAAGATGTCACAGCACAAACAAAGAAACTATCACATAACAATTGACCTATAAACCAACATGAATATCAATAAACAGGTGCCGCTAAACATGAAGAGGAACCCCCCTTAATGTCCCAAAAAGATGTTCCATCCATGAGAATAAAATGTGAATTCACGAGAAGAAGATCTGTTGTAGTGGAAACAAGTTGAAAGAGATCTTGCTGCAAAACATACAGATCTTGGTCTACAAAGATAACTTGTTCTCACAACAGATGAGTCTTGTCCCCAGAGGAACTTCTTCCCACTAAATACGATTGGATTTTCACTAAATAGAAATAGTAAAAATGCAACCATTTGTTGGGACTTCAGTAGCAGGATAAATAAAGAGCTTATGGGAGGAATTAAATGAACTTCTCCAACTCAATTAAAAAGTGGGCGCTATGTCAGGGGTGAGCTGGGTCAAAACATCAGCCTTGAAATTTTACTCCAGACTTGTCAAAATGTATGTTTATACAGGCAATTAAAAAGTTACAACATCAGCTAACTTCTTATCCTTCCTTCTCTTTTGGAAAAATTCTAAAAGATTAAGGTTTATTTAAGGTTAAAGAAGTAACTTTACTCTGCTGTCACTCAGGGCTGATCATGCAGACCATTGCATCCTCACAGCCACGTAGAGGTAGGAACTGTAAAATTACACTTCTCAGGGATTCTCATTGTGTCATAAGAAATTTCATGGCCAACTATCCTTGAGTTATTTGTTGAATTTGTGTGGTAAAACATGATTCCACTTAAGTACAATGCCAACGGAAAGGAGGGCCTGAGTCACAGGTCTCATCGCGGGGTCTAAAATCTAGTTTTTAGACCTTAAATAGTTCTCGGGGTCACATGGCACGCATGTCTGACCTAATTTCAATGATACACCATATTCTTCTGAGATAGTAAAGATTTTTTATTTATTTTTATACATAGTGCTTGTGACTGGACTGTGCTGACTGTATTCTAACTCTGGTAGCACCCTAATCCTAATCTCCATTTTGACTACCATTATTTTTTCATATTCAAAATTTGGACCAAGTTAAGATACAATTTGTGGTTAGGCGTGGAATATATAATGTTAGAATGTAGCCTAATTATTTAAAACATCCTCACACATGTAGTTATACAAATGTGAGTGTTGACAACAATGCGAGGTGCAGGGTCTACTGTCACTGTCGTCACTCCACACATGATGCAGCCCCCATTTTGATAATCTAGATCAGACCCGAGCGCTATTAATCCATTCTTAAAGTCACCGGTCCAATTAATAAATACATGACATCAGATCACTGAAGTGATGAGCAGACTGACACTCACTGCACTGATAACTGACAAAAGACAAGAATATATGTGGGATAGATGAGGACACAGCATCTGGCCCTTTCATGCCTCATTGAGTTGATGGAATACTAATAAAAATCCATATGACAACAGCATACTAAGTGTGCAATTAATATTCAAAAATATTCCTGCGCTGCATGTGGCAGAGACCTGTTCGAGGCTCCCTCGCAGGCAAAGTGACGGCGCTGTCTCTCCGGTAAAGAGGAGGTGACCGTATTAACCTTTTTCCCTGAGCTGTGCGGCCGACAAACCAGCTCCGAGTACACACGGGCCACCGTTTGTTGTCCTGATGCCTGACTACCGTCCCGACAGTCGATAAATAATCTCTTCTGGAGCCTTTTCTTCCTCTGGGCTGAGCGGCCAGAAGGAGATAGTCAATTGATTTGAAGATGAATCAAAGTCCAGAGTGGTAAAGTGTCGTCCCACAGCTTTTTTTGTTGTTTTGTTTTTACAGCCTGACTCTAAGGGGAAGATGAGTTCTTTCAGATCAAGGTGTTGTCTTCCACAATAACACGATGAAGAAGCAAAGTTCTATCCACTTTTTTTTAGCGGCTACTGTTTTTCATATTCTAGGGAGATTTTTGTATTGTCTGCATCAGAAGAAATAGTAACGATCGTGGTTATTAGAGAGACGTTTTGGGGTACATTTTTAGCTCCTTTTTCAGTAAAGGTAAAGGTAGCCTACTCTCCGAGCACACGAGCAAACGAGTGACCGAAGAGGACGGTGGTTGGTCGAACACATGAACCAATGCAACACCTGCAACCACCATTTTTAAAAGGCATGTACAAAAACAGAACACACAAAACACAAACAACAGCAGGAGGATAACAACTGAAGAACGCTGAGAAAACGCTGAGAAATCACCTACCAGTTAAATTCAGAAGTTAACTTGTTAGGGAGCATGCAGCCACTGAGAAAAAATAACAAGTTAGAGCCACAGCTCACCGAACCCAGTAGCACAAAGGCTTACCAGTAACGTTAGCACAAGACTAACCCAGTAGCACAAAGACTTACCAGTAACGTTAGCACAAAGACTAACCCAGTAGCACAAAGACTAACCCAGTAACGTTAGCACAAGACTAACCCAGTAGCACAAAGGCTTACACAGTAACGTTAGCACAAATACTAACCCAATAGCACAAAGGTTTACCCAACGTTAGCACAAATACTAACCCAGTAGCACAAAGGCTTACCTAGTAATGTTAACACAAATACTAGCCCAGTAACGTTAGCACAGATACTAACCCAGTAGCACAAAGGCTTACACAGTAACGTTAGCACAAATACTAACCCAGTAGCACAAAGGCTTACCCAACGTTAGCACAAATACTAACCCAGTAGCACAAAGGCTTACCCAACGTTAGCACAAATACTAACCCAGTAGCACAAAGGCTAACCCAGTAACATTAGCACAAATACTAACCCAGTATCACAAAGGCTAACCCAGTAACGTTAGCACAAATACTAACCCAGTAGCAAAAAAACTAACCCAGTAACATTAGCACAAAGACTAACCTATATTTAGCTATTGTGATTGTGTTTGAATGATTGTGTCATGTAACAAAGTTGCATATTTATTCTTATATTCTAGTAGATCTCCCAGCTGTGTGGCAGCTTATGTTACTTTCATGCTCCTATCAGCGGAGAAAACACAGCTCCCCAGAACTGTTTGGTCAGAAAACCCCAATAGTTTTCTTGAAATGAATGTCACTGGCCAGCCCTTATTTGTGTGTTTAAGGTCGCACTCCTATCCGTTAGACAATGTTTCTCCCCAAATTTTGCTGTTGGGATCCAGAATGAACAGGACATTCATGCAACCAGGTCCACAACCAGGTCAACATGTTGGTCTCAACCAAGTACTTGGAAGTGAAAATACACATGATCATTCTCGTTGTTGATCAAGTATTCTTTAAAATGAAAATAAAAAACATTTAACGGACAGAAAGGTTGGCAGAGCATCCTTTATGTGCGTCAGGGACGGGGTGATGTCAAGAAACAATTAGCAATACATGAGCAGGAGACCACAATGACAGCCACCTATCAGAGGACTGCGGCATGTGGGATTGAATGTCACTGTAATCTGGGTTTCTCTGTCATCATTACTCTTTTACAACTCTTCTTTGCAACATCTGAGGATGGTTTATAGACATGGTCTCTGGAGGGACACGCACATTAACACACACTCAACAGTCACATTTATTATACGCGTCTGTCTCATGGGTATCCTCTGGCAGACAGATAAGAGGCAGCAGAAGAAGCCCACAAAGGCCCTCTGCTAGATGATTGTTCAAAGCAGATTTGCGTTAGTCTGCTGTGAACAGCAGCCTTCCTCTGGGCTCGCCGCACTAACATGTTGTGTTGGTTTAATATTTCATTGTGCAAGCTGCGGCGTATCCATCTGAGGAAGGTGGCTTTAGTAGTGCAGCGAGTTTTGGAGAAATAAGTCTCAATGTTATTACAGAATGTCTGAAAAGCTTTTAACACTGAGGGGTCGAAGGCAAGTTTTACAATTTTACTTGATATTAAAATGGGAATAGAACATCAATAAGTATACCATAAAAAAACTAAAGGTGGAATGCGCTTAAGAAAATGTGATCTTTCACAGATCAAAATGTTTGCTGTAATGTGCAACTTTAACTTTTAATTTAATGGAGACAATGATTATTCAATTCAAATATTAAAAAGGAACAGATTGACTGTTGGATTGTTAGGATTTAAAGTTTAAAAAAAATCCACCTACCAGGTCAATATTTAAGAAATGATATTGTGTTTGTTTGTTAAAAAAGAGTGGGGTGGGTTGTGTGCCAAACTGTCTTGGCTCTGAATGATTATCAGGCCAAGTCATTTCACACATAACCTATGTAAAACTGACTGAAAAAAAAAAAAAAAGATATGACATGTTTATTCGAGAGCCAAGCTAGCTCTTTCCAGTCTTTGTGCGAAGCTAAGTTAATTGAATGCTGGCTATAGCCTCATATTTACAGTATCAATCTCAAGATTTAGAAATGAAAACATCCCATAATGTTCTTTTTTCCTTTGAGGATTTCACATTTGAGTGTCTTTTCCAAAATGTTTTTAGCACTGTTTTTACCACTGTTTTTAGACCACAACTCCTCCATAAAAAGCTTTACCTGCTTTCATCTTCTGTTCTGGAAGGCTCCTTGAATGCCTAACTTCTTTCATGCCTTTGATTATGAATCGATAAAAGAGACAAAGACAGAAAACATTTGAACATCCATCCAACCACTATCTATACCCACTTATCCTTTAGGTCATGGAAGGGCCTGGATCTAATCCCATGTGACATTGGGTGAGAGGCGGATCCCACCCTGGACAGGTCGCCAGTCAATCAGGACTGACACAGACAGCGACTCGCGGTCACATTCACGGCCAATTTAGAATCGCCAATCAACCAAACCTGCGGACTCTGGACTGTGGGAGGAGAAGCAGCCCTTTGTGGCAGCTTAATGAGACGTTTCTATCAGGTGTGATCAGGAACATAGAGCCCCTTTACAGAAAGCATACATTTATATAAATGACTCACTGCTCTTAACGTGGAGGCTCTCTGCTCCTTTTGGGAGCCCCAATAAGCCAAAGCAGTGAACCAGCAGGTACAATATCAGAGCGAAACGCCTCGTGTCAGAAAAAAAGATATAAAATCTCTAAATTGCTAAAGTGACCTTGGGCTGCACAGGGTTAAAGAGACTCTGCGTGGGACTGTATATTGGTGTTTTTGTCTGAATTGCCGGCCGCTCTGTTGCCATGGACGATATTATCTGCTAAGCCGTCTCGCCCTGTCAGCGCCTGCCGCACGGTAGCGTGCGGCCTTTTAAAGCAAAAAGCAGGTCACTTTGAAAGCTGCAGCCCCTCCCTGTCCACGGCAGAGGGGTCAGGCAAAAGCAATTTGCATTTTAACACGGGGAACAGTGCGAGTGGAGTGTCGCCGCTGCTCGAGCTCCCTGAAGGGCGGAGCAGAACCCTCCCATCACATTTGACACCTTCTTAATAGAGAGGCATGGCTCCTGTACTGAAACATGCTTTTGATTTAGTATGTTTCATTGTTTATTTTACTGTTCAGTAGTGTTCTATTTCAGAATCTGGCTCCCGATATCATTTTCTGTTTCATTTTCAGGCTTCAATTTGACCAAAACATTTTACTGCTTGAGGGATATATTTACACTTTGACCTCAAGCGACAGGCAGACATGTCCTTCTGCAGCTCCACTGAAGACTCATTTCCTGCTACAATGGATGATTTTTGTCTGCCATGGGTGAAGGTACACCAAATGTGCGCTTGGGATAAGTTTGTCTTTCAGGCTTATTTTAACCCAAACCACAATCTTTTCCTAAACCTAAGCAGATAACCTCAAGAGATTTGTGGCTGAAAGGACTTTGAAGGCCAACTTCTCCCATGTGCAACAAGTGCTTTTCATGTTCATATAACCGGTAATTGAATGGAACGCATCCTCTTGATCAAATTTCATACCCGCAACGACAATTTTTTGTTATTTTCTGTGAAATTTGAATTAGATTCTTTGAGGTTTTTAGACTCTAGCCTTCTTGGTTTATGGCACCTCTTAAACTCAGCTTGCCATTATGGGCCAACCAAACCATTGAATTGTACATTCCCTCCCCCACTGGAATGGTTAATGGCCTAAAAACAACAAGGTGCATTTTTCATTCATCCGAAATATGTGTTTTTCGGAGTGTAACAAGCATTAAAGCCTTGCAGGTTTGCAAGCGAGGCTACAGACTGTTTTTGATCCGTGTGACCATTGGAGTGTTGAAGGACATTATAATGTCAAACATTTCCTGTGCAGGTACGTCGTAGCAGAGGGCATTTATAAAAATGTTAAACGACACTGCCATCTGAGCCAGAGGAGGGACTGGTGATGGATGGCGCAGCAGGAGTGTTGGAGATCCTGGACGTGCCGCTTTGATCAATGCGTCTGTCCACACAGCCGGTCAGAGAGATGTAGCGCCTGCCATGTTCAGGGCCCATTGTTTAATCCAACACATCATTTGCTCGCAGGCGAAGGTTAACGAGACAGAGATAACCCATTAAATGATCAATTCATCATTCTAGCTCCAAATGTGTCCTTTTCTAGACAGACAAACATGGAAGTGCAGTCACTGACGAGCACATCTACAACACAAACACTCCAAAACTTCTGGCAAAACCCTTCAGGAGCTGCTTTAAAAAAATATATATATATTCCTTGTACTTTCCTCCTTGTGTAATTTGTCTGCTTTATCTCAGCCGAGGGATTGAGCTGGCTTTTCGGTGCATGTTTAGATAGCCCGGACATCCATTATCAGTCCGAGGCAAACCTGATTTAGGACCTCAGTAAAAGAATTACTCAGGAGGAGAGGAGGGCGCCGCGATTCTGTCACCTTCTCTTCCAGCCTCGGCCCCCATTGCTGCTCTTTAATTGGGCTGCTAATCAATTAAGGCCTGTGTGCGAAAAGATCGTCTCGGCCAAATGCATAAATGAGGGTGACAGTCGGAGCTGTGAGACACACAGAGGTGACTAAACAGAACACATTTTAAGTTCAGTTTCATGGCATCCTGCTGCTAAACACATGAATCAGAAAAATCACTCTTTTCTTCATGACTGTAGCGGTTTATCTTGATCCTGTTTCACTTGAGACCCTTGAGAGTTATTCATTTAGGGCCTGGATAATGATCCTAAAATCACCACTGCATCTGAATACTGAGGCTAATATGTTGTGGTCTTTATTTAATCCATGGGTTAAGGTTAATAGCCTCACTAGAATTGTTAGCTCAGCGATCTTATAGAAACTACTCACCACCTTTCCAAAACCTCCAGAAATCTATTAGGAAGAGACATTTTGGATACAGATGAAGCATGAAGGTGGCTAAGGCTCAAAACCAACGCATTCGTAAAGGTGTGTCTTCCAAGCATTTTGGGAAGCAAAAGTGTTCACAGCTGTTAAGAACAGCTATACTTAAGCGGGTATAAAGAAAAGAATAAAACACCCTGCAGTTGGCCGTTTTTCTAGCTATGGAAATATGATCCAGGAAGTCCAGTCAGAGAATCAGATTAATGCGGTCAAACATGTATAAAGAGAACTGGACAGAGTGTTGGAGACAGCGCTATGTTCATTCCTATGAACGTTGCTCAGTGACGCATCAAGCAAAAAACGGGCGATCATCCGCATCCATGGGCTCATAGAACAAGCGGATTTGGCTATTAGTGAATTTGACAACTTTTAGGATCTAATGATATAAATAAGGGCTATTCATGTGTTCACACTGAGTACTGGGATGTCGTTTTCTATGGAAAAACATATTTTTGGGCCCAATGACATCATGTGACGTTTGGCCACGACAAAAATTGGCTTCAAAGCCTGTCGTTGTTTCTGGGGGCTTGGTTTAAACCTGCGATAAAACAAAGAATGACCATAATATGACTATGGCTATGACTAAAATGACGCTATGAGAGTGGTGAGAGTGAACCAAAACAGTGACGGTGTCACCTCTTCACACCACCAAAGCTAATGCAGCTGTAAACCGCGGGCTAACAGGGTCCTATAGACATGCTAGGGATATACACGCTTGGTATATGTACAAAATAAAAATAAATAAAGAATTGTTCATTGGAATTCTTGGTGATCCTGCTTCCCTGAACTGCCGTCGATATAAAACAACATGTGCGCTCCAACAGTCGACATCATTTCACAGAACCAGATGGACCTTTGAGGATTCCTCCGTCAGTAAACTGCTCTCCCCTCGCGGCAGGAAACATCCCACAGCTGTTTCGCTGCTGCTCGCTCGATCATTAAGATCGAGACTTCGTGTTTGACTTTCACACTTGAGCCGCAGCAGGTCATTCAAAGAGGTCTGTGACGTGGAGGGACTGACAATGCCAGGAAGAATGAGCGGCAATTTCCACAGTTATTAAGACCGTTTAATAACTTGATTCTTGGAAATCAAACGGAGAGGCCGTTGTTCCAGAGGCTGGGCTTGGCTGTGTGCCAGACTCAGCGGTCCACCTCCTGCTTTATTCTATGCAGAGATTAGAGGGCAGCAGAACTTATTGACTCAGATTTCTCCTCCAGGTATAGAGTAATTAATGCAATTAGGCGCTCTATCTCCGCTTAGGCCTCTTATCGACGCCATTTCCTTATCGCTTCTGGAAATTTAATTAGAAAAATCTTACCAATTAATGATTTTGCATAATTAAAGTTAACTTCAACCAGTTGACTCCCTTGTTAATTGCTGGCCAGAGGCATATAAAGAGGAGAGTTGGACAGCTGGACGGACGTGGAAAGGAATAACAGTATGTATATATATTACTTAAGTGCTGCACTTAAAGCTCCACTCCTCAATATCTTTGCCCCGTGGTGGCCAAAAATGTACTTGAGTTTCATTTCATTTCAGAGGGAAATATTGTACCTTTTACTAGAGGCATTTACTGTATGTGCCAGGTCCAAAAGGGACCTGTTATAGAGCACACTCTATACTCATATAACTAATGATAATAATATGACACGGTGGTTTCAAATAACGTGCATTCCTTTACTGCATCTTTCACAGGACAGAATACCCAGCATTCTACGCGGGTTAACAGTGGGGCACTACGGATGCCCCCGAGGGAACAAACACAATTGAATAACAATACACAACATTCCTCCCCCTTTACTTTTAAATCTCCACAAGTAAAAGTAATATTCACTGTATTGATTATTCTTTGTAACAGTATTAAACCTTGAAGAAACTTTCTTATCTTAATACAACAGCCCCCTTTTACTTAAACAATGTTACGAAATAACAAATTAACACAATAACCTTTTCTGAACTAGGGAAAGAGGGTAGACTGCCTCAATTCCCAGACTTAACCCTGGGGTGTTCTGCCCCAATGTTGGAGGTTAGCCTCTAGACTACAGGTTCAACCTGTCAGGGGGTCGTCGTTCTCTTGTGGGGTAATGACGACCTACTGACAAGTCTACAGTTCCACTGTCTCTGAGTCTGAGTGGTGATGGTGTATGCCCAGAC
This sequence comes from Myoxocephalus aenaeus, assembly GCA_038501785.1. Lineage (NCBI taxonomy): Eukaryota > Metazoa > Chordata > Actinopteri > Perciformes > Cottidae > Myoxocephalus > Myoxocephalus aenaeus. The sequence goes on along the minus strand of JBAMJR010000050.1, from coordinate 664,542 downwards.
GGGGGTGCATCAGTACCCTGAGTAGGCACACCCACTGGTTCAGGTGAGTAGGGAACCCCTTCCATGTTCTCAGGTTGCTGCAGTGATGATGGCTCAAAACCATGGAATGGCTCCATGGGTTTGCTATTTGACCTGAGTCCTCACTGAGGTTGGTTCCTGGCAACAGTTGATCCACGTGTCTCCTCCAGATGATGTTCTCTGGTGTCAGAACTGTGTAGGACACAGGGCCTGTTTGTGCGACAACTGTTGCTTGTATCCACTTTGGACCTTTACAGTAGTTCCGAGCAAGAACTCTCTCTCCAGCTCTGAAGCTTCTGTCTTTTGCTGTTCTCCGTCTCTCCAGCTGTGCTCTTTGTTGTGTCTGTACGACCTGCTTAGTCTTCAGTGGTCTCAGAAGGTCGAGTCGTGTGCGCAACTGTCTTTTCATCATGGCTGACGCGGGGGCCACTTTGGTTGTAGCATGGGGGGTGTTTCTGTAGGTCAACAGGAAGGCGCTTAGGCGCTTGTTGAGCGATCCGTTTCCTTGTGATGATTTTAGAGCTTGCTTCATCGTCTGCACAAATCTTTCCGCTAGGCCGTTAGTAGCGGGATGATAGGGAGCTGACTTGATGTGCTGGATTCCGTTTGCTTCCATGAATGACTGGAACTCTTCAGACACCAGTTGCGGCCCGTTATCACTAACGAGTTGCGTGGGCAATCCAAAGCGACTGAAGATGGACCGTAGCTCTTCGATGGTTCTCTCTGATGAAGTGCTCTTCATTATGGCGACCTCTGGCCATTTGCTGTGTGCGTCAACTACGATTAAGAACATACGATCCTCCAGTGGACCTGCAAAGTCTATGTGGACTCTCTACCAAGGCTCTTCTGGAAAGTCCCATGGGTGCAGTGGCGCTAGCTGAGGCATGTTTCTCGTCTTTTGACATGCAGAACATGACTTGGCCTTGTCTTCGATAGCTGCGTCTAAGCCTGGCCACCAAAAGTAGCTGCGCGCAATCTCTTTCATTCGCACCATGCCACAGTGCCCTGAATGGAGTTCCTCAAGTACCTGCTTTCTCAGTGGCGGCGGAATGATGACTCAAAAACCCCATAACAAGCATCCAGCTTGAACTGTGAGCTCGTTCCCCCTCACCAGGTAAGGCTTTAGGCTGTCTGACAGCTCTCTTCCTCTCCCATGAGTGACAATGTCCATGACCTCAGACATCACTGGGTCAGTGCGGGTGAATGCCTTCACATGGGCTGAGGTAACTGGGGCGTTGCTCACTTCCTTGAAGTAGAAGATTTTAGCCTCGGAGTGCTTCTTGTGCGTGACAGGTAAGGGAAGCCTTGAGAGGCCGTCTGCATTCCGGTGCTGCTCAGCTCTTCTGTACTTGATGTCATACTGATGAGCAGACAACAGTAATGCCCATCGCTGCATACGGCTGGCTGCGAGCGATGGAATTCCAGTGTGGGGACCAAAGATGGAGGTGAGTGGTCTATGGTCTGTTAGCAGCGTGAATCGTTTTCCGTACAGAAACTGATGGAATTTCTTTACTCCGAAGATTATAGAGAGTGCTTCACTCTCTATCTGTGCATAATTGCTCTCTGCTTTGCTCAAAGTCCGTGATGCGAAAGCAATTGCCCTTTCTTCACCTGATGGCATTATGTGTGAGATCACAGCACCAACACCATAAGGCGATGCGTCACACGTTAACTGTAATGGCAAGTCGGGGTTGAAGTGGGTGAGGGCTTCTGAATGGACTAAGGCTCTTTTAGCTTCCTTAAAAGCTTCCTCACATCTGTCTGACCACTTCCACTGTATGGTTTTGTTCAAAAGTTCATACAGTGGTTTCAGTATGTTTGATAGGTTCGGCACAAACTTTGCATAGTACGTCAGTAGTCCCAAGAATGATCGCAGCTGACTCACATTTTGTGGGGATGGAGCTTCCTCAACAGCTTTTACCTTAGATGGTGCCTTGTGCAGCCCAGCACCGTCGATAATGTGGCCCAGGTACTCAACTGAAGACTGGAAAAACTCACATTTGTCCGTCCGGACCCGCAGTCCGTACTCCTCCAGTCTCTGTAGTGCGGCGTCAAGGTTTCTCAGGTGCTCCTGTTCGTCTTTACCTGTGATGAGAAGGTCATCGAGTTAACACTGGACACCGGTGAGCCCACTCAGTATCTGGTCCATAGCTGGTCCACGGCTGAGGTGATCCCAAAGGGAAGCCTCTTGTACCTGAACAGTTCTTGTGAGTCTTCGTCAACATGCATCTGAAGATAAGCCTGACATAAGTCTATCTCACTGAATTCCTGTCCTCCAGCTAAACCAGCAAACAGATCGTCAATGAGGGGCAATGGATATTGTTCAGCTGTCAAGACCGGGTTCACAGTGACTTTGAAGTCGCCACAAAGTCTGATGGATTTGTCTTTCTTCAGGACTGGAACAACTGGTGTAGCCCATTCACTAACACTTACTGGTTCTAGTACTTCACTCTTGACTAGTTTGTCCAGTTCAGCTTCAACTTTTGGTTTTATGGTGTATGGGACAGGCCTGGCTTTGAAGCATTTGGGCTTGCTGTTTGGTTTCACAGTCAATTTAACTGTAATGTCCTTCATACTACCAAGTTCTCCCTTGAACACTTCAGCATGTTTCCTCAATATTCCTTGTAGGATTATGTCCTCAACTTTTGCCATCATATGGATGTCCTGCCAGTTTAATTTGATCTTTTCCAGCCACGTGCGTCCTAACAACGCTGGGTGACTGCCCTTCACAATGTAGAGTGGTAGCTTTACCTTCTGTTCGTTGAACTTCTGTGGTGTGAGGTGACTTAGTTTCTCCTTGTATACAACCTCAGACACCAAGGATACAGCTGCTCCTGTGTCCACTTGCATCCGTACTGCCTTTCCATCCAGTAGCGGTGTCACCCAGTATCCATGCTTTTCATCTGAAAAAGACAAAACATGCACAGACTCTTCCCCTTCAGATGGGGTGTCACTTTGGTCTTCCTCTGTGTATTCCAGTTTGTGCACTTTCTTTTTGTACTTCCTGAAGTCACTTTTCCTTTGTTCAGTATTTTTGGTTGACTGTCCCTTTTTGCTTTTACATGCACGCTCAATGTGACCCTTTTTGCCACAACTTCTGCAGTCTAAGTCTTTGCACCAACACTCCTCTGCTTGGTGCCCTGGTTTTCCACAGCGATAGCATGGTTTGCCACCTACAGTTTTGTACCTGAGATCTGTAGACACCTTATGCACTTGGGTTGATGTACTTAGCTGCTGTGCATCTTTGTTTGCCATTTCCATTGAAGTACTCACTTCTATTGCTTTCTGCAATGTTAAGTTACTCTCTGTCAAAAGGCATTTCTGAATTGTCCCACTGCACATGCCACACACTAACCTATCCCGTATAGTGTCATTTAGAGAACGTCCAAATTCACAGTGTTCTGATAACTGTTTCAGTACAGCCACAAACTGTGAGATTGACTCTCCCTCCTCTTGATTTCTCTTGTGGAATCTGAATCTCTCAGCAATGATCAGTGGTTTGGGAGAATAATGTGCTTTTAAAGTAGCCACTATTTCATCATAACATCTGTCACCAGGCTTTTCAGGTGTTACTAGGCTGCGCAGGAGATTGAAAGTTTTTCCTCCGATGACAGTCAAAAAGGTTGGCACAATCACATCTGTTTTGATGTCATTAGCTAACACAAAGTACTCAAAACGTTCCGTGTAAGAACTCCATTGTTCCACCGATTCATCAAATGGTCCTATATTTCCAACCAGTGCCGCCATTGTCTCACTTTTACTCACTGCCCTTTTTCTCTCAACACTCGCGAAGATTTATTTTTCTCCCGCGGCGAACTTCCCCTCATTCGCCGACGTGCCGTTGGACGCTAGCTAGCTTCCTCGTTTTCTTCGCGTCTTTTTACCGCGAAAAAAAAAAAAAAAAGTATTAAACTCTGACTTTTCACCGGAAATAATAACACGAACGTGAGAACGTTTCTTCCTCGTCGCCAGTTTTGTTATAGAGCACACTCTATACTCATATAACTAATAATAATATGACATGACACGGTGGTTTCAAATAACGTGCATTCCTTTACTGCATCTTTCACAGGACAGAATACCCAGCATTCTACGCGGGTTAACAGTCGGGCACTTCAGATGCCCCCGAGGGAACAAACACAATTGAATAACAATACACAACAGGACCTGTGGAAAACCTGAAACTGGACTTTCTTTCTTTCTTTTTTAAAAAGGGACCCAATAGAGATCCGACTCCACTTGGTTACAGTTACCAATAACCGAGAGGCCCCGTAAAGACCTCAACTACTTGTATTTGATGGATGACATTATGAGTGACTTTAAAGATTCAGATGTTACATTCAACATGAGATGAGCTCAACAAAATAGGACTGTTTATTATTATAACATTTCTAGGTATACTCTGAAGCATGGCACTGTGGGAGGCAATATCCATGTGTCTGTCAGTGCAGCACTTTTATCCAGATTGAGAAATCTCAACCACTACTTGATGTATTGATATGAATTTTGAAAGAAATATTTAAGGTCCCTTGAGATTAAAAAATTACAACTTGGGTGAGCCTGTGATTCTTCGAGCGCCACGATTAGGTTTAATATCGTCACCTTGGCCCAAGTCATTTTTTCAGGTTTTTCAGAAAACACAAAAAACTTGACCAAATGTAATAGGAGTGCACAACAGGCTTATTGTAATACCGGTCAAATTATGTTATGATTACTAATATTATGTTCGAGTGAGATTTTCCATTGACAAAAATGCTCGCAAAAAGGCTAACTAAATTGCTAGCTTAAATCAGTGGCTCTCAAACTTTTTCTGTCACGACCCACTTTGGAGGAAGAAAAATGTTCGGGCCCCACCGCCCCAACAAAATTGTTACAAAATGGTCCAACTTTTTGTGACTCCTCCATCCGTGCTTTTTCAACTAATACAATAAAGAAAATTGAAATCCCTTTCAAGTAAACCAGATTGCTCCATCAGACAATAACTAATAACATCTGCAATCACTGCAAATAAAGTTATATCTGTGCAAAAAATAACTAATATTTGGCAAAAAAAAATACTTATTGTGGCTGCAAATAACCTGTTTTGCACTGAATATATTTTCAAGATAATAACAATAATGTTCAACCTGTGCAAAACAAAATGAGTGCAGAAAGGTGAGCTATTACATTGTATCGGTATTAGTGGCTGCAGAGCTGCTTTCCTCTACAAATATTTTTAAAACGGGGTTGTAGATTTAATACGGTCGCTCTCAATTCATGCTCAATGTTGAGCTGTTTTCTGTTTTGAGAGACGCAACAGCAGAAAAGCCGACCTCACGGAGATCTCACGGAGGCTTTTAGCAAAACGCCAAGAATCGGCGATGTGGAAGCGTAACCTGTTAACGCCTTAACGTAAACATTTCCACGAAAGTACAGGCACTTTGCCATGTATTTATTAATGACGTTTTATGTCTGTGTACTTTGTACTTTTGTACTATGTAAAGTTATCATGTTCATGGGGAGAGTGTTCGTCCTGAAACCACAAGGTAGCCGGTTCGATCCCTGTCCTCCCCATAGTTTCATGTGGAAGTGTCTTGAGCAAGACACTGAAGCCCCAGAGCTTCACAGCAACACACTGCCCCTTAATTACTAAGGATGGGTAAAATGCGGAGAATAATTTCCCCACTGTGGGATTAATAAAGGATTATATATATTACAAAAAAGTTATTAAAAAAAAAGTATAATTTTATTTATTTTTTATATATATATATATATATATATATATTTTTTTTAAACAGCATCACCCCCTCACACCCCACCTGTAATACCTCCGCGCCCCACTAGAGGGTCGCGCCCCACAGTTTGAGAACCACTGGCTTAAATGCTAGCTTCAAAATGCCATCTTGAAAAGCTTGTAAGTCACACTCTTGACATAGGCCGTTATACTATAGGGGTAGAATCACATGACCTGTTCAACTGAGGATGTAGGCGATTTTACCAGAAGTGGTCAGTATCATGAGGAGATGATTTAGGCCATTATTTTAGGAAGGTGACGATATGTTACATGTAAATTAATCTTGTTTTAGTTGATTTGATTGATTGATTAGTCAAAATGTATAGATAATTTTAACAAATATAACAAACAATGTTTCTAAGATACGTTACTTTTGCTTTAACGTCTGACTTTCAAACCTTTATTTGAAGAGGTTTAGGATGTATTCCTGGGGTAGAAAGGTAGAAACCCCATTAACTTGTTTTCACTTTTGATGCATAAGGTGATCACTTTTAATAATACTTTACATTCCCTCAATGAATAAATACATTACACTGCAGGAATCCCATTACTTTTTAGATGATTGATTCGAGTACTTATTCTATCACTGCAATGCGATATGTACGCATCAGACACAAACACATGCACACAAGAGAGGCGAAAAGGAAAAGAGACAACAAATGGTCATAAAATGAATGTCATATTTCTTCATCTGGCATTCAGTTTCACCTTTACCTGCTGGTCACTTCTCTCCTCTGCCTTTTCACACATTTTTAATAATGCCAGCCAACTCAAATGCAAAACACGCTCATAAATCCTGTGTGTGTGTGTGTGTGTCTGTATGTGTGTGTGTATTTGCTGAAGTGACTCCCAGTCCTCTGCAGAGGGCTGCAGGGCGGTTACTATGGAGCGGAAAGAACAAACAGGAAGCCCGACAGCTCGGGAACCTGGTCCAGAATAATTCTATGAAAAAGGAAACTGAGGAGAACCTGTTCATGCTGTAGGTGCTTTACCGTGCAGGCTTCATCACTGATTGATGCATCTCCTGCCTCTCTGGCTGCTTGTCTCGTTCTCCAGGGAATCCTGGTCACATCACCTGCATCATGGCTCAGAAAAACACGTCTGCAGCCAATTCAATCCCCAGACTGGTTGTCAGGATCATAGGCGGCAAACAAGTCAAGCAGTTTATGGAGGAGCCACACGAGTGAGTATTACGATGTGCAGGCATTCAAGATACTCCGTCTGATTGATGACTGAAGACTACGTCGAATTGGTCGTCATTTAGTGTCTGTTAGCCCTTTAAGTATGAATGTATTCAATGCTTAATTACTGCTTTTGTTTCCGCCTGTATTTTTTCACCATGCATCCTATTGATTTAATATGGGAGTTTCTACTCGTTATCACAGAATCAATATCACTTGCCATGTATTTTTGCTCATGTCCTTTTGAAGCCCCTTGATGCCTTGACTGATTATGGGATGGAATTGACTTGATTTGATTTAATGAAGTTATTATTGTTTTCCCCCAAACAGAGATTCTGGAGAGATGTCCAAAAAAGAAGAAAATCCTCCAGTTGACATATTTGAGGATGATTTCCAGAAACCTCCATGAAACCAGGAGGAGATGGAGTCCAGGTCTCTCAGACCGCTGCAGCGCACAGCAGACTCCGCCCTTTGGGCTGTGATCAACCAGGTATAGGTCACTAATAAAAAAATACACACACACACACACACACACACAAATATTCAGATGAAGTAAAAAATACTTATATGCATAAAGCACCTTTCAAAATGAAGTGTGAAGCAGCTGAATCAAAGAATGAAAGTAAATCAAATCCCCCCCCCAAAAAATGTAAAACCAAGATAGAATAATTTTTAAAAGGTGCAAGATACGAGATTGGGAGGATTTCTATTGCCTCTCAACATGGCGACAGCGGGCCGGTGTCCGTGAGCGAACCACGAAAAGCACTAAAAATAAATGTGGATAGAGTAAACTGTAACTGTCAGATTAACATAGTTGTGAAAAAAAAAGCACAATATTGAACTGTAAAGAAGGAAATGTAATGTCTCTCCTAAAACCAGCACAGGTAACATTAAATTCCACACAGATTAGAAGTTCTGGTTCTTGTTACCATTTTCGGTTTCTTCTAGGAGTGTGAGCACAGCAGACATACTGAAAGCACATGGAGGCTTTACTTCACTGATGCTTATTGTTTCTCTCCAGGTTTCCGACAGGTTGTGTGTGACAGCGCCCTCTAATGATCGCTCCAGGTCCTACATTCACCCAAAGACTCCACAGCTGTGATCACAGAGCTGCTGACCTACTGGAGACTAAAGAGCAGGTTCTCCTGTGAAACACAACCATACAAATACAGCTACCAACAACACGTTCTTACAGTAAAATGGTTATCAACGAAAAAAAAAAAAATATATATATATATAATATATAAAAAAATACCACATATGCACATTTTTATCGTTTGAAGGTCATGCAGCAAGGACAAGCATGTGTTACCTCTATTTATTTTAACTGGAACATCAAGGCTGTGTATTATTGGGATGCACATTTTAGACACATTTTGATTATAGTTCAAATTAAAATAGCTTGAAGCCTTAAACAAATGTCACTGCAGACAGAATTTCATTTAAATTTATAAAATACATTCACCTCCTTTATGTAACTCATGCTTCCCTCAATCTTTAAATGTAATACCTCCGATTACCTTTCATTTATAGGGGCCAAGCTACTTAAAAAGATAATAATCCTAAATTAAAAGTTCTTAAAACTCTTTATTTGGACGCTTATTAAGGAACATATAAGCAACATTACAGCTGTTAAGGCTCCAGTTCCAGTTAAGCTTTAGAATAAAGGTTGTTTCCTAACGAACGCTGACTTCATTGGGTCCTTACATCTTCTGGCTCTATGATCCACATCACAGATTCATGGTGGAGCACTGTTGTTAACCTGGACTGAAGATAAACCCCCATATGTATCTCCCAGAAAGGTGCGTCTGAGGATGGAGACGAGGCCCAGCTCTGCTCGGCTGTCAGAGAGGAGCCGTCTGATTGGCGGCTCTCCTCTCTGAGATCAACGGAGGACGAGGTGGCAGCTCTTGATCTCACCCTCAGTGGGACTCTCAACCGAACGGAGATCACTCGCGTGTTTCTGAAAAATGACGTCCCACTGAAATGACCAACGTTTTCTCGGCTTCTGCAATTCTTTTGCGATAGAAAGGATCCAGCTGAGGTGAGGTATCGCAATAACAGTTTGATCGTACATGCATACGTTCTTTACACTTTCTTTGAGTTGAGGAAAATTAAATCTTTGTGTTTAGCCACACCTCAGCCGTCGCCATTTTAGAAGCCATTGAGAGGCATTGTGAATGCTCTAAATCTTGTTTAGAGCACCTTTAAATGTGTGCAGCTGCTAGAGTGATTGTAAGCAACCACGAAGCTGTACGTAATCTATTTCCAGAGAAAGACTGAAATAATTTCCATTATTGACCCTTGTGAAAGACGTGTAAGAATCCCAAACTGAATACAATGAAACCGAGCGACGTCTCACCACACGTGTACAGTTGTATACGGCGTTAACCTTTGTTCTTCCCTTTGTGTTGACCTCGGGGGTCACAGATTTGTTACAGAGATCTCCTGCGGTTCATGAGAAGTGCTGCGTTCCCTGAGGAACTCCATGTGACAGTGAGGTAAAGTCGGTTTTCAGGCGCAAGATAAACTCACCGAATCAGATTTCTGTATCAATGAACTGAAGAGGCAACTCGTTCTCCTTTCATTCCTTTGGAACTGAATCGGGAGCAACAATTTATATGCAAGGCGATCACGTCGTAAATCTGGAGCAATATGAAGCAAGGAACCAGACTCACCTGGCCACGCCTCAAAGGACTACAATTCATGACTTGTGGTAGAAATGAATGTGATTGTAGAATTGTTTACCTATATAACAAAACAGGATTATTTCATTTGTATTCATTTGGCACACATTTTGTCTAAAGGAACTTGCTCTTGTGTTTTCCTTGCACTGGCCTGCTAACGGGGACGATCAAGGACACGTTAGCTCATGGACAGGACTGTTTATCAGCCAAATAGAGAGTTAAGATTTTAATTCAACTCAATTGAATTCACACCTTTATAATTATTAATACACTTATTTCAGTCTTCTTAGTAGAATGTCAGACTTTGTGCGTATATTAGGAAGCCATGTTAGCTCAGGGTGAAATAGTAGTTGCAACACACGCGCGGCACGCTGCAGAGCAATGCGCCATTTTGGCGAGCAATAATTGACAACCGTAGGACACACCGGATGGGTCACAAACACCGAAGGTGAAAGTCCCCGTCTGAGGAGCAATCGAGTAAATGAAAGTGGTAAACGTGACAATAGTAGCTTGAGTTCACATCTCCGATTTGTTCAATGATTCAAGTAGATGTGCTGTTGAACTCACTAATACTCAACCAATCAACGCTAGGACATATTTTCCTACGTAGCTAACAAGCTACCTCGCTACATCCATGCAAAATGGAGACGGTAAAATGTCAGCAAGCGTGGATAACTTTGTCAGAGCTGCACAGGTTGTGATGAGTATACTGATGGAAATAAAATTCAATAGTCTTGAAAAACACAACGATGTCAGTAGCTCCTAGATATGGATGCATTGTCCCACTCTGGGATGTCTCCTGTTAATCTGAATGGAAAATCACTTTTCCAGACTTAACGACGGCATCACACAAATATAACGTCCCTGATGCGCGCGAGTGCACTTTAAAGACCTGGTTTACAACCACAGTATCCAGGATCACACAAACATGGCACTGAAGAGATTAACCCAAACGACACATCAAAGTAGTTTGCTTTTTTTCTTTATTTTTGGGGGCTTTTTTTCCCTTGAGGATTTGTTCCCTTTTTTCTTGCTATCCCTGCTTTTGGCACTACATACTTAGGGTGACATGTTAGATTGTTTTTAAAACAAAAGTCTATTCAAAGCCTTCATCTTGTGGCAAGCAAAGTATGAATACAGCTAATAAAAATAAAGGTTTATATTTTTCCTCCTTACTTTACACATAAAATAAAAACACTTTTTTGGACCCCCTCAAAAATGGGGGTATTAAAATATTTTACATTTGTATCACAAATCAATGTAATGAGAGAAAATATAAAACATAAAAACTGTACAAAAAAAATCATTTGACAAATTCTTGTGATCAAATGATGCAAAGAGTACACAATGTTACTTTGCTATGTTACTGACCATGAACTGATTTAAAAAAGGAGATGCAAGTTCACTTCTTCTGTTGAATAAAATTCAAATTTACTTGATGTCGGACGTGGGGGACCAGGGGGAAGTTTGGATTGGGATGCACCACAGGCCCTGGTGAAAGAAAAAAAAAAGAAATCAAGAAAAGCCGGTACAAATGGAGAACTTGTGATCATCTCTTCTCGTCAGCGGCAATAAAATAAATATCTGTCATGTCTGACCTTGGGCCACGAAGGGTTTGCCAGGCTGGTAGCCCCCGTTGCCCTGCTGGATGAAGTTCTGGGGCATCCGGTAGGGCCAGGATGGAGACATGGCGTACTGTGGTGTTTTATTGTGCTCCCATAACCGAGAGCCTACAAACTGGGCTGGGTGACTTGACTCTGTGGAGACAAAAACCAAAACACACTCAATAAAAATAAAAAAAAGTAAAAGTGCAATAAAATCTAATAATGAAAGTTCAGCAATATCCCAGTTTGTATAAACCAAAACGTGTTCCTTCACCCGTGATGTTATGAACCGTTACCAACATCCTAAAGGACTGCGGCTTACAGCATTTAACCCTTCACGGACTAAAATGATCAAGGTTCACTCGTGTTACTGTGACCTACCTCCTATCTGTCTCTTGCTCAATCTGTCTCCTGCTCAATCTGTTTTACATCTGTCTCGTGCTCAATCGGTCTTACATCTGCAAACAAGAGTAACGTATGCGACTACAGGTGACACACTAGATAGAAAACAGCTCTATGACTTCTGGATGACTGGAGGAGATTGTACATAATACTTAAATTAATTAGAAAAATCAAATCAGAACTGTCCACAGTTCTGATTTGATAAGGGAGGCGTGGTGAGCATGACGTCTCCTACTTCAGGTGAACTTGTAGAATACTTTTTTTGTTTATTCCTTGATTTCCTCTGGGGGAAAAAAGGCAAATAACTACTGTTGCAATTAATATTATAGACTGGGGCCAAAATCAGATAGCGTAATTAGGATTGTACGCATCACAACTAAATCTGTATCTAAAAAGAGACAGACACTGTAAGACAAAGAAACAGAATCACACACACAGACGGTGCCACCAAAATTCACCCAGTGAATACCTGACTTGACAACAGTGCCATTGCCCATGAGTGACCCAGGTTGTGCCAAGTGGTTGTGCCAGTGTCCTTCCCGTCCTGGCCCGATGCCCAGCGGTCTCCCCGCCGGCTGGGCGAAGATGATGCTGGGGTCGTTCAGGTTCATGGGGCTGGAGTTGCCCCCTGAGCCGGTGGGACTCCCGCTTCCCGACGCCGAACGCAGGGCGAATTTCAGGCCGGGCGGGGAGGGGCCGTTGGGAGAGGACGTGGAGAGGACCGGTCCGTGTATGGGCCAGGAGGTGGAAGGGATGTGGACTGGGTGATGAGGCTGCCCCTGGGACTGGTGTGACTGGTGGGGGTGAGAGGGAAGAAGCCCCAGTGCGCTGAGCGCCCCTGGGTGATACTGGCCTGGATGGGAGGTAGGGAAGCTGAAGAGAGACAGCGGGAGCTGGGGGTGAACCGGCGGCTTCAGGGGACCAGCAGGACCGGTCTTAATGTGGGAGGGCTGAGGGGAACTGGAGGACTTTGAGGAACTCTGAGGAACAACTGTAGGCTGCGGGGAGTAGGGCGGAGTCTGCCGACTATCGGACTATTGACAAGAAGAAAGAAAGATCATTTTTAAAAACAGCGGAAAGTCATGCTTTTATTTTATATTCAAATATTTATTAATTCAACTGGGAATTAGATTAGATTTCTAAATTGTGTTTCATGAACAGTTTAGCAGTAACCACAGAGGTGTAAAGGGCAAGTTCATTGAAATTAGTTCTGATTTGAATTGCCCACGCTTCAAGATATCCTTTTATAGTTTTATAGGAACTAATAATTATGGCAAACGTCTTAGTTTATGACTTGTGCATAGAATTTTAAAGTCTTGACTGAAGAAACAAAAAGATTCTACACACTGAAGTACATTTCAGGCCACAGACCTTCATCGGGTAAGATGATGAAGGCCTGTGGACAGAAACATCTTTCATCACAAGTCTTTTTACCGAAACTACAAAAACACACATTTTGGTGAAAGATCATCAAAATTGCTACACATAAGTAAGAACATTGAAATATATTCTTTTGTAATGTGGGTGAACTGCCCCCAGTGTCACATACTCACACATTCAGAGGGCTGTCTGGTCCTTCCAGGTCTGTCTGCAGCTGTCTGGGGAATGGGGATGGACTGGGAGCTCACTACAGCTCGTACCATGTGAGGAGCTGGGGAAGAATAAGAATAAGCGGTTTTATTTTCGCACTCTAATGGTCTGAATATTAGCCATGTTTCATGACATAACCTTTGTAAACAAAGCCCCTCTAAACATTTAGTAAAGGTCGTCTTGAGGTCGGATGTGGATATTGTGGATACCTGGTGCTCCGGCGGGCCTCTGTTTGAGGTGGCGGTAGTCAGGACAGTCCCTCCTGACGTGACCCAGCTCCCCACACTGGAAACAACGCCTGTCCTTCGGCTCCCGCTCGTCCTCTTTTATGTCCTCGTCCTTGTCGTTTTCCTTCTTCTTCATCCTGGCAGAGGACAAAGTTCAGGGAGAAACAAGAAGGGAAGAATAAATCTGACACATAAATGAGTGTGCAGACATACACACAAGAACAACAACAACAATGGTACAGGCTCTCCTAAATAGAACATTTTACACTCAACTACCAATTCTACAAAACTCTTGCCAACAAAAAAGTTTATGATGTTAATTGAATCATAAAGATTTCAAGCAAAGTCATACACTAGGGCTGCAACTAACGATTATTTTAATAATCGATTAATCGGTTGATAATTTTTTCGATTAATCGATGAATCGGATAAAAAAACAAAAAGGCATTAATTTCCAACCCTTTATTCAAAAACAGAAGTGACAGTGCAAAACCTCTTCAGAAAGCACAAACAGGTTGCTCCTTGAACATCCCTGAGCTGTTAATTAAAAAAGATTAATAAAAATGGACTAACACTAAAAACATACACATGTATGCTTTACATCTGCCAAATGTGAGCCCTTTTTACTGTAATTAATCTCCTTGGAGCAGAGGCTGCATTTAGCTTACCCTGCTTTATCAATATGTATGAAACACTGGACAGAGGGAAGCTGTACTGCTCCTCTCACGTTTGTTTTCACCTGCACCTGCCTTACACTCTTTCATTCACATCATCTGATCAATATCTGGGTCTCTTATGACCACGACGTGACGTTGTTGGCTAAACCCAACTACGTGATTTTATTAATTCTACTTTGAGTAAAAAAAATAAAAAACCTGCAGCCAGATCCGCCGGTGTGCCGGTTTAACGTTAACGAGTGACTGGTGAACTGAACCAGACCGGGGGGTTACGGCATGTTTCATCACGTTTTTTACAAGCAAGACTGAACTGTAACTGAACATAAAGTAACTTTAACGACAATACACAACCCAAACATGTTAGCTAACGTGATAGCAAGCCGACTAGCTTCCATTAAAAACAAGTTTGAGGGAAATGAGACGATGGAGACATTTTAACGCTGATTGGCCAAGACTCGACTCGTCAAAGATCTTCTATTTCTAAGCGTTTCTCAGCGTCTCACTCCAATCTCAGAAACGCTGCCGGCCAGTTGCTCTGCTCCGCTCTTTTTTTTTTTCTCCGCGACTTATTGCCCGGCATAATAATCGCGCGACACAACGAATCGATGATGAAATTCGTTGCCAACACTTTTGATAATCGATTTTTATCGATTCGTTGTTGCAGCCCTATCATACACACACACACACACACACACACACACACACACACACACACTTTTTGTTTTAAGTTGAAACTAACATTCATAGCATTCAGCAAGCCTCAGGGAGTATCATCCTTTCCATAAATATTCAAACAACAGTTAGAAAATAATTTGTACCTTTACTAACCTCACTATATCGGCCTAATATTTTTTTTTTATGCATCTTTTTTTCTGTGGTCGTAATAATGTTGACAGTTTCAAATAAATATCCTCAAATTTCATTTGAGCTGATGTTACTGTGGAAAAACATTTTCTATTAAGCCACAATTAAAAAAGGAGAACATCACTAATTTTGTTTTAATTCACAGAGACTGTATGCTGGAAATAACAACACTTATTCGTAACGAAGAGATAGTTAAGAAGTTTACGACCACCTCTTAGACCTGAAAACATAACTGGAAAGCTGCAGTGACGCAGTATACTTTACATTCAGATAAATAAGGGGAAACTGGCTACTACTTTTCTTACATTGCGAGATAACACAAAGTAGAACCAAACCAACATATTTATTACTTCTCAGTAGACTATTTTAGTTTTTGTGGAATTCTACTGGCAAACAAAGAGGGGACAACCTGCGTCTCTTTGGACAGTCCTTCATGTAATGTCCAATCTTCCCGCAGATCCGGCAGCACCGGTCATTGGGCGCCAGCTCGCCGTCTGTCAACACCTTTGAGTCAAAGAAGTAGTCCTGCAGCCGAACACAACGGAAACAGCAGATATTTTAGACAGTTTCCTCAGAACAGAGCTGACCGCATTCAAGTCGTTTGTTTATTCTGTTTGGTTGGTTGGTGAGTGACGTACCACTTCAGTGCCCAGTATGGGGTAGAACGGAGTCCCAAACAGCTTTCTCCCGTTTATAAAGGCCTTCATGATGAAGTTTGTCACTAGAGGAAGCAAACAAGGAACATTTTCACACCGTCAGTGCTTTGAAGCAGACATGAACACCCACTTCTTCTTTTAAATAGTCATAAACTGGTAGAGAGGCTGGACTGCCAGAGATCAGATGTCTCTATTAAAAAGGGGTGGGGGAAGAGACCTTTGATAATAAAACACATGATGGACTAAGGCACTTACTTTTGCGAGAAACTCCAGCACCAAGATTGTGATTCAAATCAAAGGGATCTGAGGAGAAGAACAGATGAGTGAGTAGAAAAGAAGACCTTGGAGTCCCTTTGTAGCCAAACGGTTACACCGCATGTTAACCGCAACAACGGAGGTTCCATTCATTGCATATCATACCCCCCTCTCTCTCCCCCAGTTTCCAGTCTGCCTCTACGCTGCATTCTGGCTAATAAAGTCAAAAAATGCCAACATAATCGTTTTTAAATAAGACAGGAAAGCAGACTCGTTAAAAGGAAGTAGGTCAAAACAGAGCAAAAGAGCCGTGTGAGCACCTTCAATAGCGATGCATTTACTGGTCCACTGTTTCTCAAAGGTGGTGAGGCGTTTCCTCTGGCGGATGCTGATGACGTGCTCTTTGAAGTCGAACTCTTCAGTGTAAAAGCGCAGGAGTCCCAACCACAGCTCCCCCACCGACTCCGTGTTGGGCTGCAGCTCTGAGAGATGCCGACGCTGTGCAGACAGAAGACACACACACTTAGCATCCATTTATATTTAATGCTGAAATAGCAGAAGATATGCGACAGGAGAAACGAGCCGATTTGGAATAAAATTAAAATGTCATGCTGAAATGTTAAATGTTTTTCCAGTCAGTTTTATTTAACTCACCAGATCCTCAAGGTCATTACAAAAGAAAGCATTCCAGCCATCTACCATCCGCTGGGGGACAGTGCTCCCATCAAAGATCTAAAGAGACATCATACAGAGCTATTTATCATATTTTGGTCAAGGCTATAAGCCCTTTGCGTTTCAGTTTCAGTTCATTTCTTCAGAGTCATTAATGAGTGACTGGTACCTCCTGTAAGACCGGAATGACTGGCGGCTGCTTCTGCTGCAGGAAGTAAAGCACCATCAAGATGTAAGCATAAGATGAGAGGCTTCCTCTGGACGCATCCCCAATGTCACAGCGCTGTGAGCACAGAGGGACGTTAGTTAAAAAAGCAAGAGAAAACAGTGTCACACTTCAGTGCCTTCAGGTGCTCCTCAGAAAGCATGCCCTGAGGTGTATAGTACATGAAATATGAGCACTTAACTTATCAGAAAAAAAAAAAAAAAAAAAAGAGCTGTTCTTTAAGAGTAACTTAACGCCAGGCTGAAAAGCATCGCTTTTCTGCCAACTCGGGGATTCACCTCTACACCAAGTATCACTCATGTTAGGTTGCGTGATTAAATTGTTCCCTCTCACTTTAAAACAGCAGTCTACTCATTCATGGACCTTATTGGCTAATAAGCCAGGCGCTGTGCATTCTACTCCAATGTATTTCTTCATGCACGCATACGTGAATGAAACCAAGTTTAAATTGGATTGGCACTTTTGTTTGGTACATCGTCCTTTCAAACTGGTATTTTTAGAAGTTATATTACAGCTTGTGATGCCGCATTCAAACACAGTTAGCTTAACTTTTTTGTTATTGACTGGTTCCAATATTTTCAAGCACCAGATGTATAATTGACATTCACGAGGGATCGCCGTTACAATGGGCTTAACTGTCTAAACAACTAGGTTTTCATAATGCACACAAACTAAGTACGGTAAACCAGTAGTCTGAAGACATTACACATAGATTTAGTAATTAATTCGCAAATAGCTGGAGCGACCCAATCCAGATAACTCAATGTTGTTGTTGTTTTTATGTCAGGAAGCCGTAGTTATGGGATATATTCAGGCAGTGCTCTTGAATGTCAATAACATTTCTAAACCTCTTGAAGTAAAAAGTAGGACAGAAAACTACAGAGCAAACTGTCCAAAAGCAACCAGCGAAGCGTTACTGTATCAGTTTGACAAACTTTCACATACCTTTGCAAAGACCTTCATCGTGTATCCCAGGAATTGCACACGTGGATCCAGGGCTGCATACATAGCCAGCATTCTGGTGTTGTGTTGAGCCTACACAGGGAAGTACAACATTAATTCATACAGCACTTTTAATAAATAAATACATCTCTAAGCAATTAAAACATGGCACAAAGGTTCTGGTTCACTCACCAGAGTATTATAAAGGCTAATGTCTCCCTCCAAACCGCTCTGTCTGTGTTCAAACTTCACAATAGGCACTTTAGCTGTTGTGATAGGCAAGATGTTCCTCAAACCTGTGATGTTGGGAAAATGGGAGATCACAACCAGTCAGATTCAGTACTTGACACATAGAAATAGTCCTAATAATTAGTACATGTTAATTCACCTGTATGCTTCTTTAGTACTTTTGCGAGGCCTTCGATGATCTCTTTGCAGTTCAGCCTCTGTTTAGACAGATTAAAATATAAATGTAATAGTGACTATGAGGGTGACATCTCTTCTCCCGATGAAGACGCGCGAGTTACATTAAATGTTTTGTCCGCCTACCTCTGCGGTCTCATGGCCCTCCAGAGTCATGCAGATGTCGAGGTCACTGTCGCGAAAGCCAAAGCCATTCTTGGAGGAGCCAAACAAGCAGAGCTGAGCTTTATCTGTGGATTCAGGCACAGGAAGAGATTATCATTGTTTTTATCCAAATGTAAAATAGCCATTCTGTATCATTATTGAAAATTCCTAAAACAAAACCAGTTTCTCAAATTATAGCCTGTGTGTTGAATATCTCTTGATCCGTTAGATTATATTTCACAAAACTCTTGTGGTTAAAGCTGTTGTTATTGAAACTCAACAACTCCCACAGATGTTTCTCATTAAAAAAGGCCTTCAGGGAAGACTCTGGCCCAATCCCAATCTCAACCCTGACGGACTTTGAGGCGCGCTCCCGCTATCCGTGAGGGTTTAGTTCTGTCCCACTGTCACATATTCGAGTGTTTGAGTCTCTGGCAGACATTTTGAGCCCTTTATGAACCCTTTCCGTAAAATCAGTATTAGATGCCGACTTTGCCCAAGGGAATTACCCACAATTCATAGCAATGTGACATTAAACACGCAGTTACCAATGGAAGCATGGAGACACAAATAATTAAATAAAAGGTCAACAAAGAGACACGTGGGTGTTCAGCACAATAAATAACATTTACACAACAACATTAAGGATTAAAGATGGAACATAAAAACACGTGAAATCAGAGGAATGGAAGCAGAAATTCTATATATAAATTTTTTTCACAGATTTGGTCTGCAAACATTCGTTTTGTTATTGAATCTGTTTTGACAAAAAAAAAAAAGATTACATGCATTATTTGAAATGACGTCTCATCTAGTGAAGAAAAAGCCTGGAAGACGTTCAAATTAGGGAATAAAAAGTATAAAATAAATACCCACAATTGTACACAATATTCTTTTATGTTGTCATGGTCACGTGATATATATACGTTCATATTTACACCATTTCAAGCCCTCACAGCCTCTCACACTCAGTTACCTGCTGACGTCAGTAAGTCCCTGAGGGTTCAGGGTTTGAGGGCTTAAGGGGGACATTGGGATTGGGCCTTTATGTCTTGTGTACAGCTGTACGGCCTTTTAACTTGAAATGTACAGAGCATTAAGTTTGCATTAACATTAAAGAACACATTAACAACAGAAAGGGCAAAAGCAGGAGAGCTTGCAGATTTGATATTTATAAAAAGACAAATAAATTGCGGACATTAGAAAAAAGGCCTTGTTCTCTCTACATTGGGAGGAGTATACGTAAAGGCTCTGGTGGAACATTGTTGTCTACAGTAGTTTATGCTTAATGCTCACCATTGTACTCCTTCCTTATGAACCGCTCCAGGCCGCAGAGGATCTGCTCCCTCTTCTGCTGCTCAACATGTGAAGGTGACAGTTCATCTACAAAACACGGAACAGAAATTAAAATCATACAGCGCTGCAATTTAATCTCCATAGTCAATCAAAATCAAACTAATCTGAATGTTTTTGGCGGTCTCCCTTGGTCTAAATTATAGCACATTTTATATTTTGAGGTTTTGGTCAGACAAAAATGGAACATCATTAATCATTTGATATAAAACTATTATGCAAATTAATCAAAATAATTAATTTCACCACTACAATCCTATAATACTGACTAAGTAATATTGGGCAGGTTCACTTCTGGTGGATAAGAGTAAACCTACTAATGTAGGTTATAGATGGGAGTAAATGTAATGCAGTTTTTTTATGGGTTTAAAGTATACACAAAAAACATAATTGTAATACCTGTATTGTATACCTAATGTTTACCAAAGTGTAACACATAATACCGTAGTGCAATTATCCACACAGTCTTTTTCCGTGTAGATACATTGAGAGCAGCATAAAACCGTCGTCAGATTCCTTGTATGTACACACACACACACACACACACTTGGCCAATAAAGCGTAATCTGACTCCCATCCATAAAAGAGTGGAGTGAAAGAAAGTGCACCATTGACTACTTACAGAAGCACAATTTGCAGAGCCCATCGAGGATATCTCGGAAGCGGTCGTTCATCGGAGGCAGTAGCTTCAGCTCAATCTTCTTGAAGTCTTCAGGACACTCGTCCTTCAGGTGACCATCTCGCTTGCAGATGCTACACACAACAGTTGGGGGCTGCAACGACAAATTCCAAAGACGATAAATTAGATGATTGACACATGACGGCCTCTAACAACACAAGACTTGTAATATGTCCGTCTCTGTGTACGGCACCAGTAAAGGGGAAACTTGTTTGGTTATTTTCCTTTGCACACTTAAAGTGCCGCACTGGTAAGATTAGCGGTGGCCTGAAGCGTAAACTCAGGTTTAAATAGGATCTGTTATTATTGTTATTATTATTTTGTGTATAAAATGTTATGGTCACTGGACTTTCTTTTGGTGACATTAAGAGAGTTTGGGAGCGGGGATTGAATTATACTTTGGGAGGGGTTAAATGTTTGTTGTGCATGTTCATTATTTGAGTTGAAGCGTATGCCGCATTGAATTTGATTCAATAACAACATTTGCCGATCGCAACTGACTGTTTGGTTTCGTTTATGACCGTTTCCATTTGCCGTTCTTAGAGTTTCAAACATATTACGCAGTCCGGTGGCAGAGACTGCATGCACTTAATATCAGAGCCGCCCATTCCCTTAAATTTAGCGTATGTGCTTTTCCGCTCAGGTTTGATTAAGAGGGCGAATTGTTACACACTGAGTGCAGGATAATGGCATACACTTCTAGAACAGCATTGTGACGAAACATATGTGTGGGAAGAGGTCCCATGTTGGATGTCTTAAAGGTTGTATTATGCTCTGACAACCTGAAGCCTACATTATTTTTATATATAGTCTGTCTATATATATATATATATATATATATATATATATATATATATATATATATATATATATATATATATATATATATATATATATATATATATATATATATGTCATCATGTGTCAATAATCCAATAAAGACCCTCCCTAAATATACAAATCTCACCTAAGTGACATGAAACCATCGATGCTGACAGGATCATGCTTCTCCTAAAGTGCAGCTATAAACGTGGGAAAGGTTGAAATCTACAATTTTTTTAAATACCTCTATCACAAACAGTTCAGAAGCTATATTAAATATAACATACACAATTTAGGATTTTCGGCAGTACAATGGGTTAAGATATTGTCAAAGTAAAAATTGTATTTACACTCAAAAATCAACAAATACTTGATTGTACGCTGGAAACAGTGAACGGTGATAGTTACCTTCCCACCAGTAAAAATCATCTTATCAAACACATAGTGAAGATCCTGTGATGTAACGGGCCCGTCCTTATCTGAAATACTGCTTCCCTCCACCTCTTCCTCCTCGTCACTGTCCAGCAGGCCGTTGGGGGAGAAGGATGGTTTGTTCCCCTCATTGAGAACCATTTCCACGAGGCTTGCATCTAAAGTCTTCTCATTGGCTTCTCTGGAAGGATCTGATCTATCTTCATCATCACTTTCAAGCTCCTCATCCTCCTTAAACCCTTGCTGCGCCTTCTGAGAGCCAAGGCTTTCCCCATCATCTTCACCTTTCTCAAGCTCTTCCAATTTTTCCCCTTGCTTGTTTGCCTTCTTGGCTCTCTGGCGCCCCCCAGTGCTCCTTCTCTGAGGGCAAGCAAAGTATTTGTAAGCCGTACGCAAGCGCTCCTGGATGTACTCAAACACCATTTGGCTGTTCAAGCTCCGTGCGACATTCCTCTTCAAGGCAAAAGGATCTAAAATGTAAAAACAATAATAGAGACAGAGTGAATTTCTGATAATTCTCCAGACCATGCGTTTGTTTTCTTTACAACAGAGTAGTCCCTCACCTTCAATGGCGAGCCTGCGCCGAGGCCAGTTCTTCTTTTCTCTAGAGAGGAGCTCCTTTAGGCGGATGCTGATGATGTGTTCTTCTAGAGCAAACTCCAGTGTGTAGAAACGCAAGAGCTCCAACCACAACTGGCCCAGAGACACATCTTTACCCTGGTCCGAAGTTAGGCGAGTCTTCAAGGGACAGTAGCAGAGGCATAGTAAAAGAATAGCAACACTGCCCTCTATAAAAATATGAATCAAAGTCTAAATTGCTCTCTTATGACATGACCGAGTGCTTCAGTGAGACTCACCAAGCCTTCTGAGTAATAAGTGTCAGCAGGTTTGTTCTGCTCTGGTTTGGGTCTGCCTTCTCCTCTGGTCTCGTTTCGGTTGTCCGTGGTGCTTGGAGGTCTGCGCTCCCACCGGACAAACACGTCCAGCGAGATTCCAGTGAGATGATACTCGTCGACATTTTTCACATCAAAGTCTTCAATCTGAAAGAGGAGAATTAAAACAGAGAAGACAACTAATATTAAACAAAGAGGTGACTTAATACTCTGCATCTCCTTGGCGGGCATGTTTCCATGCTCCATCGTGATGCTACTGGTAAAGGCTTGGGGACTTCAACACTGTTAAAACATTTCATATCCAACATGTACCATGCCCAAAAATATGAAAATGTTACCATGTGTTAAGAAATATGGTAACATAATTTGATTCATTACATCAGGAATATTTGCCAATATATTGATTATCAACAAATGTTGATAGTGTATAATGGCTGAAGAAAATTAAGCCATCAAGATAATACAATTTCACCACTTATTATAGTGTGCAGAATTACAGTCTAAAGACAACATCCAAAGGAGAAACAAGACAATAAATGTCTGGGCTTTTTGTCACTTAAACAAGCAAGCAGGACAATTATATTCACCCTCTGATGTTAGTATTTCTACTTCAGTGAGAAGTAGTTAAAATGTCCACATTATTAACCTTTAGCCTTTATTGTCAGAGATTATTGAGACAGACGAGGAAGTCATGGTGTAACTAAATTCCCCTCCCAACGACATACGGACGCATCTTATCCACCCATCCCATCATGCACTTTTTGAGGAAAGCAACAAGGACTTCCAGTTTTAGAAAGTTTAGCTCAAAGTGGATAAATGCTCTACATCACTGCATTTTTCCCTCTGCTGTGCAAGCAGAAAAGCATATGTCAAGCAGAAAATAAGTAAACTACAACTACAAAAACTACAAAGATGGAGGACAGCCTATTGTTGCCGTTTGATCTCACAGAGTGAGAAAGGGAGCATTTGGGTCAGTTGAAGTTTCAGGATAAGTTTTAGATTTTAGTGTTATGTTGTGTTATAACTATTACAGTATAGATTTGTGATATTCTTTTATGTATTTATTGTTGTTGATGTCACCGTTTGATGTGGTAGCAGAGTGTTTCTGGCACAACCTTACCTACGTCAAAAAGGTGCATGGAGAAGTGAGTTGGGTAGTTACAGGTTTGTGGGCACAGACCACACCACACCCAGGAGTGATGCCCGGTGTGGAATGTTATTGGTATAAGGGCATGACACTATGACACAACAGGGTGAGCCGTAAAACACTGTTTTTCAGCTTGGTGTTGTTACTCTTTAACGTGCAACTCCAGGAAACCTTTGTTTGAGTGGAGGTCTATTATCACATTTTTAGGTTTTCATATGATTCTGTAGCCTTCCATTGGTTTTCTCGATGTATTCAAATCCAAACATTACATTTGGTATCCTTATCAATAGTCAAGTGTGTATTACCTACAGTAACTTAGATGGCGGTCGGCGTGCTCCCATTTTGGAGCGCACCAGCACAGAAGTTAGGCAAAGTTCTGCTGTGCTACATTAGATCCAGAAGTCTGGTGGCAAGGTTAAGCAGTGAAAGTGGCAATTCAGAGGTTTTCCTCATTATCAGGCAAATTAAAGCAGTGTAGCGGAAGAATGATTTTTCAGGTCCAGCGTTAAATGTGCCTGCTCACAACAATACAGACAGACTTCCACATCTTGTGTTCAACCCGTGTTTCCCAACACAGACCTGAGACCTGTCAGACATGCCATGTACATAACGCGGACAAAGAATGTGGATCATCCTGTGAATTGTAATAAATGGGCGGACAATGACTACATTACACCAAGCAGTCAGACTTACACTATCCATTCCCCTGGTTTATATTTTTTTTAAGCAATGAATGCCCCACAACTAATAGAGGAGTAAGCAGGAGGGCACTTACAAATAAATGCAATTCCCTCCATGAATGGAAAGGTGGACTAAGAGCTGAAATACCCAACATTTCACATACCCAGCGGCCCAGGTAGACGGAGAGTATGGGCTCCTTCCTCTGCTGCAGGAAAAAGATGACCATGAGGGCTAAGGAGTACGAGGGGATGCCACCCTCAGCCTGGCAGTCGACATGACACAGCTGTGGGGAAGAACATACAGGGGGAAAAAATGCTTTAGTCCGCAGTTCAGCCGGAATCCAAATGTTCTACATTTAACATTAGAACATATAGATAATATATATATATTGTTTGTGCAGAGATAGCGTAGCTTAATTTACAAAAGAGAAGGCCATAGCATTGCCATCACAAAGCATGTAGTTATGGTATGCCTGCTTTGAAATCCAGTACAGGATACTATTTGTGTATTTCATTTAATAAACCTACTAATTTGCTAAAAATAAAAAGGGGGGGGGTTCCGACATGCGTTAAGCAAACTTCTTTTACATTTCCAACCTGCTGACACCTGTTATTGTACTAAAATGAGGATATCATTTTGGAAAATGCATGCAAATAAAAACAACTGAACACACTGAAACCCGTCCGCAGCTATTTGTGGTTTCTTCTTTCAGCTGGAGAGTGTCTGTGACAGCCTTACCCTTGCCCAGTAGCGGAAGGCCATCACCAGCGGGATTAATCTGGGTTCCAGTTTCGACAGGGCTGCCAGGTGATTGGTGGTGAGCCAAGCAACGTCATTACCTGCACTCACTTTACACATCAGGCCGCTGCACGAAAACAGAAGGGAGAGAAGACCATGAAGAGTCGGATAAAAAATTTAAATTGACAAACAGAACCTCAATCTAAGTGCTGCAAGGGCTCATTGAGGGATAAGATATGGATTATGTTTTGGTTTTTAACCGACATAACTATGCAACAATGAAGGCTTTACTTAAAAATAAAAAATGTTTTTTGAAATCACCAAAGTTGTGCCAGACTATAAACTAGTGTTGGAACTGCAAGCCTCAAAAGTTAACATAAGTAGCAATTGAAATATAGTGTAACAATGTGCAGTTCACTGAAATCAGAGCTAACACAACTGAGTGAAACGACACAATCTGAAGCTACCATGTTGCAATGATATGAAGATGTCCTTCCTCTAATCATCAATGTTAAGTCAAAAAAAAAATATTATAACCACATACTATCACTAAAGTAACCATGAACTCCCTTTCTAGACGTCAATGACCGTAAACTGACAGAAATATACTAAATGAACTTCAAAGTGGTGAGAGGGTTCCTGACACAGAAAACCCAGTGATGTTACACCCTAGAAGACACTGAGGAGCAGAAACATGCTTATTTTTGGTGTAATCAAACCAGGGATGAGATCTGTTTTGTGTATTTATAGCTTCATAGACCCAATTGGTAGAGAGGGCACTCGAGGTGAACCACTTTGAGATTTGGATTTATTTTTAAACTTAACCACTGATTGAGAAAATATAAGAACATAGTAGATTATACATGTCAAATACTACAGCACCCTCAGAAGGTCTCCATTCTACTCTATGCTGTAAATATGGCTACTGATTTTAATATTATCATACAGTGGGTTATTTTTTATACTTTCTCTGTTTTTTTTCCCATTATTGTAAAGCACTCTGTGCTGCATTTATTGTGTGAAAAATGCTAGCCAAATAAACGTAAAATGCATTTTACCATAATGTAAATAGGTAACAAAAACCTGCATCAATGCATTTGATGATACACTCACTTGATAACATCCCGACAGAACACGGCAGGAACTTTGGCATGAAAATCTGACTCAACCTCAGAAAATTCAGCTAGAGAGGAGAGACAGAAAGAAAAAACAGTAAGTTACCGTGAGAAGAGTTGCACAAACTAAAATGCATTACAGGACATTTAAATAAAACTACATCAAGGAGCCATAACTATCCAAACCACTTGAATGAGGTCCTTTAAGATATTAAATCAAGACCAAAACAATGTGCTTCTTGACAATGTTCTGCTTAGTCTATTTTGCTATCAGACACATGAACCAACAAGACAAAGACAATAAATGCAGACAAAAGAATAGTGGATTTATGCTACTTAGTAAAAAAAAAACGAGCTGGGCAATTGTTTTGATTACTTAGTCAAACTTACGGCTCTTCTTAAGGATTTCCAGCACTTGAATCAAGACCTCAGGTTGTGTCATCTGAAGGAAGGAAAGGAATGAGAGAAACATCAACTATATACATCTTTATGTTACCATTGAAAATGCATATGTTTTTGTTATATAGCTAGAGCGGACTTACTGAGGTGGGGTGGGTGACGTCGATGTTGATATCGCTCGTCTTGAAGGCAAATCGGGTAAGACATGAACCATAAAGACGGAGAGCACAAGCTGGAAAACAAACCAAAAAAGAGATATTTCAAACTCGGATTAATAAAGCCTTGTATAAAAACAGAATAAACTGAACACTGAGGACTAGCAAGTCCTAATTTTCATAGGACTAAAAATAAGAGAAGCTTCCATGAAACAAAGTTTAAAACTGTCTCAGTTGGGTTAGTACCAAAGTATTGACATTGAACACAAGTAGTTGTTGCTCTTGTCTGCAGTTATTTTTCATCCAATTAGGTTTTTGCTGTAATTAAGTAACAATGGAAAGTATTGCAGCCAGTTCTGGGCCACGCTTTACAGTAAACGCCACATCCAGTGGAGAAGGAGTACATAATGTTAATCCTCAATAAATATAATGAACTCTATGAAAGTTTAAACAACCCCTGTTTTTATGACAAGTAAAAAATACACTGTTGGGAATAATAGTATGTGCCTGACCAGTTGAATTACCTAATTTTAATTGTTAAAATGTTTCTCAAAGTAGTTCCTCTTTTTACACTAGCTGCTGCAGAAAATATAGACCAGGCTGAGTGACATCCCAGCAAACAACCTGAGAGGTGCCTCTTTATGATCTCTTCCATCCTGATGACCACGGCTTTCCGAACCTCAAAGTCCTCCTCTGAGATCCCGTGCTGCCCCGCTGTATCTAGGACGGCCGTGTCTACGGCCTTCAGCTGGGCAGCAGAGGCGGACGGCAGGGCACGCAGCTCGTTCTCCTCCTGTTTCTCCTGAAAGAACAGAGCCAGAATATGTGTAATACTTCATTCTAAGCAAGTCCTGGAATGAGTGACAATACAAACTTAAAAAGTTCCCAAACCATTGTGTTCTTCTTGTGTCGCTTCTCCTTGATGTGTTTGTGTGCTCCTTGAATGTTCTCAATGTGCACAGAACAGAGCTTGCATAAGTATTGATAGTTTGGGTACTCGGGGGACTGCTGTGAAAACAGGGAGAGAAGCAAAAGTAATCAGTCTATGCATGTTCTCTCGCAGTTTTTCAGTTGGGAATTTGGAGATCACATAATCATGAATTACAATCAAAAATGACAACTGCTCCCTCTAGTTGGACATAAAAACAAAATAAATCACAGGAAAAAGCAAGCTGGTAATGGTTCCTTGAAACAAAGTGAAAAGAGGGTCTTTATGTTTTAAGACTTCATAATGTAGTTGGACTTCAAGCAGTAGTATAATGTTGATGTGATGACCAAAGCATGTCTATGATCAGGAAAACAGTTTGAAAGAGAAATACATGTGTTCATCCATTGATCTATTTATCAAGCTACCTATTGCATATGTATACTGGCTGAACCCATAATGCAGCAGATGAAATGAGCCATACATTATATCAGGCATGACTGGATTGTTTTCTTACTTTCAACAGTCGGTGGATGTAGTCTCTGTAGAGCCGCTCCTCTGCCTGTCGGAGGCCCAGCTGTTGCTCTGTCAGCGGCCTTTCCACCCCAGTGGGCCTCACCTCTTCAATAGACCGAGGCATCAATGAAGCCGCTTTCACCCCTTTCACACCGACAACGAAAATGCAGTTTACCAGAGAAACATTTGGTGGAGAAGACATCTCAGGAAAAAACATTGTGCAAACTCACCATGGGACTTTTCCTTTGCTTGAACTACAATGGAGCTACAATGGAGCTCTGTGAGGCCTTTCTCAGGTGTAGCAGGCACTACAGGAGAGCTGGTCTCTCTGTGTGCTGAGGGGCTGCTGTCTGCAGAAATAGACACCCTGGTGTCGGGATCCTGTGCCACGAGCTTCTGTTGCGAGCTTGCCACCTTTCCTTTCCCCCTCTCCCCAGAACTTGTTCTTCCAGTCAGTCGAGTCAGCCTGGAGGGCCGCCCTCTTCTCTTGTCCTGGGGGATTTCTGTGAAAGTCTTGCCTGGCGCGCGGCTTCCCTGACCGCCTATATTATGTTCATCCTTTGCAGCGGTTAGGTTTTCATTGGTGCGGGTTGCAGACTTGGTCCCCTCTCTCTGCGCAGGAGCCCCTTTATTTGACTTCTCACTGGACACAGCTTTGGGTCCTCTGGGTTGAGAATGTTTGACTGATTTTACTGGACTTTTGGACTCATCCATCCCTGTCCTGCTGTTCTTGTCCCTGGTGGAGTCAACACCACGCTCAGGATGAACAGGGACGCAGGCCACCTAAAGTCTAGGTAAGAAGAAGAGAGGAAATTATAGCAATCAGTCTGACTACAATATTACACTACATTGTGATAGCCTGCTGCGTCTCTTGTTGATCTCTCTGATCAGGTGAAGCTAACTGATCAAACACATTGTTAAACTCACTTTGCGTTCAACTTACAAGGCTTATATATTATTTTATCTTATTTATTTTTCAGTATTTCAGAACATTAACTCAAGTATGGTACTTAAGTAAAATTGTGAGGTTCTTCCAGTTTACTTGAGTATGTCCATGTTATGCTACTTTCTATCTAACCTCGCTCACTACATTTACGGAAGGGGAAATATTTGACCTTTTTAAAAATCAACTAAATTTGTTTTATAACTTCAGTCGCTAAATTACTTTTCATATTCAGATTACTGATACAAAACATGAATCAACTGATAAATGGCTGTGTTATGATAGATTGATTGACCGATAGATAAAGAGTGATTCCGTGTCGCCTCCCACACTGCACTGCCCGTGTGGTCAACATGGGACCGGTTGGGCTGCCGTTTGTTTCAGGTAACGATACCTACCGTAAGTTCAGGGGAAAACGAAACTCACGGATGAAACCGACTGGGACAGTGTTAGCTCCACTTCCAAAACACAAATGAAAACATGGGGGCACCTCCCACGCGCATATATTCCCGAGTAAAATAAACACACACCATTAAAACCGAAAAGTGTCACCTGTGTTATGGGAACGATTCACGTTGACTTCCCGGAGGCTCTTTCCCGTGAGCGGTCTTCGTAGGCTAACTAACGTTAGCTGCTGTGCTGGGTCTTCCGTCTGAGCTAGCTAACGGGAAATACATAACATTGGCACCCAGTTGGCATACAGCAGCAAGTCTTTAAAAGCAGAAAACAACGACTTCGCTTAGAACAACATAGAAGAGCGAATATAAACTTACTTTTGGTCTCCTAAATTGATATCGGATTATTGTTCAGCTGTCCATGGTGTTGTTCTACATAATATTTTTAAAATCCCACGGCCCTGGTCAAAACAGCAACCGTTGACGCCATGTTAATACATTACCCCGCTGCATTGTGGGAGTGTCAGTGACGATGAAGAGGGGCGTGAGCGGGATGCGTTCAAATGCCGCTCGGATACGCTTTACTGTAACTGCAGTGCAAGCATATGCTGTGTATACATCTGTCTTTCTTTCCTCAAAATATAAAAAAAACGACCACAGAAAAGTAGCCTATGAGAACACGATAATATGCTTGACATTTTTTTTACATTTTGAACTTTATTTCTTTGTATCACAAACAACTGAACACATTTCATGAAAAAAAAAAAACATTAAATCGTAGTGCCTATGATATTATCCAAAATTATGGATATTGTGGATGATGTTCTACTAGTATGACCGGAATATGCTGTGATCAGGATACTTCATAGTGCCATGTTTATGTCAATGAGCCCTCTCAAGGTTATTTATTTATGTATTCATTTGTTTTGGCATACAGCGTAGGCCATTTAAACGAAAACTAAATTTCAGAGCACAGGATATGATCAGAAATATTCCTGCAATCTCGAGTATGTGCAATTATCCTCTGGTTTATGAATGTAACATAGTGAGACCCAGTCTGTGAACACTTCTTTTTACCTTACAGAGGAACAAGTTTGTAATTAATATGCAGAGAGTTTAGATTTTGTTCTGTATGTTTGGCTCTTGTTCATTTGTTTTCCTTCAGAAAAAAAAAATAGGCCATGTTGGGCATGCCTTTATTTGCCTAATGGGCTGAGAGTAAGAGCAGAAACGTTTTTGTTCTAGCTCTCCTCTATTCAACATGCCTTTAAAAAAAAGCCTGAGACTAGTCTACAATAGACCCCTGCAGCTAAATTAATATGCCGCACTGGTTGTGATGAAAAGGTCTGCCAGCATTACATGCTTTACGTTTTTGTAGATTGCTGTAAGCTGCCAAATTCTACTTTATTAAAATTTTGGGCTGACATTTAAAGTTAAATGGCAGTCATTGTCCACACAATGAAAAGCCTAATAGTATAACCATGGTTCATATTCTGTTTTACTGTGATCGTTATCCCTGACAAATAGACAAATCTACAATTGAGATAATAATCAGAATTATGAGACGATAAGTGGAAATTAATTTAACTTAATTTTGACAAAACTCCAATGCTAAAACATTTATTGCAAAACTTGAGTTTGTCAAAGTCTAGAATTCGTCTTCGATTTAACATGTCACATTTGGGAATTATGAAGTCGTATATCTTACTTTGAAAGTTCAAACAGATTACATATGTATTGACTATATCAAGGCACATTCTAAATTGTGGTATACATAAAGCATGACAACAAACTTACAGTGTTGACTTATTATGACGTAATATATGACAATAATTATTTAGAGTTTTGGCATTTGCCAACGGAATGCAACACAAATTCGTCAACACGACTTTTATTTTGAAATGCATGGCCTGGTCCAGGAAGTGTCGTCTTTCCCACCTGTAGCTTCACCGCCCGACCCAAGACGGACTCCGTTTCTTCTCTGTTGCGTTGGCAGTTTGACTGTAAAGATGCTTCCTGCAGCACTCACCGTGTTGCTGACGCTATTCAGCCTCATTGAGACCAAAGAGAAAGACTTTTATACTTTTAAAGTTGTGAACATCAGGGGGAAGTTAGTGTCCCTGGAAAAATACCGAGGTTCGGTAAGTTTGAGGGAACATTATATACATACAGTATGATGTCAAGAGTCTCACTGTAACCGGTCTCTCTGCATGTCAGCCGGTGGCACGCATGGCTTTTGCATGGCAATACGTATTTCTAACTTCTCCCAGTTAGCATTGTGTGAGTAGTCGTAACTAACACAGCCTGCTCGGGATGTCCCATCATGTAGCCCGATAGCCTACGTGGCAAGAGGCCTGCAAAGCTTCACAGAGGTTTCCTTCAAAGCAGGTACTGAGGTCTGCAATGGATTGATACAATGTAGCACGACCTGTATCTACTTCAGATTTAGTTTGAGTCCACCTGGGTTCTTAAATGAGACTGAACATAATGCATTTTTTTTTTTTTTGTAGGCAGGTTTCTTCTTCATTGATTGTTTTATTTGTTGTGTATTGCAATCTGCCAAACAGGCTTTCTTCAACACAGTTCCTGTCCAAAGACCCCACGTGACAGCAAGAGTAGATCAGAATAAAGAATTGCATCACATAATAATTTGTGGGCAACATTGTATTTGTGTCACTGTAAATTCACTTCCTTTTTTTAAAGTAATCTTTAAATAGTTTACTTATTAAACAGAACTTCAAAGGATGCTCCCTTAAACACCGGTAATAATATATATATATATATATATATATATATATATATATATATATATATATATATATATATATATATATAATACGTATCCTCCCCAATGTCCCTAGTGGAGGTATCTTTCACAGATGATTCCATGTTATTACCGTACCAGCTATCACTGTAATGTGTGTCAAATATTTTAAATATAATGCACCCTTGCCGTTGTGAAAGATTTGATTTGTATCTAGGGTCTACTCCAGTGGTTCTCAACCTTTTTACCCTCTGTGAAATATTTTCAGCCGAGAATCCACTGAGCAGCGCAACGCATTTTTGGTTGAAAAAGAGATGTAATACACAGCGCTGTGCCATCAGTGTATGATGTAATATGTAATATATTCAATTCAGTTTATGAATTTACACTTATATTTTATTGAATATTTAATGGATGTTCATTTTAAATATATTTAAAACAAATCTCACGTACCCCCAGGGGGACATGTACCCCCATTTGAGAACCACTGGTCTACTCTATATTTACCATAAATAACCCCATGAGGTTTTCAGATGCTTGAATTGCTTCATTGTGACACTAGATGTCAGCACTAGATGGGATCATCAAATATCAGTCTGTAGTCTAAATTAAAGAACATATTATCCAGTGATGAGGAACTGCATGAGGCTTTAACATGTATTAACCTGCACTAACATACTCAACTGTTTCCATGCTGTGTATCTGTACAGGTCCACCCATGACCACGTCACTAACATTTAACATGAAAAGGTAAACAAAAAAAGCATTGATCTCCTCAGACATGGAACTGCCATTTTGTGAAGGAAGTATTTAGATCCTTTACCGAAGTAAAATAAACAGTACAGTAACAATACTCCATGATAAGTAGCATTAATAATCTTACTCTGTACAAAAGTAATAGCAGCTAAATGTAGTAGAAAGTATCAAAGTAAAAGTACTTGTTTCGCCCTTGTGATACATATATTGTTATATCTGATATTATTGGGCATCATTCACCAATATCTACGTTTTTGTTCTTGAATTTATTCTTGAGAAAGTTCCTGAGAAGTCTACGTCAGATTCATGACGAGTTCTTAAGCAGCAGAATTGTTTAGTAATATTTAATTATTATTATTAAATAATTTGATAATGAATCTCATTGTAATAATAGTTATATAAATAGTTCTGAAGTGTTGGTATTTTGGCTGGAAGTGAATGCACTTCCTGGCAGGAATGTCTGTCTCTATATGTGCCCTGAGATAGACTGGCGACCTGACCAGGAGAACCCTGCCTTCGCCCAATGGGATCGGCCCCAGCGCCCCACGACTCTGAATAGGATAAGCGGTTCTCCTTAAGGAATACTCTTTATAAGCTCCATTGTGTACTTATTGTTAAACCAAGATCAACCCTGGTATGAAACTAGAAAACATATGTTATCCTTCCTTTCACATATCGTCATTTCTGAGATGAACACAAGCTAACAAAACTAACAGATGATGTGCACAGAGCATGTTCAGTACATCTACGCTCAATCAGGTACGTGAACAGCTGTTTACAGTTCCTCAGTTGCTGTTAATTGTTGTTTTGTGGCTGTCAGGACTGTGGCTGTCGTGCTTTCACACACATTGTGTTCCTTTGGCTTTAGGCGTCCCTGGTGGTGAATGTAGCCAGTGAATGTGGCTTCACTGAAGAGCACTACGGAGAGCTGCAGCAGCTCCAGCGGGACTTTGGGCCGTATCACTTCAATGTGCTGGCCTTCCCCTGCAACCAGTTCGGGCAGCAGGAGCCCGGCAGCGACAAAGAGATCGACAGCTTTGTTCGCAGAGTGTACGGAGTCTCCTTCCCCATGTTCAGTAAAATCGCCGTCGTCGGAACCGGAGTCAACAATGTCTACAAGTACCTTGTTGGTGAGTGAGATGTGATGGTGTTGGTGTGAGTTTGTTCTTTTTTGAATAAGCAAATGAGCCCGAGACAAGGTTTCTATTTAACACAGTGGAATCTGGAGGATTAAATTAAAGGGCAAATGTTAGATATTCAGAAATGACAAATGACACAAATAACAAAACATAGACAGTGCAGTAAGTATATATGATACTGAAATCCTGGGAAAAGAGGAGAAGGAAAGGAAGAAATTAAGAATAAATGTAAACATGTCGGGCAGAATAAATAAAAGAGGGCAAAAATGAGATGAAGGTATAAAGAAGATGGCAACAACTAATGTGTATATTAACACATTTTACTTCCCTCATTCTCTGCAGAGTCTTCTGGAAATGAGCCTACCTGGAATTTCTGGAAGTATCTCATTGACGTAAATGGGAAAGTGTTGGATGCATGGGGACCAAAGGTTCCTGTCAAAGAAATCAGACCCAAAATAGCTGAAATGGTGCGGCAGATAATCCTAAAGAAGAAAGAGGAGCTTTAACCTCCTGTTAAGGGTTAGATTTAAAGAGGTAAACTGAACACATGTATTTTGCTTGTACAATGAAACTTTGTTTGACTAAACCAAGTCACATAGCAAAAGCCAGTTTTACTTGCTCTCTGAAAGCACTGATGAAACACCACTATTTTTTTCAATTTCAAGATCAAGTTTCATACCAGGTATACAGTTGACATTTGAAGCTGCAGCTTTGATCCAAAGAGCTCCTGTTTTCCTATTTGTTTGTCATGTGGATTATGTGTTTTGCTGATGATTTTGTCTGATTTGTGGAATAAACTTTTACTGTGATGAGAGAGAGGTATACCTGGCTACTAATGTTTTGTAATCCCGTTTTATTAACTGCACATTTTCAGAACACAAACAGTAACTTTTGAAAAACATTTATTCTTCGTGAATTCACTATAATGGGTGCCATGAAGATTACATAAAATCTCCAACCAGGTTCTACTGTTTTGATTTGACTGCTCATCACTATCACGCTATGTACCATAAATATAAGCATTTTAGCAGAGAATAATGTAGTTAAAGGTCGTTTACATTTTTGTAGGTGTAGATTTCACAACTTAATCTCTTCTTGTGAAGCATCCAGAACTGAATGCTGGTATATAAACAGAAAATGAATGACATGTAACACAGTTGTAATAATGTACATTGCGTCTTCATAGGAGAAGTTAGAATTGCTGATGATCTCCTATACACATTAATAGTCACTTACAATGTCTTTATATCTGCTGACAACTACATTATATTGTGTAAAACAATTAATTATACTTAAAGTCAATGATATTAAGACTGGGTTGGGTTTATTTTAGAATTTGTTTTGTTATATTTGTTGAAATTCTCATTACATCCCCCCAAAAATTGGAATCTGTGGCTGTCAAAGGACTGTAATAAGCTGTGAAATGATTGGATGCGTACCTGCCTTGCACTCATTGCGCCTCACAGAGCCTTCCACAAGCTGCTGTGACCTTTCAGTCCTGGCAATAGCCATGTTTGTGAGGGAGAGAGGGAGACCGAGACGGATGGACTGTCAGTGTCACTGATTGGGCAACTTTCTTGCTAGATGTAACGCATTTTGAGATAGTTAGATCATTTGTAAATTCTTCCTTACTCTCACTGGTTTCTCCAATGTTTACCCATGCTTTTAAACAGATAAATAATAAGGTATGTTTGGTTTAGAAAAAGGAAAACATTTAACATTCTACATGCATTGTATATCCATGTTTAAGATAGCTTGACATTTCTTCTCAAATTGCATGAAAAGCAGTGGCGGGTCGTTCATTTTCTACATATTTTCTGTGTCTGATATCGTACACATAAATATGCGCATGACGGGATGCTGACAATGCATGTCATCCACATCAACAAGAACCAGTCACATTTAGTTATAAACAAACATGACAAAACAATCCAACAAAACTGCAGCACTAAAACACCGCCCACTCAAGAGCACGAGCCACGATCAGAATGAACGATATTAACTACCGTAAAGTTCACCACCACGCTCACCCGAGGAGGCGCGATGGAAAACAGGTCTGACGGCGAGGGAACCCCTGCCTCTCCCACTACCACAGTGCTAGCTTTAGCCTCTCAGGCAGGGGAACCAAGGTGGGGTGGCGGGGTGAGAGGCAGCCCGACGCCCGACGCGGGCAGCAGCAACAGCGGCTTATAAACCGCCGTGGCTTGTTTATGATTACGACTGCATATGTAAAAACACAAACAGCAGTTCACTCACCAGATGCTGTTCACTTAATAAAGACAAAGTCCATCCTCCTCATGCTCCACGCAGCTGTGAAGTTTATAGGTGCGCTTCAGTTCCAGTACCAGGACATCAAGAGGATGCCAATGGACGCCAGTGAGGACAGCCGAGCCTCCACAGTTGTGTTTCTGGAATACTTTTCCATGTGTTTTAGGGCTGAAAATGTCCGCTCGACAGTGACAGTGGATATTTGGGTCGTCACCACCATAACTTCTCTTATGTTTCAGCCTGAACTGTTCTTACTCCTACTGAGTTCTGCTAGCAGCTAGGTAGCTTTCTGTTGAAATTCACGCTGGCCCACTGACCAATCACAGCACATGTTAATGCTCACGCCACCTTGCAGGCGCTGGCAATCAGACTATGACAATCACAACAACGTCCCCATTTACTTTAATCTGCAAAGGCCTGCTTGAAGTCGCTCTGCTTCCATAGAGTCATAGAGGTGAAATCTGATTGGATGAAAGCTCTCCTTAAAAGAAGCTTCAGGCGCTGCAGGCTGGAAGCAGAGCAACAGGAGCTGTGCAATGAGAAAATAAGCTAATAGGGAAAAACTATTATAATACATGTAGTGTATTTGTGAAAAACAATTAAATTATATAATAGCTATAACTTTGTGATTCTGTTTAGGCCAACAGAGAAGGCCTGGCTGGCCCTGACGCCTGTAGTTAACTGTAAAGGTTAACAACCTTCACATTTATTCAAATTGTACAGTTGCTTCAGGGCCATGAGAACATTGCCACACGCACTTTTGCTGAACTGCCACTCGACCGTGAAACATTAGTCGTCATATTATTAACACAATAACGGTCCTCTAAAAAACAAAAACAAATTATATAACAAGTAGGACAGTATGACGGGTATAACACTGTCACTATCTGTGCCTCTCTGTCACGCCTTTCTGCCGTTGCCACTCCCCCAGGCCCTTACATTCCTTTGACACCTTGCAGTCATTCTGTCGTAGTCAGCTGCCTCCCCGATCCACCGGTTTATCCTTTCCACAGTCACCCTGTTAGTAGCGTCTCTTTTCCCCAATCAGGGCCAGATCATCAATTTTGCTTGGTGCCTTTGCATTATATGATTTTCAGAATCATAATCTGAAACGTTATCTGTACCTGCCTGCCTGTCTGTACCTTTCCCCTGCACCATTCACCTGTGGATTCTTTGTCACTTCTCTGCGTTCTTGCTCCCCATGCCAGTAAGCTATGCATCTTCATTTTTTTCAATAAATCACTGAACTGATCAGGGGTCAGCAACCTTTACTATCCAAACAAAATTCATCTGGAGCCGCAAAAGTTATTTTATATCACAGCTTATAAAGTTGTATACTGTATACTGTATAGTCATATTAAATAGGATAAGCAATAGGTCTCAAACTCGAGGCCCGTGGGCCTGCCACCTCATTTTATGTGGCCCGGCGACAGCTTGAAAGGCATATGATCGTCTTAAAATTAAAGTGTATGCTGCTTTACAGTGTACAGTGACCATAGACTACATCTCCCACAATGCGTATCAATTTTGTGACCCGCGAATGAATGGCATCCTACCGCGAGAAAGCAGTGTTTCCATATCAACGTTTAACAAAAGACAAGTAATTATGTTGAAAAAGATCGACAAATAATCCTAAAATGTTTAAGAAGAAAACATTGATGCAGAGGGAAGGCCATTTAAAGAAGATGGGAAAGCGAATACAAAACGGCAAGTCTTCTGTGTTATCAGACAGTGTCGGTGATGTAGGAATACAATTCACGTCGGCATTTTGACACCAAACACGGAGCCAAGTACGCTAAATTTAGCCTCCAAGGAAAATATAAATTGTCCAAGAATTCAAAGGCAGACTGCAATCGCAGCAGAACATATTCACAAAAGCTACATCACAAAATACAACTGTGTAAAAGCTAGCTTCATTGTGGCTGAAGAAATTGCACAAGCTTCCAAGCAGTGCATACTAAAGGTATGTGAGCAGGTGAGAGCCAGACCACATAAAGGTATGTGAACAGGTGAGACCCAGACCACATAAAGGTATGTGAACAGGTAAGCCCCAGACCACATAAAGGTATGTGAGCAGGTAAGCCCCAGACCACATAAAGGTATGTGAGCAGGTAAGCCCCAGAACACATACAGGTATGTGAACAGGTGTGCCCCAGACCGCATCTGTCACACATGTTCTTAGCAGCTCACAATAATTTATTGGACCAGAGTTATGTCCTTCTCAACTGTGACAAAAAAGCTTTGAACAAAGTTAATGTAATAACCTGCATTTGATCTTTGTCTTTATTTAAAAAAAAATAAGTTTGATATTTGATAGAGTAATGTGGGTTTCTTAACCCTAAATGCAATGCAATATAATAATAACAGAGACATTTGCTTACTTATATTTTTACATTTATATAAATGCTATACGATATTTTTACACTTGAATAAAGAATCAAATGCAAAGAAAATTATTTTACAATATGTTAGGGAGTAGTTTATACAGTGTTACATTTATTTGTGGCCCGGGGTGAAAATTTGTTTGACACCCCTGGGAAAAGCGGTTTGGATAATGGAATGAAATGGAATATTTATCTTCCGTGATATCTTAATGCCAACATAATAATTTATATGTACTAAAGACTACTATCTCATAATAAAAGTAGGTAATTTGACTATTCAGTTCACCCTCTCATGTGTAACAAGTGCAGCCAACATTTCAAACTCATGCATACTATGGGGCCCTATTGGAGGACACAAACCATAGATTAAACCAAAGAATAACATGATGTATTGAAAACTTTAACTGATTTAATTTAATAGTAAATAGATATCGTAAAGATATACACTGAATTTTCCAGATTTGCATATGGTTTAAAAGGCCTTGTTTTCATTCAATTCAAATCAGTGATATAAAGCTTTAGCCTTCTATTTATCATTCCTACTTTTAAGATTTTTCTAGTTTCTCCATAAGATACATTTAATAAAGTGATACTCTTTATACTAGCTTAGCTAGTAGCTTAGCTTCCCCGCTGACACTATATCATCAGTAAACCATAGAAGTTGTAAATTGTGTGGATTTTAAATGTCTCTAAAGAAGTGCTATACTTCATGATCGTTGATGTTGATGTCTTTAGTCACGGTGCAGGTGCGCCAGAAACTCCATCAGCTCAGACTCCTGCGGGGCCTCTGGCAGCCACCAGCACGCCGTTGACAGACCCAGATACAGCTTTGCTGCTGCCTCAACCTGCAGTCAGAGCAAGAAGTCCAGACACACACACCAGCGCAAATATTGATTTTAAAATTCATCACATCGCCCAATCCTATTAGGTAACCGGATCCGTGTACTTTTTGATAGTTTATTTTATCGTTTAATCGTTTAAATTAGTTTTCCCTTTCCAATCGAAAACGGAAAAGCGTCATTTTTGTTGTCTGAATCCCAAAAATGAAGAAAACAGCCGATTAGTTTTTTTTGCAAATACCTCTTTTGTTTTTTCTTTTGAAGTGAGAGGCAGACAGGTGACCTAGAAGTGTGAGTATGTCAAAATAAAAGCCAAGGCAATAGAATGAGCGTATGCAATAAATCCTTATTTACAATCTACGATGAAAGCACATACCTGGGTAACATTAGCAGAAAATCAATTAATGAATATAAATAAATAATATTAATGTATCCCTGTACACAGCAAGAATCAAGTTTTGTCAAAACGTACACAGACCCAGCAGTCCTGCCGTGTGTTTGGCTGATAGCTAACAGCTAACAGTGTACAAAACCAAATAAACAGCAGAACAACTTATGTTTAGAAGAAGCATAAACTCAAAGCTTTACTCAGTGGGCTGTAGTTTAGTTGCCGGCAGCTAGATAGGTTCAAATGAGAGCGTTTCTGTTGCGTGAGACGTGCTCGTGAAAAACGCCTCAGATAGGATTGCAGTCTATTGTGGTCAATCAAAAATGACAGCAGTGGTTGTTGCACAAACACCTGGAGGGGATCTGCACTGAACAGAATGCACTGTCCTAGTTTTGTTGTCAGAACTCTGTTGTTGATGTTCTCTGGCGACACCGGCCACACCTGCTGTTGTTGAATTGACGCCACTGCCTCCCTCTATTTTCACTTCAATAAGTCACAGTTTTCATGTGACGTCGCGGCCTTAAGGTAACGCCCCCTTGGAGGCCAAACAATGACAGCTCGTCAAACTGCACTCGCAAATGTAGCAAACGGTAAGTCAAAGGTAAGCTCAAGTAAACACTCGGTGTGTTCATTATTGTGTTTTTTAGCCATGAATCGTATCTTTACATCATTGTTCTGGCATGGTTTGCTGTTGTAGACCGAAGCAACCAACTCCAGTGGACTTTGACGAGTTACACTACATGTGAGCTAGAGAGTTGTTAGACGTAAATACATTTAAAACGCAATGATTTGCAAATCCCTTTGCACCTATTTCCCACTGAATACAGTACAGAGTCAGACTGATAAACTTTTCTCTTTTTCTTCTTCTGTTTTTTTTGCACAGCATCCCAACTTTTTGAGAAATGAGGTCGTAATAAGTTATATTTAAAGGAAAGATTAACTTTCAGTCTGAAGAGGTATCAGCAGCTGTTTTAAAGGAGAGAGTGTTTAGCCAGTTTGCAGAAATGATATCACACATTTAACTTGGGCATAAACTCTCTTCTATCATTATATAAAATCTGATGACCCATTGTCATTGCTGGTACAAACCTTTCCTTTCCAGCAACCGCTCTGGAACGCTTATGAAGCTGAAAATAAGATTTAACATTCAAGTGTTCAATGCAAGGCTTGTTAGGCTTGTTCCACCACTTGTGCTTTGGCCGAATCAAGAAGAGCTGCAGACCTCAATGCCAATGAAATTTAGACCAGATGTGGTTGTTTTTAGGCCAGATGTGGTTGTATTTAGACCAGATGTGGTTGTATTATTGACTGCTTTGAAATTTTTAGCAAAAGGACGAGAGACGATGTGGCAGATTCTGTTGTCTGTACAATACTGAGCGTACGATGCCGCATTTTCCATTACAAAATGGAAAATGCAACTGGCTCCAGTGGAACTGGAATCTATGCGTGGACTTGCATCAGTTAGGATCCATGACGAGAGAGTTATCGTTTAGGCAAGGAAGTGGTACAACACTTCAAAGTACAACAGGAATTCAAATTTGTGAAGATGAGCTTCCCAAAAGTCTAACATTTAGATGAAATAGGTGGAATCTTGGCTTACTTGTGAGCACACGTCTCCTAAACCGGCCCCACCGGTGCAGGGGCCAAATGCACCAATCCCTCCTTCTCCAAAGCAACCCAGTCAGTGAGGGCTCATATAAACTGTAGGAATGGTTTACCTGACTGTGAATACAAATCTTTGATTAGATTTGTGTCATGTGATATTATGTTAACCTAACAAAATTATTTCTGCCCTACATTGCTGACTTAAATTACCCTAAAAACGGACAAACAAGGATGAACGTTAGCTAGCTAGTGTTAGTTAAAAAGCATGTAGCTTTTTGTACTTTTGTACACTTCCATCCTGGTGGCAGTGTAAATTGAGGGATACCCCACATTATGTATGTAAACATCGCCAAAGTGGAGCTCTGGCAGGGACTTAGCAGACTTTTCCTGATTGAAATACGGCGGCAGGGACTGTATATTGATCGTAGGTGCCCCGTAGGTGATCTCAGATCTTATTGTTTCTTCATTTAAGAGGTGATCCAAATATTCCTAGCTAGGAAGTTTCAGTGTGTCAATTGACCGTGTTAACTATGATTTTCAGCCAGATTAAGCGAATACAGAGCTGTCCTCGTGAATTCTGGGCCAGTTCCCTCTCTTCCCATCATACTTTCCCACACCATGATCTGTTAGAATCCCGTTAAAGATTGTTTTTGTTCCTTTTCAAGATGGTACAGAATACCTCTAAATGACACGGGTTTACCCAAAACCGTCTCAAAAGCCAATTATGTTCATTTACTAACTTTATTATTTCAAAGGGAGCAACTTGATCCCTTCGATCTATCTGTTTTTTTATTTAAGT
Organism: Myoxocephalus aenaeus; assembly: GCA_038501785.1. Lineage (NCBI taxonomy): Eukaryota > Metazoa > Chordata > Actinopteri > Perciformes > Cottidae > Myoxocephalus > Myoxocephalus aenaeus. Next base: position 622,066 of record JBAMJR010000050.1, on the reverse strand, counting down.
GACTTCCCACATCATTCTTGGCTTTTTTTTATAACAACACCACAGATAAGCTACAAACTATTGCTGTCTCATTCATCACAGGAGATCTCAACACATGCATTTATTGCAACACATATTTATTTGATAAAAGATATTACAAAATGTGACATTTATTTTAAATACAATTATAGATATAAGCGTTGGATGTAAATGAGCAATATTTGATAACAGACAAATAAATAGTTAAATTACATAAAGAGATTAAGATAAAGAAATAGATTATCGAACATAATTTTTATACCACCTATTACACCATTGCAAGACTCAATACGCCTCATAGAGGGGGAAAGTTTAAAACCACCAGCCGCATTATTTCAGACTCATTTCTGGAATATAAAGCATACTGCTCAATCCAAGATGTGCCATTTAATTTATTGTAATGGAAAATGTTGGTTCAAGCACATTTTCGTAACAGATAATAATTAATACAAATAAATGAATACCTGTGAGATTAATTGTTGTGCTGAGCCGCTTGTTGATCATACAGTAGTATTTGCTTCTGTATAGATGTATGTGTTTCTATTACATTACTGCCTTCTTCTCCCAACGAAGCTTCTCCCAGACTCAATAACCTCTTCCCTACATTTGGATAACACAGCCCCTGTACCTGACAACTAAAGATGTCAGTAAGCATTAAACCCAAATTGTGTCTTTTCTGTATTCTAGCAGAGGGTAAAGATGAGGAGTCCAAGCAGCAGATGGACCATACCCAGTCGGATGGAGCAGGCCTCATTACAGGGACCTTGTTTGAGGAAGAGAACATATTTCAGCTTCACAAAATATAACTTGAACTTGTCAGAAGATGGCAGGATGTAAATGTTATTTTCCTATCTATTTGATCTTTTCTCATCTTAAATTAGCTACTTATCCATCTGTACTTACATGGTATAGTTTCTGCGTTGCAATTATTTGTGTTGCAGCAGTTAGCAGATGCAACTTCACCCGTAGAACCCAAGCTGGCTGATAATCTCTGAGTATCGTTGGATGGACACATCTTGGACGATGCACACCCCTTGAAGATTGGCTGCGTTGTATTTCCAGCAGTGGCTACACAATGGGGGAAAAGTGCAGTTCGTTAATATAGATGAAAAGAGCACATAACTCTGCAATATCTTTATTTCACTCAAAAGTAGTACATGGTATAAATAAATGCCTACCGTTGATGGAAGCTGTTACACACATCGTCTCTTGGTCACATGTGACTGGTATTGTGCTTGAACATTGTGCATCTGTGCAAGTCATACACTGAAGTGCTCGAGCTGCAATTGGGAGAAAAAAATGTCAATGAATGATGATCACATATAAATGTCTAATCAAATGTCTGAAAAATTGGCTTGTCTAATCTGCTCTTCTCTTCTTTTTTCTTCCGTACAAATTTGCACAGCTAAATCTGGCCTTTTATTGTAATGTAAACAATTTACAGAGATTTTGAATATAATTTGACCATAAACTTAAATGTCTTATTTCTTTGTTTTTATTATAACTTGTGTTCCTTCTGAAATTCTCATCCCTACCTGCTTCCTCTACTGCTATACTGTAAATTCTGGCTTCACCCTCTGGGAATCAATTTATTCTTCAGTCTTGATCTACGTATATACATGCTGTTTATATTTTTCAAGGATATCATATCATATACTTTCCAAAACATTAATTCTGGGAAATGAAAAATGTCTTAAAAGTTCTTCATATGCTCTATTGCTTCTTCAGAAAATATATTGTAAGAATAAGTAGTTACCTGTGCTGGAGAGTGTCCAGATGAGAGTCAGAGAAAGGATCAGCTTCATCATGATGAACAGATAGTACACTGTGGATTAGTTTCCCTGGAAGGTGATACTACTCCTTATTGACACCGCTGCCCTTAATATACTGTGCAGGTGTTCTATAAATATATGGCACATGCGTAGGTCAGCATTTTAGAGTTTGGGTGTGATGACATTTTCACAAGCGTTCAACCACTAACTTCCTCTTTTGTCTTTCAGAAAAGCAACATACCAACACACCTTTTCACACCCTTTTTTATTTTAGATTGTTGGTGTCTTTGCTACTTAATACTACTACTCTATCCTGCTTTCTGAAATTATATTTTATAAATCTTTTATTCAGGTTGCTAGTTTGTTCTTCTTTACTAAGAAACATTGAATACATAGCTAACGTAGTGAATCTGAATGTGAGCATGAATGGTTGTCTGTCTCTATATGTGCCCTGCGATAAACTTGCGACCTGTCCAGGGTGAACCCTGCCGTCACCCAATGTCAGCTGGGATCGGCTCCAGCTCTTTGATAGAGTAATGTGAGTTTCATAACCCTAAATTAAATGGATTTATGTTTTAATAATAATACGTTTGCTTACTTATATTTTACATTTATATAAATGCATGTAGAATATTTTTTTACTTGAATAAAAAATCAAATGCAAAGACAGTTATTTAACAATATGTTAGGGAGTAGTTTATACAGTGTTACAGTTACAACCAGCCCTTTGAGGGCAACCATGAAGCTGATGTGGCCCAGGGTGAAAATGAGTTTGACACCCCTTGGAAAAGCGGTTTTAATAATGGAATATTTATCTTACGTGGTATATTAATGCCAAAATAATCATTTATATGTACTAAAGACTACTATCTCATAATAAAAGTAGGTAATTCGACTATTCAGTTCACCCTTTCACGCGTAACAAGTGCAGCCAACATTTCAAACTCACGCATACTATGGGGCCCTATTGGAGGACACAAACCATAGATTAAACCAAAGAATAACATGATGTATTGAAAACTTTGACTGAATTAATTGAATAATAAATAGATATGACATACACTGAATTTTTCCGGATTTGCATATGGTTTAAAAGGCCTTGTTTTCATTCAATTCAAATCAGTGATATAAAGCTTTAGCCTTCTATTTATCATTCCTAGTTTTAAGATTTTTTTTGTTTCTCCATAAGATACATTTAATAAAGTGATACTCTTTATACTAGCTTATAGCTTCCCCGCTGACACTATATCATCAGTATACCATAGAAGTTGTAAATTGGGTGGATTTTAAATGTCTCTAAAGATGTGCTATACTTCATGATCGTTGATGTTGATGTCTTTAGTCACGGTGCATAATCACCAGAAAATCAATCCATTTCCTGATGGGGCTTACACAGCTGACGAAGCAAACAGCTAACACAACTATACTCACATCAGGATTGACTGTTTCTGCTGAGATTATTAGTATTGTATTTTTTGTTCATTCATTTTTATTTATTTCAAAGAAAATCTAAATGAGTGTCTTTTACATGAGATGAGTGAGTGAGAATGTGTCTGATACACAAACAATCTAGACGGGATGCAATTGCAGTTTGTATTCTTTCAATCACACATTACAGCAGTGATCTTTGCAGCACTGGGTGAGGATCAGAGTAGTTTCTGGTTTGGCAATGCTGTGTTGTTGATTCGTATGGTGACATTACCACACCTGCTGCTATTGTTGTATTGATGTCACTGCCTCTGTCTATATACATTTCAATAATAGTACATTGAAAATGATACGTTACGTAATCACATGCATGTATGATGTTTGTTTTGTCTTTTTTATTGATAAAAGACAATTTTATTTATAGCGCAATATCACAAATCATACATTTGTCTCAGAGCTTTATGATTTGAACAGCATACGGGCACCTTGTCCTTTTCGACCATCGCTCCCTGTGAAATAAAAATGGAAGAAACCTTTAGAAACCTTAGATAGAGCAACTGAGGAGGGATGCAGGTTCACCAGAAACTCCATCAGCTCAGACTCCTGTGGGGCCTACGGCAGCCACCAGCACGCCGTTGACAGACCCAGATACAGCTTTGCTGCTGCCTCGACCTGCAGTCAGAGCAAGAAGTCCACACACACCTGTGCAAATATTGATGAGATGACGGTAGCCTGTTTTAAAATTCATCATATCGCCCAATCCTATTAGGCAACCGGATCTGTGTACTTTTGTTTATTTGATCTTTTAATCGTTTTAATTTGTTTTCCCTTTTAAACCGAAAACGGAAAAGCGCATTTTTTGTTGTCTGAATCCAAGAAATGAAGAAAACAGCCGATTAGTTTTTTTTGCAAATACCTCTTTTGTTTTTTCTTTTGAAGTGAGAGGCAGACAGGTGACTCAGAAGTGTGAGTACGTCAAAATAAAAGCCAAGGCAATAGAATGAGCGTATGCAATAAATCCTTATTTACAGTCTACCATGCAAGCACATACCTGGGTAACATTAGCAGAAAATAAATTAATGAATATAAATAAATAAATAATATTAATGTATCCCTGTACACAGCAAGAATCAAGTTTTGTCAAAACGTACACAGACCCAGCAGTCCTGCCGTGTGTTTGGCTGATAGCTAACAGCTAACAGTGTACAAAACCAAATAAACAGCAGAACAACTTATGTTCAGAAGAAGCATAAACTCAAAGCTTTACTCAGTGGGCTGTAGTTTAGTTGCCGGCAGCTAGATAGGTTCAAATGAGAGCGTTTCTGTTGCGTGAGACGTGCTCGTGAAAAACGCCTCAGATAGGATTGCAGTCTATTGTGGTCAATCAAAAATGACAGCAGTGGTTGTTGCACAAACACCTGGAGGGGATCTGCACTGAACAGAATGCACTGTTCTAGTTTTGTTGTCAGAACTCTGTTGTTGATGTTCTCTGGCGACACCGGCCACACCTGCTGTTGTTGAATTGACGCCACTGCCTCCCTCTATTTTCACTTCAATAAGTCACAGTTTTTACGTGACGTCGCGGCCTTAAGGGAACGCCCCCTTGGAGGCCAAACAATGGCAGCTCGTCAAAGTGCACTCGCATTTGTAGCAAACAAAGTCAAAGGTAAGCTCAAGTAAACACTTGGTCTATTAAATGTTGTGTTTTTAGCCATAAATTGTATCTTTACGTCATTGTTCTGGCATGGTTTTCTGTCGTAGACCAAGGCAACCAACTCCAGTGGACCTTGATGAGTTACACTACATGTGAGCTGGAGAGTTGTTAGATGTAAATAAACTCAAAACGCAATTATTTGCAAATCCCTTTGCACCTATTTTCCACTGAATTTTCTACTGTCATGATGTTGGTTTGTCTTGTTTCCTGTTTTATTGTGAAGTCCTTGTCTTGTGTGTGTCCTCTGTGTTCCCTGCACTTCCTGACCCTGTGATTGTCCGTGATTGTCTGTTGATTGCAGTGGGGGCTGGTGGCAATTCTTTTTGGTAGGGTCATCTAATCAATTTCAGCAAACATCCCTGTTTGATTCAATGCAAAAAAAAAAGGTATCACACATTACTACTTTGGAGTTAAATATTTAACATTTATTCCAACACTTTGACATGATAAGAACATTTATTAATACAATTTATAATGTTTCGTGTTCGACTAAATGCGTTTCCTGTAAAAATATAATTTGGTGTTTTTCCCTTCTCATTTTTGATAATACTGCTTCTCTTAACTGGGTTATTTAAACCGTTCACGTTGCAAGATGCTACTTTAAAGTTACTGTATCCCATAATAACAGTTTGATCTTTGGTGGGGCTCTCACGGCGTACTGTTTTCAGCACTTGAGACTCAAACATTCTCCTGTTCTATTCTGTCATTGAGTCTCATTTTGGCCAAAGCCACACATCAATGATGAAGAGCTATTTATGAATTAATAAAAGTGTAGCCCACTTTATTTATGAATTAATAAAAGTGTAGCCCACTTTATTTATGAATTAATAAAAGTGTAGCCCACTTTATTTATGAATTAATAAAAGTGTAGCCCACTTTATTTATGAATTAATAAAAGTGTATCCCTGTTTACTGATTATCACTATTGTAGTGGCAGACAGATTATATAAGTACTTGACTTATTTATGGCTAATTACCTATATTATATTACAGTATGAACATGTTAATTGCAATTACTTCAATTAAATATGTCTTTACTGTAAGACTTGTAGACATTATTCCATGAAATATATTTATTAACCACAACATGACAGTAAATATTGAACACAGAGCCCACAGTCACACAAACACAACCCAAATATGTAAAACAAATATAATAATGTATATATGCTATTGTTGCTTTTGTTGCTTTGTCTTCATCCAGATCCTTTGCTGCTGTGAACGGGTCCACTGCCGACGTCATGGTGGTAGCCGAGAATAAAGACAAAGCCAATTAGTACGATTGTGTGTAACTTGGTGTCATCTTTTTAAATGTACACAACCAAATCAAAAACATTCAAATACTGACTTTGATCTCTTTGTGCAGTTTACAGTTGACAGGCTCTGCAGACGTCTCAGGAGGAACCAGGAGGGCCTCTGACTCTGCAGACGTCTCAGGAGGAACCTGGGCCCCGTTTCTCGTACCTGGCTAAACAAAGTCAAGCAAATGTCCTATTATCCAGCTTAAATTAGCGAGATGATTGACATCAGGCTATCTGGGTTTCTTCACGGCTGATCCGCGCTGAAACGGTCTCGTTAATTCTAGCCAGACGTCAATCCTCTGGATAAATGCGCGTGCCCGCTCTTCTTCAGAAGGGATAATAATCGAGCACTGACACCACGATCTTCTAACAGTACAATGGCAAATAAACTCAGAGGAACCTCTTTTTATTTCTCCGCTGAGAAGCAGGAGATGATCATGAAGGCATATGAGGAATTTATTACCTTAATCATTCACAGCAAACGCGTTGCAAATATTCACAACGCGTTTGCAACGTTTTCGGTGTGAATGCAACTTAACACCGGCCCGCTGCGAGACACAAGCGTTGCAAATATATCAGACAAGTTAAATGTGTCAGTTTTGGGAAAATGTATTGGCTAAATTTAAGTGCTTCATCACCCAAATCAATCAGATTATATTTATTTAAATGTATCTGCTGCCAGTAGTATACTAATTAATATATACTTATGAGGATATATGTACTGTATGCGCGTATGTATCATGTACTATATATGTGTATATACATGTATGTGTAGATTACCATATAACTAGGAGTTTGAATATGTGTATGGGCGGATCAGTATATATGTATTATTCAGAATCAGAAATTCAATCAATTGAAGCAGTGAAAAGAAATTGTGTGTGATTCTCTGTATTCTTATCATGAGTCCACCTTAATCACGTTCTACAATAATGATATGTATGGTGTACTAATAACACTGTCATATAATTAGGAGTGCTTTCAACACATCCATAAGTTTCTTAAGCGCTAAATAAACTTAAGAACAGCGCGGCATGCAGCGGGTGAGAGTCTCTGTCTGTGAGACGGGCAATCGGCTGCGCCTGTGGTGATCAATGTCCGCGGCTCGAGAAGCTCTCGTAAGTAAGTGATTCCTTGTCGGCAGAATCTATAGCGCCGCGTACAGGAAGTCATGATGATGTGAGGACGGATCTTGGCGATCTGGAAGAACTCTCTCCCTATAAAACTAATATAACTATTATCGCTCCTTCATCAATGAGGAAGGGAGCTGCCTTTTTTGTCCGGTGGGAGTGGCCAGCTTATCCAGTGAATTTCAGTAAGCCTGCCCGGGAGCAGGTTTACATTTTTGGCTGTGTTGCTATGGTGATTTATCTAAGCTTGCTTCGAGGAACTGAATAAGCCAGACCTACGTCATCCTATCCTGACAATTAGCCCGCTAACTCAGTAAGCCAGGTACGAGAAACAGGGCCCAGAACACACACATGACCAGAACATGTCAACCTGACGGGATGATAAAGTCATGCTTCATGTGGGAGAAGAGCTCATGGTCCAGTTGAGTCGGTCGACGGCAGAACGTTTTGGGTTAAAAACCTCTTTCTGTTCCCAAACCCTGTCATTGTCTGGCAGACGATGACGATGATGCAAATCACCTGTTAAACACACACAAAACAACATCATATATGCTGAATGGAACACACGATCAATAGCAAATGGGCTGAACTGTAAATTGTTTTTAAATCTTCAGCTAGAAACAAAGAAATAAAAGACAACACATGTTTACTCACAGTTCTGCACATGCTGCCTGCAAGGAGAGATAATCAGCATCACTCTCTTCATCTTCATCACTGATGCAAACAGACAAGAAGTACAATGCCATTAAATACACATCTTCTTGTATTTGGGCTTGTAGGACTCAAATCCCCACTAGTATGATGGAAGTGTGTACGACAGTGTGTACATCTTTCTGTCAGAACAAATAGGACACAGACCCACCCTGGCTTCAGCAGGAGCATGAGGGGTTTGTGTGGAGGTGGAGGTTGTTATTCTGGAGCTGGAGGTTGAGCCTCTTGGTCCCTGCAGCACAGTGTTTCTTCACATGAGGATGCAGAGTCATCCTCCTGCTGTCCCACAAGAGTCTCATCAAGAAACGCCTTCTGACATCCCAAATAGACATGGCGTTTGATTATACTATGTAATAAACAACTGTGTCACATTCTGGTGTTCTCTGATTTTAACAGTGGTGGAGAAAGTATTCAGATCTTGTACTTCAGTAAACAAATAATATTAATACCACCACATGGTGTAAATAATCTTTAATAAGTACAAGTCCTGCATTCAAATAAAGTACTCAATTTAAGTATTAAAGTTTAGAATAAAAACAAACGTAAAGTATAATTACTCATATTCGTTTTAATATGCTACTGGTAGTTTAATCAATAATAACACAGCTTCACTTATTAGTTAGGTATATGTTGTATGATAACCTTAATCTGATAACTAACTAGTACCTCATTAGTAACTCTTTCTGTCACATACATGTGGAGCAGTTAATGTACATGACTATAAACTACTACTACTATAAACTACTACGTGAACCTTGAAGTAACGTTACTCAGCACGTGCACGTGTATTCACGTTCACGTGATTCAAATGAAGCTTAAACAACACTGAAGAAACACAACTAACTTTACAGCTTTCAAGTGAAAAAGAATATGTCAACACTGATTCTCATTACATTTCAGGTCATTGTTATTCATTTAAATTACTTACTGTTTCACGTAACGTTAAAAAAAACGGAGAGCTGCAGAAAATACGTGTTGTTTACACTCTGCTCCGGTGTTACGGTTCAACTGGCGACCATTTCAACTGGCTACTTTCGGCCGAAAGCGTCTATTGTTGTCGTCGTTACAGCAGATGTTGAGAATAGCGAGAGAACACGTAGCTGTCCTCGTGAATGCCGCATTGTTTAATTCTGCAATTCAATGTCTAACCTTCTCGTCTACAGTCTCAGGTCAAAACATACCGGAATTGACGTTGTTGAGTCTTTCCAGGGAAATAGTCCTCGCGAGTGAAAATATCGCTTGTTGTTTATGTGTTGAAACAGGAAGTCAGCAAATTGCCCTTCCTTTGAAATAAAGTTGTTACAAATAACACATAATGACTGTGGAGTCTGTTTTGTGCAAATATCTGTCACGTAAATGAACTCTGTAGTACAGGAAGAAAAAAAAGAGAAAAAAAATATAAATAAATTCAATTTACGGGATTCGAACTCGTATCATAGGGTGGAAAAAGATCAGAGCTCAGTGGCATTACCACCACACCACGATAGACATACTGGATTGACATGTGAATTTAGACTAAAATCATATACAACACAGTCAGCAGTCACATTTAAACGGAATATGAATAAGTTACACTACGGGATTTGAACTCCTATCATTGGGTGGAAAAAGACAGATGGCAGTGGGATTTAGCACTGGGCCACAACAGACATTGCAGATATGGTTGTAAGTTTACCTCTTTATTATGTACAAAACCGTCAGCAGTCACATTCTAAATGCTGAGTAGCCAAAATCCCGTAGTGTAACTTATTCATATCTATTTTTCCCTTTTCTTTTAGTCCTGTACTACCAAGTGTTTTGACGTGACACAGTTTAGTTCACTTGAGTCTAATAATTGTAAAGTACTCCCGAGGTCACATCAACAGGCTCCATGGAGTCGCAGTTGGTAGCAAGTTGATCTGGTGGCTCTCTGCCGTTTAAATGTGACTGCTGACTGTGTTGTATATGATTTTACTCTAAATTCACATCTCTATCCAGTATGTATATCGTGGTGTAGTGGTAATGCCACTGACCTCTGATCTTTTTCTACCCTATGATACGAGTTCGAATCCCGTAAATTGAATTTATTTATATATTTTTTCTCTTTTTTTTTTTCCTGTACTACATAGTTCATTTACGTGACAGATATTTGCACAAAACAGACTCCACAGTCATTATGTGTTATTTGTAACAACTTTATTTCAAAGGAAGGGCAATTTGCTGACTTCCTGTTTCAACACATAAACAACAAGCGATATTTTCACTCGCGAGGACTATTTCCCTGGAAAGACTCAACAACGTCAATTCCGGTATGTTTTGACCTGAGACTGTAGACGAGAAGGTTAGACATTGAATTGCAGAATTTAACAATGCGGCATTCACGAGGACAGCTACGTGTTCTCTCGCTATTCTCAACATCTGCTGTAACGACGACAACAGTAGACGCTTTCGGCCGAAAGTAGCCAGTTGAAATGGTAGCCAGTTGAACCGTAACACCGGGCTGTGAGTGAAGCAGGAAGGGAGGGGGAGAGCAGGGGGAGGAGCCGGCGAAACTCAAAACTGCTCCACTACGCCACTAGTGGCCAAATAAATATTACATTTGCGGATTTCAGCACCGCCATAGAGAATGAATGGATGCGACCCCTGGTATAGCACATTCCAACAACAAGGCGATTTCTCTGATATATAATGTTCATGGTTCATTTGCAACCTAGTTATTATGTATTCACTTTAAAAATAAATAAAAAAAAACATGTAAACTCGGGGCGCCGCTGACAATATTTTTAACGACCTCCAATTACCCTATATTGTCTGAAATCCCTAATGTGGGGGAAACCCAATGAGAGCGAGGGAACCCACCTAACATCATGTGCCTCTACACGCCTACCTGGGCTCTCTGGTGTCAAAGGCGGTAGCGGTAACCACTACACTACATCCGTTAGCTGAATATGTAGATGCATAATGTAATATCTACCTTTTTCTTTTTTTATTATTATTGATTCAATTATTTGCTTGAGTAAGTCATACTAGAAGACGGAATGAACTGCGTAGACTTTCAATCTGGCCTCAAAGTTATCTGGCCGCCTTGGAGCTTTCAAATTTGCATTTTTCAAAAATATAAAAATACACTACATGCAAATCAAATTTGACATTATTGTGATGTTCAGGACCTTTGCATGGGGAAATTATCTCTAAATAACCACATAAGGTTTTCAGATGCTTGAACTGCTTCATTGTGACACTAGATGTCAGCACTGGATGACATCAAAGTGTCAGTCCGTAGTCTAAATTAAAGAACACACGTGCTTACTTATCCAGTGATGAGGAACTGCCTGAGGCTTTAACATGTATTAGCTTGCACTAACATAACATACAACTGTTTCCATGCCGTGTATCTACAGGTCGACCCTTGACCACGTCACTAACACTCAACATGAAAAGGTAAAGAACAAAAGCATTGATCTCCTCAGACATGGAACTGCCATTTTGTGAAAGAAGTATTGAGATCCTTCACCAAAGTAAAATAACCAGTACAGCAATATAACAATACTGTATTGTATTTTTATACTTTTGAAAAATGCAAATTTGAAAGCTCCAAGGCGGCCAGATGACTTTGAGGCCAGATTGAAAGTCTACGCAGTTTATTCCGTCTTCTAGTATGACTTACTTAAGCAACTAATCGAACCAATAATAATAAAAAAAGAAAAAGATATATATCACATTATGCATCTACATAATCTTTTTTAAAGTAAATATGTGATAACTAGGTTGCAAAAGAACCATGACATTATATATCAGAGAATTTGCCTTGTTGTTGGAATGTGCTATACAAATAAACTTGCCTTAACTGGGGATGGATGGATGGTTAGAGGATGGATGACACCAACCCCCACCCTCATCCCGCTCTACAGGGTAAATGGCGACCCCCGTGAGCAAATCCACCACCCTCCATCTGTGACTGTGCTTTTCAAGAGCCTCGCTCACGTGTAATAGAAGAGGCAATGAGAGGATTTACTGACTGAATCAGGTTTGTATTCCATCAGGAAGTCTGAGGTGAAAACGCAAGATGGGAAACAAATACTGTGAGTTTTTTTTCCTGAGAGAAGCAAACCTGGAATCCTTTGTTTTCCCTGTGCCGATGTGAGCGACGTGTACAAGTTGTCAAGCCTTCTGAGGCAAATTTGGAATTATGGCTGGTACAAAATGAACCGAATTGAATTGTTTGTTTGTGTGGAAGTCAATGGAGGAAACAGGAGCAGTAGGGCTGTGCGGTATGGCCAGAATCCTCTATCATGAGGTTGTCTCATTACTCCTAAGTGAATTAAATACTTGACAAATAAAAAGCATTTTCTTATAAAATGATGAACTTCAGTGCAAAATTAACCTTCCACAAGCTGCTCTGGCTTCACAGCTTTCAGTCCTGACAATAGCCATATTTGTGAGGGAGAGAGGGAGACGGATGGACTGTCACTGATTTGACAACTTTCTCGCTAGATTTAGCGCTTTTTGGGATAGAGTTAGATCATTTTTAAACTCTTGCTTACTCTCACTGGTTTCTCCAATGTTTACCATGCTTTAACAGATAAATAATAATTTTTGGTTTAGAAAAACAATTTACATTCTACATGCCTTGTATAACCATGTTTAAGATATCTCGACATTTCTTCTCAAATTGCATGAAAAGTTCAAACCTGAAAAAAATAAATCTTGATCAAAGATCCTGTTAATCAAAGTAAACTGTAAAGGTTAACAACCTTCACATTTCTTCAAATTGTACAGTTGCTTCAGGGCCGTGAGAAAATTGCCACACGCACTTTTGCTGAACTGCCACTCCTACATACGGCCGTGAAACATTAGTTGTCATATTATTAACACAAAAACTAATTATATAACAAGTAGGACAGTATGACGGGTATAACACTGTCACTACCTGTGCCTCTCTGTCACGCCATTCTGCCGTTCCCACTCCCCCAGGCCCTTACATTCCTTTGACACCTTGCAGTCATTCCACCGGACCACCCTCTCCACCACCTACTGCAGGGACAGCGGCGCACTTTCTCCAAGAGATTCCTCACGCTCCGCTGCAACAAGGACCGTTACAGGAGAACATTCCTGCCTACGGCATTAAGACTTTATAATAAGTCACCGCTTGCTCGATCCTCTGTGGATTAATTATCACTGTACACATGTATGCTTATTACACTTCACATACATACTTTGTATTTTGCACTATCTATTATTTACATCTATATATTTTATCTATCTATCTATCTATCTATCTATCTATCTATCTATCTATCTATCTATCTATCTATCTATCTATCTATCTATCTATCTATCTATCTATCTATCTATCTATCTATCTATCTTTCTTTCACCATTCACCTGTGATTCTGTCACTTCTCTGCGTTCTTGCTCCCCATGCCAGTAAGCTATGCATCTTCATTTTTTTCAATAAATCACTAAACTGTTCTTGTCCCCCTGGATTGTCTGCATTTAGACCCTTTCCATGCTGCCTCGCGCTCATAAAAATCATACAATCAGTCCCATTCTTTACTCAGTGTGCATCATTATCCTAATGCCGTGGTTATTTATTATAGTGAAAGATGTTTTTAAGGATGTGGTTTATTTTATGATTGTTGATGTCTTTAATCACAGTGCATAATCACCAGAAAATCAACCCATTTCCTGATGGGGCTTACACAGCTGACGGAGTAAACAGCTGACAAAACTATACTCTCATCAGGACTGACTGTTTCTGTCAAAAGTTGTAGGTATTCCTTAAAAATTTTTTCAATGAGAGTGTTTTTTACATGAGACCAGTGAGTGAAAATGTGTCTGATACGCTAACAATCTAGACGGGATGCCATTGCAGTTTGTATTCTTTCAATCACACATTACAGAAGTGATCTTTGCAGCACTGCAAAGATCACTCCTGTAGAGCTTTGTGATTTGAACAGCATACGGGCACACTGTCCTTTTTCGACTCTCGCTCCCCTGTGAAATACAAATGCCTGTTTAAAAAAAAAGAAGAAAAGTGTATCAGTCTGACTCAAAGGGATTTGCAAACCATTGCGTTTTGAGTTAATTTACGTCAACTCTGTGTTGTAACTCATCAAGGTCCAATGGAGTTGGTTGCCTCGGACTACAACAGCAAACCATGACGTAAAGATATGAGTCATGGCTAAAAACACAACAAATAATATACGGGCTGCCATTGTTTGGCCTCCAAGGGAGGCATTCCCTTAACCTTTTTAGCCCTGCGGCGCCCATTATCAGACTAGGAAATAAATAAATAAGTCAAGTGACGTTTCCTAAAGGATCTCCGGAACCACAACGTTGATTAACTTAATTTAAATTGCTGGAATACAGTAAAACCTTGTTGGAAGAGTTATAACCGTTCAGAAAAAAAATAAACTTACCGTTAACTTTATGTAATTACATAAACCCCGTAGCCTCGCTGTCACTTCCAGGCTAATAATTAATAAGTGCACTTTACAAAGTCGGCTCTGTGCCGCTAAACTGCAGCTCAGTAAGTAAAGCTTTTAGTTCCTATAAACATAACTTGTTAGTTATGCTGTTTATTTTGTTCTGTACACTGTTAGCTCAGATTGAAAGAGTAAATACAGAGGGTTCACCACAAGATGTAAACCATTGGTGAGCCTCAAAAACAGGAAGACCAGATTAGAGTTTGCCAAAAACCATCTAAAAGAGCATGTACAGTTCTGGAAGAACATCATATGGACAGATGAGACAAAGATAAACTTGTACCAGAATGATGGGAAGAGAAGAGTATGGAGAAGGAAAGGAACTGCTCATGATCCAAAGCATACCACCTCATCAGTGAAGCATGGGGGAGGTAGTGTTATGGCGTGGGCATGTATGGCTGCCAATGGAACTAGTTCCCTTGTATTTATTGATGATGTGACTGCTGACAAAAGCAGCAGGATGAATTCGGAAGTGTTTCGGTCAATATTATCTGCTCATATTCAGCCAAATGCTTCAGAACTCATTGGACGGCGCTTCACAGTGCAGATGGACAATGACCCGAAGCATACTGCGAAAGCAACCAAGGAGTTTTTTAAGGCAAAGAAGTGGAATGTTCTGCAATGGCCAAGTCAATCACCTGACCTGAATCCAAGTGAGCATGCATTTCACTTGCTGAAGACAAAACTGAAGGGAAAATGGCCCGAGAACCAGCAGGAACTGAAGACGGTTGCAGTAGAGGCCTGGCAGAGCATCACCAGGGACGAAACCCAGCGTCTGGTGATGTCTATGGAATCCAGACTTCAGGCTGTCATTGACTGCAAAGGATTTTCAACAAAGTATTAAAAGTGACAATTAGATTTATGATTATATTAATTTGTCCAATTATTTTTGGTCCCTTAAAAACGGGGTGGCCACATTTTAATTTATTGTATGTCCTACACTGTTCACCTGATTTGGATGTAAATACCCTCAAATTAAAGCTGGAAGTCTGCACTTAAATCACATCTTGATTTTTTCAAGTCCATTGTTGTGGTGTACAGAGCCAAAATAATGAAAAATGTGTCAATGTCCAAATATTTATGGACCTCTTATGGATATCTATGTATCTATTTAAGTGACTTCACACATCATTCTTGGCTGTTTTTATAACAACACCACAGATAAGCTGCAAACTATTGCTGTGTCATACATCACAGGAGATCTCATCACATGAATTTATTGCAACAAATATTTATTTGATAAAACAAGAGATTACAAAATGTGACATTTACATAAGATATAAGTATAAATATAATCGTTGGATGTAAATGAGCAATATGTGATAACAGACAAATATATAGGTAAAATACATAAATATTAGATTATTAAACACCATTTTTATACCACCTATTCCACCATTGCTCAATAAGCCTCATGGAAGGGGAAAGTTTAAAACCACCAGTCACATTATTTCAGACTCATTTCCAGAATATAAAGCATACTGCTCAATCCCAAATGTGCCATTCAATTTATTGTAATAACAAATGTTGGCTCACGCACATTTTCTTAATAAATAATAATGAATACAAATAAATAAATACTCAATAACCTCTTCTCTACATTTGGATATCCTAGCCCCTGTACCTGTCAATAAAGATGTCAGTGAGCATTAAACCCAAGTTGTGTCTTTTCTGTATTCTAGCAGAGGGTAAAGATGAGGAGTCCAAGCAGCACATGGACCATACCCAGTCGGATGGAGCAGGCATCACTGCAGGTTGGAGCGGAGGCTGTTGTAGTTGTTGATGGAGCTGCTGTGATCGTTGTTGCTGCTGGTGTAGTTGTGGCAACTGTAGTTGTTGTTGGAGCAGCTGTGGTCGTTGTTGCTGCTGGTGTAGTTGTGGCAACTGTAGTTGTTGTTGGAGCAGCTGTGGTCGTTGTTGTTGCTGCTGGTGTAGTTGTGGCAACTGTAGTTGTAGTTGGAGCAGCTGTGGTCGTTGTTGCTGCTGGTGTAGTTGTGGCAACTGTAGTTGTTGTTGGAGCAGCTGTGGTCGTTGTTGCTGCTGATGTAGTTGTGGCAACTTTAGTTGTTGTTGGAGCAGCTGTGGTCGTTGTTGCTGCTGGTGTAGTTGTGGCAACTGTAGTTGTTGTTGGAGCAGCTGTGGTCGTTGTTGCTGCTGGTGTAGTTGTGGCAACTGTAGTTGTTGTTGGAGCAGCTGTGGTCGTTGTTGCTGTTGGTGTAGTTGTGGCAACTGTAGTTGTTGTTGGAGCAGCTGTGGTCGTTGTTGCTACTGGTGTAGTTGTGGCAACTGTAGTTGTTGTTGGAGCAGCTGTGGTCGTTGTTGCTGCTGGTGTAGTTGTGGCAACTGTAGTTGTTGTTGGAGCAGCTGTGGTCGTTGCTGCTGTTGTCAACGCAGTGTTACACAAACTGGTCCCACAACAAGTTGGTCCACTACTGATGCTTCCAAAGCTCTGCATGAAAGGAAAGCTTCCCAGTGATGCAGCAACTGCACAAAGGTTTGTAGATGCACAGCCAAAGGCTGGAGAAGTGCTGGACCCAGTTGTCACTGTTGATGAAAATATTTTTTATTTCAGATATTCTATTGTTGTTGTCAGTCTGCTAATTTCAATAATAAATATTCAGCTTCATTGCTTGAAATAAAGTGAGTAAATGCCACTAAACATTGTAATTTTATTGTTTAAAAAGTAAATGGACTGTACTTCTATAGCGGTTTTATAGCCTACCGACCACTAAAAGCACTGTCACACTACATGTCATCATTCATCCACAGAGCAATTTAGGGTTAAGTGTTTTGCACAAGAACACATAGACATGGAGTATTTGAGCCGGGGATTGAACCTCCGATCCTTTGTTATGAGGATGACCCTGCGCTACCACTGAGCCACAGTCGCCCCTGGTACTCCCCCTGTCACAGAATTCTATTGTTATATATACTTTATGTTGTTGAATGTCAACATAATCACCTACTTGGGCTGAATATGTGTCACGGTTCAGCGCCACACATTTCACTGCTAGTTGTTTTCATCCTGTCTGCCTGTCTGTTTACTAACTGTCCTGTCATTTCAGATCCTGCTCCACGCCCCCTTCATTCTGTCAGTCACTCCCTCCTCGTCAGCCCTCATTCCATTCACCTGGTCCATCCCCGTCTCACCTGTAGCACATTCCCTGATTAGTCTTCACTACTTAGGTCCCCTCACTTGCACTTGTCCCCTGCCAGATTGTCTTGTGTGTTTCCGACTAAGCTCTCCAGCGTTGTTTAAGTGTTTACCTGTTTCTGCATGTTTTGTTCCTGCCGGTACTCAAGTAAAGGATTCTTATTTTGCTACCTCTTTCTCATGAGTCGTGCTTCTGGGTCCTAGTCCTTCTAACCGTTACAATATGTGCGAGATGATCATAACTTCTTAATCTTTAAACTAAAGTAACAAGTCACTATAACGGTCATTTAAATGTAATAATGCAGGTCTTGTGACCTTTAAATACTCTACTGCAGTAAAAGAGTAACATATATATATATATATATATATATATATATATATATATATATATATATATATATATATACCTCTGCTATGTAACATACAGTAACACATTATATTAAATATTAAAGGAAAGGTTCAGAACAAGTACTTCATTACTTTCCTCCACTGGGGGATTTTCCAGAACTCACATGTAGTTTGTTTGAGATACTTTAAGGTCGTAAAACATGTTTTGTAAACTACGTATGATTAAGACTCACCACTTGCTTGAAAGCATTGGTCCTCCACCCCGCTGCATGTTAATGGAATAGTACATTGAGAGGTGCTGGGGTCACAAATGTTACACTGAAGGGAGTTTTCTGACTGATCAGCAGGGACTGAAACAGAAAAGAACATAAGAAGACAAAACATTTCAGCTTCACAAAATTAAACTTGAACTTGTCAGAAGATGGCAGAATGTAAATGTTCTTTTCCTATCTGTTTGACCTTTTCTCATCTTAAATGAGCTACTTATCCATCTTTACTTACTTGGTAGAGTTTCTGAGTTGCAATTATCTGTGTTGCAGCACTTAGCAGATGCAACTGCACCCATAGCACCCAAGTTGGCAGAAAATGTCTGAGGACCGGTGGACGGACACAAGGAGGACGATGCACACGCCTTGAAGATTTGCGGACCTGTAACTCCAGATGAAGTGGCTACAAAATGAAAAAAAGTAGTTTGTCAATATTGACAGAAAGAACGTATAACTCTGAAGTATTTTTATTTCACTCAAAAGTAGTACATGGTATAAAGAAATGCCTACCTTTGATGGAAGCTGTTACACACATCGTCTCTGAGGAACAAGTGACTGGTATTGTGCTTGAACACTGCAAATCTGTGCAAGTCATACACTCAAGTGCTCGAGCTGCAATCCGGAGAAAAAAAAAATCAATGAATGATGATCACATATAAATGTAAAATCAGAAAGTCTGAACAATGGGCTTGTCTAATCTGCTCTTTTATTTTTCTTCTGTACAAATATACTTGCACAGCTAAGTTTAGCCATGTATTGTAATTAATTAAATATACAATTTACACAGATTTTGAATGAATAAATAACATAAACATAAATGTCTTATTTCTTTGTTTTTATTATAAATTGTGTTCCTTCTGAAATTCTCATCCCTACCTGCTTCCTCTACTGCTATACTGTAAATTCTGGATTCACACTCTGGGGATCATTTTAATCCTGAGTCTTGATCTATATATATATATATATATATATATATATATATATATATATGTTATTTATATTTTTCAAGGATTTCATATCATATACTTTCCAAAAAAATAATTCTGGGAAATGAAAAATGTCTTAAAAGTTCTTCATATGCTCTATTGCTTCTTCAGAAAATATATTGTAAGAATAAGTAGTTACCTGTGCTGGAGAGTGTCCAGATGAGAGTCAGAGAAAGGATCAGCTTCATCATGATGAACAGATAGTACACTGTGGATTAGTTTCCCTGGAAGGTGATACTACTCCTTATTGACACCGCTGCCCTTAATATACTGTGCAGGTGTTCTATAAATATATGGCACATGCGTAGGTCAGCATTTTAGGGTTTGGGTGTGATCCCATTTTCATAAGTGTTCAGCCCATCACTTCTTCTTTTGTTTTTCGGAAAAGCAACATACCAACACACCTTTGCACACCCTTTTTTATTTTGGCACTGCTCACTTAGATAGGAGACAGTACTTATGCAGTTTATATTTAATTGTATATATTTGTATATTTCAGACATTGAATACAATATTAAATCACCAGGGACAACAATGGAAATAAGTTAATTATCATATAATACCATACAGGTGCCTGAAATAATTCTCACTAGCAGGAATGCACAGCAGTGAGCCTATTTTTGTATTTACAATTGCAGTGTCAAGCGTCAAAGACAAATTACTACAATAAAAGTATTTGCTTGATGCAAAAACAATGATGATGTCATTGTGATGTGACGTTGTGATGACGGGAACAATGTACCCTTTGATAAAACATTCTTACACTACGTCTAAAGGAAGGTCCTTACTCACACCTAAATATGTCACCGCTCGCTGGCATGTGCTTCTTGCTTTCCATCATTGGGAATGTTGCAGTTAAATTAGAACTATCTTTCTATTTTACTCTGGTTTAATCTGGTTTGTTCTATTTTATCTTTATTCATTCTTATTCTACTTTATTTCAAAACTTTTCAATCCTTGTATTTATGTTAAATGTCTCAAGTTCTTTATGTCTTTTGTAAAATACTTTGCATAATTGTCTTATTGTTGAAAGTTGCTATACATTTGTTTTGTCCTGCTTTCCACTGTTTGCACCACCTTACAACATAACCTTAATAACAGCATATAAAGTAGAAGTAGTAGTAATATGACTGCATTGCACCTTGAACAGCAATAACTTGATTCAATAATATAATTTTTTAATAATTTCACCATAATTCAACTATATAAAGTATGTAGTATGAAGTACCAGAAGCATTGAGACATAATAAGGCAAACAAGAAACATGGTTGACTGTTATCCGAGTTAACTCAACTGACACAATCAATATGAGCAACAGTGAACAATCAAGTGGCACAACAAATAAAATAAAATGTCCACCTGTGTCTCTTCAGCCCCTTTTTCCAGTGTATTTAAACTCTGTTTTATAGTCCCGTATGTGCGTCCCATACACATACGGGACTATTTTCTCTGTCGCTGAAATGCGATACACAACGTTTGGTGGCTACAACTATTTTGTGCTGAAAGGGAGCTTACTATTACTATTTATAAAGTCACAGGTACCTGTATTATACAAGCAATAAGGTACGAGAGGCAGTACTGTATCTACAATAATGTACAGTTCAAGGGTTTGCCGGCCCTCAATTGCTCGTCGGGCCTAACAAATTTAAAGTTGTGATTTCAATCATCCATGGTTGAATTCCGTGTCAAGTCAGGTGTCTTTGATTGAAATAGATTCAACAGAAGATGCGCTTTGCTCATTTCTGTTGGCAGCGCTGTGTTGTTGATGTTCTCTGGCGACATTGCCACACCTGTTATTGTTGAATGGACGTCACTGCCTTTCTCTATTTTTACTTAAAGAATAGGCCATTGAAAATCAAACGGGTGTAATGTAATTCATCAATAGGTTATTGAAACACATTCACACACCTATTTATGTGACGTTCTATTTACTTTGTTCATTACGTGTTTCTATATTTTCAGTCTCTGGACACCTCATAGTGGCAGAGCAAATGGAGGCTGTGTTTCATTTTGGGCATGTATTTTTTGGCCTGGTTGGGACAGCTATTTATATTCTACTTTGTTACTATTAAGTCTAATATATACAGTATATATAGAGAGTCCACTTGAAGTGTGAAACGTCATAATCTTTTTTTGTTATTAATTAGATCTGTCTAAAATGAATTATTATATTTTAAATAAAACATTGTGACAGCATTCAGGAACATACAGCTACGGAACATCTACAAAATCTGGCACATAGGCTACTGTCTCAAAGCGATGCAGAAACATTGATCCACTTACTTCAAGACTGGATTACTGTAACTCCTTATTATCAGGCTGCTCCGGTAAGTCCATCGGGTCTCTCCAGTTGATCCAGAATGCTGCAGCTCGTGTATTAACGAGGACGCGGAAGAGAGATCACATTACTCCTGTACTAGCTGCTCTCCACTGGCTTCCTGTAAGATCGAGAATCATATTTAAAAACCTTCTCCTTACCTACAAAGCCTTAACTGGTGATGCACCATCATATCTTAAGGAGCTTATAGTGCCATATTACCCCACTAGAGCGTTACGCTCACTGAATGCAGGGTTACTTGTGGTTCCCAGAGTCTTAAAAAGTAGGTTGGGGGCTAGAGTTTTCAGTTATCGGGCTCCTCTTCTGTGGAATCAGCTTCCTTTCAGTCCGGGGGACAGACACAGTCACCTCATTTAAGAGTAGACTTAAGACTTTCCTCTTTGATAGCGCTTATAGTTAGGTCTGTTTCAGGCTTATAGTTAGGGCTGACTCAGGTTGGCCCTGGTCCAATGGTTCATGGATCGTGGTTATCTGTATCATGGACCATGCCTACTACTCATTATATGAATAATTGCTGTCATATTCATTGAATGTGCTGTAACTACGTTACGTTATTCATTCTGGCCACATGACATCTATTGCTTCTGTCCATCCGGGGAGAGGAATCCTCCTCTGTTGCTCTCCCTCAGGTTTCTTCCCTTTTTTCCCTGTGAAAGGGTTTTTACTGTCTTTATTGGGGGAGTTTTTCCTGATCCGATGTGAGGGACAGGGATGTTATGTGTACATATTGTAAAGCCCTCCGAGGCAAACTTGTATTTGTGATTTTGGGCTATATAAAATAAACTGGATTCAATTGAATTCAATCCCATTGAAATACACACAGATTCAGGAAAAAAGTGGATCACATCACTCCAGTTCTGAGGTCTTTGCACTGGCTTCCTGTCCATCAAATAATTGATTTTAAAATCCTGCTGCTGGCCTAAATACATTTGTGATCTGCTGCTACCTTATTAACCATCCCGACCCCTCGGGTTGTCTCGGACTGGTCTACTTTCTGCTCCACATATCTGGAACAAGGTCTCTGAAAGCTGCAGGTCTGCTGAGACCCTCAGCTCCTTTAACAGGGCTGACAGAGCTAACAACTAACAGAGCTAACAGTATACATAACCAAATAAACAGCAGAACTAACAACTTAGAGCAGGGGTGTCAAACATATGGCCCGCAGGCCGGATCTGGCCCGCTAGGGGGTCCAGCTTGGCCTGCCGGATAACTGTTAAAATTACAGAAAAGTGACAGGCTTTTGCCAACATTAGCCTAACGAGGAATACTGTGACGGATAGGATTTCCGATCTTTCAACAGATTTGGATAGCCAAAAGAAGCATAAAGTAAAGTCATGTGTAGCATCTTTCAGTTGCAATCGATGAGAGCACTGACATTACTAAAGATGTTGCTCAAATGGCCGTATTCATTCGTGGTGTTGATGAGATTTTGGCGGTCACCGAGGAGTTCCTTGACTTGATACCATGACAGATGCCACTAAAGCGAATTACATTTTTAGCGCTCTCGTTGAAGCACTGGACCCGTGCTGTCAGTCGGACAACAGACGGTGCACCATCAATGATCAGGAGACAAACAGGCGTTGTGACGAAATTCAGGGAGAAAGTACAAGCTGCAAATGGAGGATAACGTTTTTGTACATTTCACTGTATTTTTCACCGCGATGTATTGTGTTGCAAGTTGTTAAAAATGGAGGACGTCATGAAAGTGACGTCACAAATGCGTCACAAAGCGAGGGAATCTGCAGAGGAGAGCCCAGGCAGATAAACAGTGTGCTGATGTCTGAATTTTTGGTCTTTATGTTTCTAATCCTGCAATTTCCCCACTGCGGGACTAATAAAGGATTATCTTATCTTATCTTATCTTGGAAAGACCTTAGCATAGGGTTTATCATCCAAAAACCTTCACCAATGATTTAAACATATAGAAATATTCTTGTTATGTATGTGTTATTATGCTATGATTTTACTGGTCTGGCCCATGTTGAGTGATCGAGGAAAAATATGAAAGTAAAAAAGTCTAACCATTATAAACATATAATCATTTTCTTTTTCTATGTAACCATTTGAACATATATATAATGTTTGGTTTTTATTTCAATTATAGTTTGTGATTAGACCACATAAAATGCATAGGACGCTATAAGTTTCTATGTTATATACTCTTTTTGAATGAGATGTGTTAAATGTTCTCTCTGTTCTCTCTGTTAAAGAGCATGCAAGTAAAACCTCCTCTGTCCAACTCTGGTGACAGCATGACTGATGACACTCTGGTGTTTAAAAGGGGGGGTAGGAATGCATGTTTTTTGTGGGTGCCTGGTTATTCTACTAGGAGGAGAGAAGAGAGAAGAGGTGGTTTTTCACCAGATCTCAGGCTTAAAAGGGATTTCACCAGATTCTGAGAAAACTGGACTTAATATGCATCTTTACTAGTTAAGGAGAAAAATCTGATTGGACCTGTCCCAGCCCTTAAGGGTTGGGACAGGTCTACAGCTTTAGAGTCTGGAAGAAACTTCTACTATCAGGAGAGGGGGCCTGGCAATTCTGTGCAGGAGGATAGAAGAGAGAAGAGGTGTTTATTCACCAGCTCTAAAAACTTAACCCTTTCTCTTAGTTACTTGTAAACTTTTAAACTGTTTGATTGAATTGAATTTTTTGTATGTAAGGTAATCTTTAAATAAAACTCAGCCTTATTCGTAAGGAACTGAAACCAAAACAAGGATTCTGGTTCTTTAAAACAATTTAAACCCTCTTTCCCTGTCCATCCACCGTGAGATACAGAAGTGACGACTGAATCTACCAAAGAAACTTAAGGTAAGTATCTTTGGGTGAAGACTTTTGCAGTGTTTGTTATAATGATGAGATGGTGTCAAATAGGTAGAGAGAAGGTATAGACGATATACGTACTCATCTTGATAAGGGTTGAGAGGAGTTACAGCCCACCGCAGGGGACCTCGAGCGCAAGCTGTAAAACACCCTCGACAAAACCTATAACTTATTTCGAAAATAACACAAAAACCTAACGATTTAGCACGGGGCGAGATAAAAGACCGAAGGTGTTATACCAATATCGGATGAGGATTATTATTTCCTCCGGGATCACTAGGATAATTAGCCGACGGAGTGCCACCGAGTTAGGTGCGAGGTCTTGCCTTTACTAACCAAACCCTCCCTTCCCCTCTTCCCTTGGCAAGACCACCGTTCACGTTACACCCACTTGAGATCAAAATGGGCAGTATGTGGCCCCTTAACTAAAATTAGTTTGACACCCCTGATTTAGAGGAAGCGTCAACTCAAGCTTTACTCAGTGAGCTACAATTTAGCCGCACAGAGCCGGTGCCGACAGCTAGATAGGTTCAAATGAGAGCGTTTCTGTTGAGTGAGAAGTGCTCGAGAAAAACGTCTCAGATAGGCTTGCAGTCTATTGTGGTTTCAGTCAATCAAAAATGACAGCAGTGGTTGTTGCAGAAACACCTGGATGGATCTGCACTCTAGTGAATGCACTGTCCTAGTTTTGTTGGCAGTACTGTGTTGTTGATTTTCTCTGGCGACACCGGCCACACCTGCTGTTGTTGAATTGACGTCACTGCCTCCCTCGTATATTATTTGTTATGTTTTTAGCCATGAATCATATCTTTACGTCATTGTTCTGGCATGGTTTGCTGTTGTAGACCGAGGCAACCAACTCCAGTGGACTTTGACGAGTTACACTACATGTCAGCTAGAGAGTTGTTAGACGTAAATAAACTCAAAACGCAATGATTTGCAAATACCTTTGCACCTATTTTCCACTGAATACAGTACAGTATTAAAGTCAGACTTTTTTTTTTTTACACATTTAATGGTAGGAAATGAGGTTGTAATAAGTTATACATAAAGGAAATATTACTTTTTGGTCTGAAGAGGTATCAGCTGATGTTTTAATGGAGAGAGGGTTTAGCCAGTTTGCATAAATGATATCACACATTTAACTAATGTTTTTTTTCCCCAACTTGTCAGACATAAACTCTCTTCTATCATTATATCATTATATCAAATCTGATGACCCTTTGTCGTTGCTGGTACAAACCTCTCCCTTCCAGCAACTGGAACACTTTCATATGAAATTTAACATTGAAGTGTTAGATTGTTTGTTGGGCTTGTTCCAGCACTTGTGTTTTGGCAGAATCAAGAAGAGCTGCAGGCTGCACCACCGTTCCCTCTGGGTTCTCCGCCTTCCTCCCAAAGACATGCAGCTTAGGTTACAAGGAAAATCACAGCAATGAAAACCACAGCAATGCTAATATATTGAAAATAATCTAATTAATTTTCAGTGAAAGCAATCTTTCGTTGCAGCCCTATTTCAATAGTTCATATTTTGCCAGAAACATGAGTGATGGTGATGGAACCACAGTGATGTGCTGACATGTTTTTAATACATCCTTAAAATCTTTCAAAAACATTTCTGCTTAAAAGTGCCTTAAATCTAAATGCAGACCACTTGTGGGACAATTTGTTTTGAAACATTTTGCTGTGCAAGTGGTCGGTGTGTGTAGATTTAAGGCGTACTTTTGTATGAGAAAAGGCCTAATTGGTAGGGCTGGCGGGAAAAATCGATACATCAAGGGTGTCAAACTCATTTTCACCCCGGGTCACATCAGCATCATGGTCGCCCTCAAAGGGCCGATTGTAACTGTAACACTGTATAAATGTAACTACTACCGAACATATTGTTAAATAACTGTCTTTGTATTTGATTATTGTTTATTCCAGTGTAAAAATATTGTACATGGATTTATATAAATGTACAAATATATGTAAGCAAATGTTTCTGTTACTATGACATAAATCCATTTAATTTAGGGTTAAGAAACCCACATTACTCTATCAAAGATCAAACTTAAAACATAAGAAAATAATAAAGACAAAGATTACACGCACGTTATTATATTAACTTTGTTCAAAGCTTTTTTGTCACAGTTGAGAAGGACTTAACTGCATGGTACAACACATAATTGTGAGCAAATAAGAACATGCATGTGGTCTGGGGCAGTGGTTCAACTGGTCTGTATGCAGGACCCACCATCACCCCTGAAAACCCAAAGCGAGGAACATTTTCAACTTCTCAAATGTATTTATTGAAAAGATGGTGCAGTTTGAACCTGAGAAAGTACAGAATATCACAGTATGCCAACACAAAAAAAAGCTAGTTAGAAATATTCCCTTTTACACTCAATTAAAAAAAAAAAAAAAGTGCATCTTAAGGACACAGGGTAATACAACACACATAGTAATGTTATAACTTCAACCTTTTTTAACAGACTCAGCAGTGCTTTCATGCACAAACATAACAAAAAAAGTTGTGAATGAAGCGAACTATCACAAATAGTCCGGTGTGTAAACTCACGCAAGTGAAGCGTGTTGTGAATGCAGCATTGAGGAGTGTGAATAGATGGCACTCTGCTGCATTAAAAATTCTCTTCAAAATAAAAGCACAGGATTTTTCTTTTGCCTATGCAAAGGCCCGCGACCGACTGAAAACGGGTCTGCAATGGTGATCATGCCTTTCATGCCATTCAAGCCGTTGTGGGCCACATAAAAAGACGTGGCAGGCCTTGAGTTTGACACCAGTGCTTTACATCATTGGGAATGCTGTGAAATTGGAAATTGTTTTACATTGCAAGTTAAATTAGAACTATCTTTCTATTTTACTCTGGTATAATCTGGTTTGTTCTATTTTATTCATTCTTATTCTACTTTATTTCAATACTTTTCAATCCTTGTATTTATTTTATATGTTGTCTCAAGTTGTTGTCTTTATGTCTTTTGTAAAATACTTTGCCTAATTGCCTTATTGTTTAAAGTTGCTATACATTTGTCTTGTCTTGCGTTTCACTCTTTGCACCACCTTACAACATAACCTTAATAACAGCATATACAGTAGAAGTAATAGTAATATGACTGTATTGCACTTTAAACAGCAATAACTTGATTCAATAATATAATCTTTTTAATAATATCACCATAATTCAATTATATAAATGATGTACTATATCCTGAAGGCCCCCCGTGTCCTGCCTTCTCCCCGGCCCATTCCGGCCCCCGTGTCCTGCTGGCCCCCCGTGTCCTGCCGGCTCCCCGGCCTAGCGCCCCCGCTGCCGCCTCGCAGGCTTCTAGCGCCCCCGCTGCCGCCTCGCAGGCTTCTAGCGTCCCCGCTGCCGCCTCGCAGGCTTCTAGCGCCCCCCGCTGCCGCCTTCAAGCTGCTGCCGACAACGGAGTCCCCATCTGAGTCCCCATCTTGTCCGGAGCCGCCGCAGCCTCTGGCCCGCCCCCCGGACTGTTTCCGCCCGCCTGGTGGCCATCCTTTGGCCAGGCACCCTGACTGTTTTTTGCCGTGCTCCTGGTCCCTCCTCCGGCTCCCCTCCACCCACCCTAGGGGATTAATTAGTTTTTTGGGTAGTCTGGGATCCGCCCCTTGAGGGGGGGGGGTACTGTTATGATTTTGGTGTTGGGTGTCCGGTCTTGTGTGTCCTCTGTGTTCCTGCACTTCCTCCCCTGTGATTGTCCGTGATTGTCTGTCTGCCCTGTTTCCTGATTGTGTATTCTTTTCACCTGTGCTGCCCTCAGTGTTTTCCACCTGTTCCTCGTTACCCTCCTCTTGTATTTAAACCCTGTCTGTCTCCTGTCCCCTTGTCGGATTGTACTGTTTTCCCCCCCGTCTGTTACCCCTGTAAGCTGTCTCGTCGTGAGTAGTCTTGTCCCTGTCTTTTGGAGTCCTGCTTTTGTTCGTCCTGTTTTGAAGCCTGTCCCAAGTTTTGTTTTTTGGAATAAATGTACTTTCGACTGTTGCTCGTGCGTTTGGGTCCTCTCCTTACCCCACACCTGACATCTTGATAAGCTCCATTGTGTACTTATTGTTAATAAACCAAGATCAACTCTGTTTATAAATATAAAACATATGCTGTCCTTCCTTTCACATATCGTCATTTCTGAGATGAACACAAGCTAACAAAACTAACAGATTTGTCGGCATGCAGACCCTTTCCATGCTGCCTCGCACTCATAAGAGCCATACAATCAGTCCCATTATTTACTGAGTGTGCTTCTTTATCCTAATGCCGTGGTTATTTATTATAGTGAAATATGTTTTTAAAGATGTGGTTTGTTTCATGATCGTTGATGTCTTTAATCACAGTTTTGCTCCGTCAGCTAACACAACTATACTCATCAGGACTGACCGTTTCTGTCTGAAATTGTAGGTATTGTATTTTGTGTTCATTTATTTTTAATTCATTAAAACAAATGTCAATAAGAGTGTTTTTTACATGAGATGAGTGAGTGAAAATGTGTCTGATACACAAACAATCTAGACGGGATGCCATTGCACTTTGTACTCTTTCAATCACACATTACAGGAGTGATCTTTGCAGCACTGCAAAGCTCACTCCTGTAGAGCTTTATGATTTTAACAGCATACGGGCACACTGTCCTTTTTCTAGTCTCGCTCCCCTGTGAAATACAAATGTCTGTTTAAAAAAAAGAAGAAAAAAAGAAGAAAAGTGTATCAGTCTGACTCAAAGGGATTTGCAAACCATTGCATTTTGAGTTAATTTACTTCAACTCTGTGTTGTAACTCATCAAGGTCCACTGGAGTTGGCTGCTTGGAGTTAGGATATGAGACACACATATATGACACACATCGTTTATGGGATAACTTATCTAATTCAGCATGTTTAAAACTGAACAAAGAGAGTTTAGTAGCTTTGTACTCTCTGTGAAAAATATGTTGGTTTCACTTTCATACTCCTTTGTTCATTTCTATTCCAACCTCGTTATTAAAGTAAAACTATGAACCGGGTTGTTTATGTCGTTATGACACAACACTGTAAGAAGACGGACGAAGTATCTAAGCTGCCCTTTTTGTAGTCCATTTTCGGAACATTGTAGTTTCACCGCTTGCTGCAGACTGACGTCACTAACATGCGCCTGCCGTCGCGTCATAACTACGTCACTTAGGGAAAATGGAGTCGGATTTGGCAAACACCGCGGTTGTCTTCTCCTAACTCCTCATGAATTCCCCTTCCCATCTTTCCTTAACCCCGTGACGTTTTCCACAGAGGTGAAGGAAAAGTGCTTAGGGTTAGAGGTTAGGAGGTAATTATTTGACTATTCGACTGCAGCTTTAAAGGCAGTTCCAGTGGGTCCTATGCTAAAGGAGCTAAGTTAGAAAGCATGAAGCTCCTTTCCTTTGCGTTTACAGAATTCGACCGGCACTCATCATGGCGGCCACTTAGGTACTTCTGGGTAATTTCACTCAGTTAGGAAGGTTCCTAACCAAAAAGGACTATTTGACTGCAGCCACAGTCTGCCAGCGCTTGCAGGTCAAAATAAAAGTATTTGCAAAACGATACCTCGAGTGTGCTTGTGTCATTGGTGCTGGGGGAAGTGTAAAGTGAGGGCCAGTTCCCTCTCTTCCCATCATACTTTCCCACACCCTGATGTGAAAAAAAACAAATGGTGTCACTTTTCAAGATGGTACAGAATACCTCTAAATGACAAGTGTTTCCCCAAAACCGTCTCCAAAGACAATTATGTTCATTTACTGACTTTATTATTTAAAAGGAAGGACAAAAAAGAGACTCCACGGTCGTATCCGGTATGTTTTGACGATAGACTGTATATGAGAAGGTTGTGACACTGTAATGAAAAACTAAACAATGCAACATTCATGAGGAAAGCTACGTGTTCTCTTCCTATTTTCAACAGCTGTCGTAAGTACAACAACCACAGATGTGTTCGGCTAATCTATCTATCTATCTATCTATCTATCTATTTGGTTTTTTATTTAATTGACTTCACACATCATTATTGTCTTTTTTTATAACAACACCACAGATAAGCAACAAACTATTAATGTCTCATACATCACAGGAGATCTCATCACATGAATTTATTGCAACAAATATTTATTTGATAAAACAAGAGATTACAAAATGTGACATTTATATAAGATATAAGTATAAATATAATCGTTGGATGTAAATGAGCAATATGTGATAAGAGACGACTAAAAAGTTAAATTACATAAATATTAGATTATTAAACAACATTTTTATACCACCTATTCCACCATTGCAAGACACAATACGCCTCCATGGAGGGGGAAAGTTTAAAACCACCAGTCACATTATTTCAGACTCATTTCCAGAATATAAAGCATACTGCTCAATCCAAGATGTGCCATTAAATTTCTTGTAATGACATTTTTTGGCTCAAACACATTTTCTGAATAAATAATAATTAATACAAATCAATAAATACTCAATAAGTCCCCAGACTCAATAATATCTTCCCTACATTTGGATATCCTAATCCCTGTACCTGCCAATAAAGATGTCAGTGAGCATTAAACCCAAGTTGTGTCTTTTCTGTATTCTAGCAGAGGGTAAAGATGAGGAGTCCAAGCAGCAGATGGACCATACCCAGTCGGATGGAGCAGGCGTCACTGGAAGTTGTTGTTGATTGGGTTGCTGAATCGGAGGCTATTAGTACTGGAACGGAGGTTGTTGTAGTTGTTGATGGGGCAGATGTGGTTGTTGATGCTGCTGCTGTAGTTGTGGCAACTGCAGTTGTTGTTGGAGCAGCAGTGGTCGTTGTTGCTGCTGATGTAGTTGTGGCAACTGTTGTTGTTGTTGGAGCAGCTGTGGTCGTTGGTTCTGCTGGTGTAATTGTGACAACTGTAGTTGTTGTTGGAGCAGCTGGTGTAGTTGCTGCTGATGTAGTTGTGGCAACTGTAGTTTTTGTTGGAGCAGCTGTGGTGGTTGTTGCTGCTGGTGTAGTTGCGGCAATCATAGTTGTTGTTGGAGCAGCTGTGGTCGTTGTTGCTGCTGGTGTAGTTGTGGCAACTGTAGTTGTTGTTGAAGCAGCTGTGGTCGTTGTTGCTCCTGGTGTAGTTGTGGCAACTGTAGTTGTTGTTGGAGCAGCTGTGGTCGTTGCTGCTGCTGGTGTAGTTGTGGCAACTGTAGTTGTTGTTGGAGCACCTGTGGTCGTTGTTGCTGCTGGTGTAGTTGTGGCAACTGTAGTTGTTGTTGGAGAAGCTGTGGTCGTTGTTGCTGCTTGTGTAGTTGTGGCAACTGTAGTTGTTGTTGGAGCAGCTGTAGTCGTTGTTGCTTCTGGTGTAGTTGTTGTTGGAGTAGCTGTGGTCGTTGTTGCTGCTTGTGTAGTTGTGGCAACCGTAGCTGTTGTTGGAGCATCTGTAGTCGTTGTTGCTGTTGGTGTAGTTGTGGCAACTGTAGTTGTTGGAGAAGCTGTGGTTGTTGTTGCTGCTGGTGTAGTTGTGGCAACTGTAGTTGTAGTTGAAGCAGCTGTGTTCGTTGTTGCTGCTGGTGTATTTGAGGCAACTGTAGTTGTTGTTGGAGCAGGTGTGGTCGTTGCTGCTGCTGGTGTAGTTGTGGCAACTGTAGTTGTTGTTGGAGAAACTGTGGTCGTTGGTTCTGCTGGTGTAATTGTGGCAACTGTTGTTGTTGTTGGAGCAGCTGTGGTCGTTGGTTCTGCTGGTGTAATTGTGACAACTGTAGTTGTTGTTGGAGCAGCTGGTGTAGTTGCTGCTGATGTAGTTGTGGCAACTGTAGTTTTTGTTGGAGCAGCTGTGGTGGTTGTTGCTGCTGGTGTAGTTGCGGCAATCATCGTTGTTGTTGGAGCAGCTGTGGTCGTTGTTGCTGCTGGTGTAGTTGTGGCAACTGTAGTTGTTGTTGAAGCAGCTGTGGTCGTTGTTGCTCCTGGTGTAGTTGTGGCAACTGTAGTTGTTGTTGGAGCAGCTGTGGTCGTTGCTGCTGCTGGTGTAGTTGTGGCAACTGTAGTTGTTGTTGGAGCACCTGTGGTCGTTGTTGCTGCTGGTGTAGTTGTGGCAACTGTAGTTGTTGTTGGAGAAGCTGTGGTCGTTGTTGCTGCTTGTGTAGTTGTGGCAACTGTAGTTGTTGTTGGAGCAGCTGTAGTCGTTGTTGCTTCTGGTGTAGTTGTTGTTGGAGTAGCTGTGGTCGTTGTTGCTGCTTGTGTAGTTGTGGCAACCGTAGCTGTTGTTGGAGCATCTGTAGTCGTTGTTGCTGTTGGTGTAGTTGTGGCAACTGTAGTTGTTGGAGAAGCTGTGGTTGTTGTTGCTGCTGGTGTAGTTGTGGCAACTGTAGTTGTAGTTGAAGCAGCTGTGTTCGTTGTTGCTGCTGGTGTATTTGAGGCAACTGTAGTTGTTGTTGGAGCAGGTGTGGTCGTTGCTGCTGCTGGTGTAGTTGTGGCAACTGTAGTTGTTGTTGGAGAAACTGTGGTCGTTGTTGCTGCTAGTGTAGTTGTGGCAACTGTAGTTGTAGTTGGAGCAGCTGTGGTCGTTGTTGCTGCTGGTGTAGTTGTTGTTGGAGCAGCTGTGGTCGTTGTTGCTGCTGGTGTAGTTGTGGCAACTGTAGTTGTTGGAGTTAATGTGGTTGTTGTTGCTGCTGGTGTAGTTGTGGCAACTGTAGTTGTTGTTGGAGCAGCTGTGGTCGTTGTTGCTGCTTGTGTAGTTGTGGCAACTGTAGTTGTTGTTGGAGCTGCTGTGGTCGTTGTTGCTGCTGGTGTAGTTGTGGCAACTGTAGTTGTTGTTGGAGCAGCTGTGGTCGTTGTTGCTGCTGGTGTAGTTGTGCCAACTGTAGTTGTTGGAGCTGCTGTGGTTGTTGTTGCTGCTGGTGTAGTTCTGGCAACTGTTGTTGTTGTTGTTGTTGGAGCAACTGTGGTTGTTGTTGCTGCTAGTGTAGTTGTGGCAACTGTAGTTGTTGTTGGAGCAGCTGTGATCGTTGTTGCTGCTTGTGTAGTTGTGGCAACTGTAGTTGTTGTTGGACCAGCTGTGGTTGTTGTTGCTGCTGGTGTAGTTGTGGCAACTGTTGTTGTTGTTGTTGGAGCAGCTGTGGTCGTTGTTGCTGCTGGTGTAGTTGTGGCAACTGTAGTTGTTGGAGCTGCTGTGGTTGTTGTTGCTGCTGGTGTAGTTGTGGCAACTGTTGTTGTTGTTGCAGCAGCTGTGGTCGTTGCTGCTGCTTGTGTAGTTGTGGCAACTGTAGTTGTAGTTGGAGCAGCTGTGGTTGTTGTTGCTGCTGGGCTAGTTGTGGCAACTGTAGTTGTTGTTGGACCAGCTGTGGTCGTTGTTGCTAATGGTGTAGTTGTTGCAACTGTAGTTGTTGTTGGACCAGCTGTGGTCGTTGATGCTGCTGGTGTAGTTGTGGCAACCGTAGTTGTTGTTGGAGCAGCTGTGGTCGTTGTTGCTGCTGGTGTAGTTGTGGCAACTGTAGTTGTTGATGGAGAAGCTGTGGTCGTTGTTGCTGCTAGTGTAGTTGTGGCAACTGTAGTTGTAGTTGGAGCAGCTGTGCTCGTTGTTGCTGCTTGTGTAGTTGTGGCAACCGTAGTTGTTGTTGGAGCATCTGTAGTCGTTGTTGCTGTTGGTGTAGTTGTGGCAACTGTAGTTGTTGGAGAAGCTGTGGTTGTTGTTGCTACTGGTGTAGTTGTGGCAACTGTGGTTGTTGTTGGAGAAGCTGTGGTCGTTGTTGCTGCTAGTGTAGTTGTGGCAACTGTAGTTGTAGTTGGAGCAGCTGTGCTCGTTGTTGCTGCTAGTGTAGTTGTGGCAACTGTAGTTGTAGTTGGAGCAGCTGTGCTCGTTGTTGCTGCTTGTGTAGTTGTGGCAACTGTAGTTGTTGTTGGAGCAGCTGTAGTCGTTGTTGCTGCTGGTGTAGTTGTTGTTGGAGTAGCTGTGGTCGTTGTTGCTGCTTGTGTAGTTGTGGCAACCGTAGTTGTTGTTGGAGCCTCTGTAGTCGTTGTTGCTGCTGGTGTAGTTGTGGCAACTGTAGTTGTTGTTGGAGCAGCTGTGGTCGTTGTTGCTGCTGGTGTAGTTGTGGCAACTGTAGTTGTTGTTGGAGCAGCTGTGGTCGTTGTTGCTGCTGGTGTAGTTGTGGCAACTGTAGTTGTTGTTGGAGCAGCTGTGGTCGTTGTTGCTGCTGGTGTAGTTGTGGCAACTAAAGTTGTTGGAGCTGCTGTGGTTGTTGTTGCTGCTGGTGTAGTTGTGGCAACTGTTGTTGTTGTTGTTGTTGGAGCAGCTGTGGTCGTTGTTGGAGCAGCTGTGGTCGTTTGTGCTGCTTGTATAGTTGTGGCAACTGTAGTTGTAGTTGGAGCAACTGTGGTTGTTGTTGTTGCTGCTGGGCTAGTTGTGGCAACTGTAGTTGTTGTTGGAGCAGCTGTGGTCGTTGTTGCTGCTTGTGTAGTTGTGGCAACCATAGTTGTTGTTGGAGCCTGTGTAGTCGTTGTTGCTGCTGGTGTAGTTGTGGCAACTGTAGTTGTTGTTGGAGCAGCTGTGGTCGTTGTTGCTGCTGGTGTAGTTGTGGCAACTGTAGTTGTTGTTGGAGCAGCTGTGGTCGTTGTTGCTGCTGGTGTAGTTGTGGCAACTGTAGTTGTTGTTGGAGCAGCTGTGGTCGTTGTTGCTGCTGGTGTAGTTGTGGCAACTAAAGTTGTTGGAGCTGCTGTGGTTGTTGTTGCTGCTGGTGTAGTTGTGGCAACTGTTGTTGTTGTTGTTGGAGCAGCTGTGGTCGTTGTTGGAGCAGCTGTGGTCGTTTGTGCTGCTTGTATAGTTGTGGCAACTGTAGTTGTAGTTGGAGCAACTGTGGTTGTTGTTGTTGCTGCTGGGCTAGTTGTGGCAACTGTAGTTGTTGTTGTTGTACCAGCTGTGGTCGTTGTTGCTGCTGGTGTAGTTGTGGCAACTGTAGTTGTTGTTGCAGCAGCTGTGGTCGTTGTTGCTGCTGGTGTAGTTGTGACAACTGTAGTTGTTGGAGCTGCTGTGGTCGTTGTTGCTGCTGGTGTAGTTGTGGCAACTGTAGTTGTTGTTGCAGCAGCTGTGGTCGTTGTTGCTGCTGGTGTAGTTGTGGCAACTGTAGTTGTTGGAGCCTCTGTAGTCGTTGTTGCTGCTGGTGTAGTTGTGGCAACTGTAGTTGTTGTTGGAGCAGCTGTGGTCGTTGTTGCTGCTGGTGTAGTTGTGGCAACTGTAGTTGTTGTTGGAGCAGCTGTGGTCGTTGTTGCTGCTGCTGGGCTAGTTGTGGCAACTGTAGTTGTTGGAGCTGCTGTGGTTGTTGTTGCTGCTGGTGTAGTTGTGGCAACTGTTGTTGTTGTTGTTGGAGCAGCTGTGGTCGTTGTTGCTGCTGGTGTAGTTGTGGCAACTGTAGTTGTAGTTGGAGCAGCTGTGGTTGTTGTTGCTGCTGGGCTAGTTGTGGCAACTGTAGTTGTTGTTGGACCAGCTGTGGTCGTTGTTGCTGCTGGTGTAGTTGTTGCAACTGTAGTTGTTGTTGGACCAGCTGTGGTCGTTGTTGCTGCTGGTGTAGTTGTGGCAACTGTAGTTGTTGTTGGAGCAGCTGTGGTCGTTGTTGCTGCTGGTGTAGTTGTGGCAACCGTAGTTGTTGTTGGAGCAGCTGTGGTTGTTGTTGCTGCTGGTGTAGTTGTGGCAATTGTAGTTGTTGGAGCTGCTGTGGTTGTTGTTGCTGCTGGTGTAGTTGTGGCAACTGTAGTTGTTGTTGGAGCAGCTGTGGTCGTTGTTGCTGCTGGTGTAGTTGTGGCAACCGTAGTTGTTGTTGGAGCAGCTGTGGTCGTTGTTGCTGCTGGTGTAGTTGTGGCAACTGTAGTTGTTGTTGGAGAAGCTGTGGTCGTTGTTGCTGCTGGTGTAGTTGTGGCAACTGTAGTTGTTGTTGGAGCAGCTGTGGTCGATGTTGGAGCAGCTGTGGTCGTTTGTGCTGCTTGTATAGTTGTGGCAACTGTAGTTGTAGTTGGAGCAGCTGTGGTTGTTGTTGCTGCTGCTGGGCTAGTTGTGGCAACTGTAGTTGTTGTTGGACCAGCTGTGGTCGTTGTTGCTGCTGGTGTAGTTGTGGCAACTGTAGTTGTTGTTGGACCAGCTGTGGTCGTTGTTGCTGCTGGTGTAGTTGTGGCAACTGTAGTTGTTGTTGTTGTACCAGCTGTGGTCGTTGTTGCTGCTGGTGTAGTTGTGGCAACTGTAGTTGTTGTTGCAGCAGCTGTGGTCGTTGTTGCTGCTGGTGTAGTTGTGGCAACTGTAGTTGTTGGAGCTGCTGTGGTCGTTGTTGCTGCTGGTGTAGTTGTGGCAACTGTAGTTGTTGGAGCCTCTGTAGTCGTTGTTGCTGCTGGTGTAGTTGTGGCAACTGTAGTTGTTGTTGGAGCAGCTGTGGTCGTTGTTGCTGCTGGTGTAGTTGTGGCAACTGTAGTTGTTGTTGGAGCAGCTGTGGTCGTTGTTGCTGCTGGTGTAGTTGTGGCAACTGTAGTTGTTGTTGGAGCAGCTGTGGTCGTTGTTGCTGCTGGTGTAGTTGTGGCAACTAAAGTTGTTGGAGCTGCTGTGATTGTTGTTGCTGCTGGTGTAGTTGTGGCAACTGTTGTTGTTGTTGTTGTTGGAGCAGCTGTGGTCGTTGTTGGAGCAGCTGTGGTCGTTTGTGCTGCTTGTATAGTTGTGGCAACTGTAGTTGTAGTTGGAGCAACTGTGGTTGTTGTTGTTGCTGCTGGGCTAGTTGTGGCAACTGTAGTTGTTGTTGGAGCAGCTGTGGTCGTTGTTGCTGCTTGTGTAGTTGTGGCAACCATAGTTGTTGTTGGAGCCTCTGTAGTCGTTGTTGCTGCTGGTGTAGTTGTGGCAACTGTAGTTGTTGTTGGAGCAGCTGTGGTCGTTGTTGCTGCTGGTGTAGTTGTGGCAACTGTAGTTGTTGTTGGAGCAGCTGTGGTCGTTGTTGCTGCTGGTGTAGTTGTGGCAACTGTAGTTGTTGTTGGAGCAGCTGTGGTCGTTGTTGCTGCTGGTGTAGTTGTGGCAACTAAAGTTGTTGGAGCTGCTGTGGTTGTTGTTGCTGCTGGTGTAGTTGTGGCAACTGTTGTTGTTGTTGTTGGAGCAGCTGTGGTCGTTGTTGGAGCAGCTGTGGTCGTTTGTGCTGCTTGTATAGTTGTGGCAACTGTAGTTGTAGTTGGAGCAACTGTGGTTGTTGTTGTTGCTGCTGGGCTAGTTGTGGCAACTGTAGTTGTTGTTGTTGTACCAGCTGTGGTCGTTGTTGCTGCTGGTGTAGTTGTGGCAACTGTAGTTGTTGTTGCAGCAGCTGTGGTCGTTGTTGCTGCTGGTGTAGTTGTGACAACTGTAGTTGTTGGAGCTGCTGTGGTCGTTGTTGCTGCTGGTGTAGTTGTGGCAACTGTAGTTGTTGTTGCAGCAGCTGTGGTCGTTGTTGCTGCTGGTGTAGTTGTGGCAACTGTAGTTGTTGGAGCCTCTGTAGTCGTTGTTGCTGCTGGTGTAGTTGTGGCAACTGTAGTTGTTGTTGGAGCAGCTGTGGTCGTTGTTGCTGCTGGTGTAGTTGTGGCAACTGTAGTTGTTGTTGGAGCAGCTGTGGTCGTTGTTGCTGCTGCTGGGCTAGTTGTGGCAACTGTAGTTGTTGGAGCTGCTGTGGTTGTTGTTGCTGCTGGTGTAGTTGTGGCAACTGTTGTTGTTGTTGTTGGAGCAGCTGTGGTCGTTGTTGCTGCTGGTGTAGTTGTGGCAACTGTAGTTGTAGTTGGAGCAGCTGTGGTTGTTGTTGCTGCTGGGCTAGTTGTGGCAACTGTAGTTGTTGTTGGACCAGCTGTGGTCGTTGTTGCTGCTGGTGTAGTTGTTGCAACTGTAGTTGTTGTTGGACCAGCTGTGGTCGTTGTTGCTGCTGGTGTAGTTGTGGCAACTGTAGTTGTTGTTGGAGCAGCTGTGGTCGTTGTTGCTGCTGGTGTAGTTGTGGCAACCGTAGTTGTTGTTGGAGCAGCTGTGGTTGTTGTTGCTGCTGGTGTAGTTGTGGCAATTGTAGTTGTTGGAGCTGCTGTGGTTGTTGTTGCTGCTGGTGTAGTTGTGGCAACTGTAGTTGTTGTTGGAGCAGCTGTGGTCGTTGTTGCTGCTGGTGTAGTTGTGGCAACCGTAGTTGTTGTTGGAGCAGCTGTGGTCGTTGTTGCTGCTGGTGTAGTTGTGGCAACTGTAGTTGTTGTTGGAGAAGCTGTGGTCGTTGTTGCTGCTGGTGTAGTTGTGGCAACTGTAGTTGTTGTTGGAGCAGCTGTGGTCGATGTTGGAGCAGCTGTGGTCGTTTGTGCTGCTTGTATAGTTGTGGCAACTGTAGTTGTAGTTGGAGCAGCTGTGGTTGTTGTTGCTGCTGCTGGGCTAGTTGTGGCAACTGTAGTTGTTGTTGGACCAGCTGTGGTCGTTGTTGCTGCTGGTGTAGTTGTGGCAACTGTAGTTGTTGTTGGACCAGCTGTGGTCGTTGTTGCTGCTGGTGTAGTTGTGGCAACTGTAGTTGTTGTTGTTGTACCAGCTGTGGTCGTTGTTGCTGCTGGTGTAGTTGTGGCAACTGTAGTTGTTGTTGCAGCAGCTGTGGTCGTTGTTGCTGCTGGTGTAGTTGTGGCAACTGTAGTTGTTGGAGCTGCTGTGGTCGTTGTTGCTGCTGGTGTAGTTGTGGCAACTGTAGTTGTTGGAGCCTCTGTAGTCGTTGTTGCTGCTGGTGTAGTTGTGGCAACTGTAGTTGTTGTTGGAGCAGCTGTGGTCGTTGTTGCTGCTGGTGTAGTTGTGGCAACTGTAGTTGTTGTTGGAGCAGCTGTGGTCGTTGTTGCTGCTGGTGTAGTTGTGGCAACTGTAGTTGTTGTTGGAGCAGCTGTGGTCGTTGTTGCTGCTGGTGTAGTTGTGGCAACTAAAGTTGTTGGAGCTGCTGTGGTTGTTGTTGCTGCTGTTGTAGTTGTGGCAACTGTTGTTGTTGTTGTTGTTGGAGCAGCTGTGGTCGTTGTTGGAGCAGCTGTGGTCGTTTGTGCTGCTTGTATAGTTGTGGCAACTGTAGTTGTAGTTGGAGCAACTGTGGTTGTTGTTGTTGCTGCTGGGCTAGTTGTGGCAACTGTCGTTGTTGTTGGACCAGCTGTGGTCGTTGTTGCTGCTGGTGTAGTTGTGGCAACTGTAATTGTTGTTGTTGTACCAGCTGTGGTCGTTGTTGCTGCTGGTGTAGTTGTGGCAACTGTAGTTGTTGTTGCAGCAGCTGTGGTCGTTGTTGCTGCTGGTGTAGTTGTGGCAACTGTAGTTGTTGGAGCTGCTGTGGTCGTTGTTGCTGCTGGTGTAGTTGTGGCAACTGTAGTTGTTGTTGCAGCAGCTGTGGTCGTTGTTGCTGCTGGTGTAGTTGTGGCAACTGTAGTTGTTGGAGCCTCTGTAGTCGTTGTTGCTGCTGGTGTAGTTGTGGCAACTGTAGTTGTTGTTGGAGCAGCTGTGGTCGTTGTTGCTGCTGGTGTAGTTGTGGCAACTGTAGTTGTTGTTGGAGCAGCTGTGGTCGTTGTTGCTGCTGCTGGGCTAGTTGTGGCAACTGTATTTGTTGTTGGACCAGCTGTGGTCGTTGTTGCTGCTGGTGTAGTTGTGGCAACCGTAGTTGTTGTTGGAGCAGCTGTGGTTGTTGTTGCTGCTGGTGTAGTTGTGGCAATTGTAGTTGTTGGAGCTGCTGTGGTTGTGGTTGCTGCTGGTGTAGTTGTGGCAACGGTAGTTGTTGTTGGAGCAGCTGTGGTCGTTGTTGCTGCTGGTGTAGTTGTGGCAACTGTAGTTGTTGGAGCTGCTGTGGTTGTTGTTGCTGCTGGTGTAGTTGGGGCAACTGTTGTTGTTGTTGTTGGAGCAGCTGTGGTCGTTGTTGCTGCTGGTGTAGTTGTTGCAACTGTAGTTGTTGTTGGACCAGCTGTGGTCGTTGTTGCTGCTGGTGTAGTTGTGGCAACTGTAGTTGTTGTTGGAGCAGCTGTGGTCGTTGTTGCTGCTGGTGTAGTTGTGGCAACCGTAGTTGTTGTTGGAGCAGCTGTGGTTGTTGTTGCTGCTGGTGTAGTTGTGGCAATTGTAGTTGTTGGAGCTGCTGTGGTTGTTGTTGCTGCTGGTGTAGTTGTGGCAACTGTAGTTGTTGTTGGAGCAGCTGTGGTCGTTGTTGCTGCTGGTGTAGTTGTGGCAACCGTAGTTGTTGTTGGAGCAGCTGTGGTCGTTGTTGCTGCTGGTGTAGTTGTGGCAACTGTAGTTGTTGTTGGAGAAGCTGTGGTCGTTGTTGCTGCTGGTGTAGTTGTGGCAACTGTAGTTGTTGTTGGAGAAGCTGTGGTCGTTTGTGCTGCTTGTATAGTTGTGGCAACTGTAGTTGTAGTTGGAGCAGCTGTGGTTGTTGTTGCTGCTGCTGGGCTAGTTGTGGCAACTGTAGTTGTTGTTGGACCAGCTGTGGTCGTTGTTGCTGCTGGTGTAGTTGTGGCAACTGTAGTTGTTGTTGGACCAGCTGTGGTCGTTGTTGCTGCTGGTGTAGTTGTGGCAACCGTAGTTGTTGTTGGAGCAGCTGTGGTCGTTGTTGCTGCTGGTGTAGTTGTGGCAACTGTAGTTGTTGTTGGAGCAGCTGTGGTCGTTGTTGCTGCTGGTGTAGTTGTGGCAACTGTAGTTGTTGTTGGAGCAGCTGTGGTCGTTGTTGCTGCTGGTGTAGTTGTGGCAACTGTAGTTGTTGTTGGAGCAGCTGTGGTCGTTGTTGCTGCTGGTGTAGTTGTGGCAACTAAAGTTGTTGGAGCTGCTGTGGTTGTTGTTGCTGCTGGTGTAGTTGTGGCAACTGTTGTTGTTGTTGTTGGAGCAGCTGTGGTCGTTGTTGGAGCAGCTGTGGTCGTTTGTGCTGCTTGTATAGTTGTGGCAACTGTAGTTGTAGTTGGAGCAACTGTGGTTGTTGTTGCTGCTGCTGGGCTAGTTGTGGCAACTGTAGTTGTTGTTGGACCAGCTGTGGTCGTTGTTGCTGCTGGTGTAGTTGTGGCAACTGTAGTTGTTGTTGTTGTACCAGATGTGGTCGTTGTTGCTGCTGGTGTAGTTGTGGCAACTGTAGTTGTTGTAGTAGCAGCAGCTGTGGTCATTGTTGCTGCTGGTGTAGTTGTGGCAACTGTAGTTGTTGGAGCTGCTGTGGTTGTTGTTGCTGCTGGTGTAGTTGTGGCAACTGTAGTTGTTGTTGGAGCAGCTGTGGTCGTTGTTGCTGCTTGTGTAGTTGTGGCAACTGTAGTTGTTGTTGGACCAGCTGTGGTCGTTGTTGCTGCTGGTGTAGTTGTGGCAACCGTAGTTGTTGTTGGAGCAGCTGTGGTTGTTGTTGCTGCTGGTGTAGTTGTGGTAATTGTAGTTGTTGGAGCTGCTGTGGTTGTTGTTGCTGCTGGTGTAGTTGTGGCAACTGTAGTTGTTGTTGGACCAGCTGTGGTCGTTGTTGCTGCTGGTGTAGTTGTGGCAACCGTAGTTGTTGTTGGAGCAGCTGTGGTCGTTGTTGCTGCTGGTGTAGTTGTGGCAACTGTAGTTGTTGTTGGAGCAGCTGTGGTCGTTGTTGCTGCTGGTGTAGTTGTGGCAACTGTAGTTGTTGTTGGAGCTGCTGTGGTTGTTGTTGCTGCTGGTGTAGTTGTGGCAACTGTTGTTGTTGTTGTTGGAGCAGCTGTGGTCGTTGTTGGAGCAGCTGTGGTCGTTTGTGCTGCTTGTATAGTTGTGGCAACTGTAGTTGTAGTTGGAGCAACTGTGGTTGTTGTTGCTGCTGCTGGGCTAGTTGTGGCAACTGTAGTTGTTGTTGGACCAGCTGTGGTCGTTGTTGCTGTTGGTGTAGTTGTTGCAACTGTAGTTGTTGTTGGACCAGCTGTGGTCGTTGTTGCTGCTGGTGTAGTTGTGGCAACTGTAGTTGTTGTTGGAGCAGCTGTGGTCGTTGTTGCTGCTGGTGTAGTTGTGGCAACCGTAGTTGTTGTTGGAGCAGCTGTGGTTGTTGTTGCTGCTGGTGTAGTTGTGGCAATTGTAGTTGTTGGAGCTGCTGTGGTTGTTGTTGCTGCTGGTGTAGTTGTGGCAACGGTAGTTGTTGTTGGAGCAGCTGTGGTCGTTGTTGCTGCTGGTGTAGTTGTGGCAACTGTAGTTGTTGGAGCTGCTGTGGTTGTTGTTGCTGCTGGTGTAGTTGTGGCAACTGTTGTTGTTGTTGGAGCAGCTGTGGTCGTTGCTGCTGCTTGTGTAGTTGTGGCAACTGTAGTTGTAGTTGGAGCAGCTGTGGTTGTTGTTGCTGCTGGGCTAGTTGTGGCAACTGTAGTTGTTGTTGGACCAGCTGTGGTCGTTGTTGCTGCTGGTGTAGTTGTGGCAACCGTAGTTGTTGTTGGAGCAGCTGTGGTTGTTGTTGCTGCTGGTGTAGTTGTGGCAATTGTAGTTGTTGGAGCTGCTGTGGTTGTTGTTGCTGCTGGTGTAGTTGTGGCAACTGTAGTTGTTGTTGGAGCAGCTGTGGTCGTTGTTGCTGCTGGTGTAGTTGTGGCAACCGTAGTTGTTGTTGGAGCAGCTGTGGTCGTTGTTGCTGCTGGTGTAGTTGTGGCAACTGTAGTTGTTGTTGGAGAAGCTGTGGTCGTTGTTGCTGCTGGTGTAGTTGTGGCAACTGTAGTTGTTGTTGGAGCAGCTGTGGTCGTTGTTGGAGCAGCTGTGGTCGT
The DNA here is from genome assembly GCA_038501785.1 of Myoxocephalus aenaeus. Taxonomy (NCBI): domain Eukaryota; kingdom Metazoa; phylum Chordata; class Actinopteri; order Perciformes; family Cottidae; genus Myoxocephalus; species Myoxocephalus aenaeus. The sequence continues at coordinate 578,968 of JBAMJR010000050.1, read as the reverse complement.
TTGTGCTGCTTGTATAGTTGTGGCAACTGTAGTTGTAGTTGGAGCAGCTGTGGTTGTTGTTGCTGCTGCTGGGCTAGTTGTGGCAACTGTAGTTGTTGTTGGACCAGCTGTGGTCGTTGTTGCTGCTGGTGTAGTTGTGGCAACTGTAGTTGTTGTTGGACCAGCTGTGGTCGTTGTTGCTGCTGGTGTAGTTGTGGCAACTGTAGTTGTTGTTGCAGCAGCTGTGGTCGTTGTTGCTGCTGGTGTAGTTGTGGCAACTGTAGTTGTTGGAGCTGCTGTGGTTGTTGTTGCTGCTGGTGTAGTTGTGGCAACTGTTGTTGTTGTTGTTGGAGCAGCTGTGGTCGTTGCTGCTGCTTGTGTAGTTGTGGCAACTGTAGTTGTTGTTGGACCAGCTGTGGTCGTTGTTGCTGCTGGTGTAGTTGTGGCAACTGTAGTTGTTGTTGCAGCAGCTGTGGTCGTTGTTGCTGCTGGTGTAGTTGTGGCAACTGTAGTTGTTGGAGCTGCTGTGGTTGTTGTTGCTGCTGGTGTAGTTGTGGCAACTGTAGTTGTTGGAGCTGCTGTGGTTGTTGTTGCTGCTGGTGTAGTTGTGGCAACTGTTGTTGTTGTTGTTGTTGTTGTTGGAGCAGCTGTGGTCGTTGTTGCTGCTGGTGTAGTTGTGGCAACTGTAGTTGTTGGAGCTGCTGTGGTTGTTGTTGCTGCTGGTGTAGTTGTGGCAACTGTTGTTGTTGTTGTTGGAGCAGCTGTGGTCGTTGCTGCTGCTTGTGTAGTTGTGGCAACTGTAGTTGTTGTTGGAGCAGCTGTGGTCATTGTTGCTGCTGGTGTAGTTGTGGCAACTGTAGTTGTTGTTGGAGCAGCTGTGGTCGTTTGTGCTGCTTGTATAGTTGTGGCAACTGTAGTTGTAGTTGGAGCAGCTGTGGTTGTTGTTGCTGCTGGGCTAGTTGTGGCAACTGTAGTAGTTGTTGGACCAGCTGTGGTCGTTGTTGCTGCTGGTGTAGTTGTGGCAACTGTAGTAGTTGTTGGAGCAGCTGTGGTCGTTGCTGCTGTTGTCAACGCAGTGTTACACAAACTGGTCCCACAACAGGTTGGTCCACTAGTGATGCTTCCAAAGCTCTGCATGAAAGGAAAGCTTCCCAGTTTTGGAGCAACTGCACAAAGGCTTGTAGATGCACAGCCAAAGGCTGGAGAAGTGCTGGACCCAGTTGTCACTGTTGATGAAAAATCATTTTTAAGTGTAAGTTATTTTAACTATTGTTGTCAGTCTGCTAATTTCAATCATAAATATTCAGATTCATTGCTTGAAATAAATGAGTAAATGCTACTTAAAATATACTTTTAGTGTTTCAAAAGTAATGGACTGTACTGCGCTTTTCTCGTCTTCCGACCACTCAAAGTGCTTTCACACTATTCATACACTGATGGCAGGGTCTAGCATGCAAGGTGCCACCTGCCCATCAGGACTAACTAACTTTCATTCAACATTCACACAGGGCAGGCACAGCTACGGGAGAAATGTAGGGTTAAGTGTTTTGCTCAAGGACACATCGACGTGGACTATTTGAGCCGGGGATTGAACCTCCGATCCTTTGTTTTAAGGATGACCCTGCTCTACAACTGAGCCAGGGGAGAACCAGTCGCCCCTGGTACTCCCCCTGTCACAGTATTCTATTGTTATACATACTTTATGTTGTTCAATTTCAACATCATTACTGTTGGCTGAATATGTGCGAGATGATGACAAGTACTTCATTACTTTCCTCCACTGGGGGATTTTCCAGAACTCACATGTAGTTTGTTTGAGATACTTTAAGGTGGTAAAACATGTTTTGTAAACTACGTATGATTAAGACTCACCACTTGCTTGAAAGCATTGGTCCTCCACCCCGCTGCATGTTAATGGAATAGTACATTGAGAGGTGCTGGGGTCACAAATGTTACACTGAAGGGAGTTTTCTGCCTGAGCAGCAGGGACTGAAACAGAAAAGAACATAACTTGTTTGAGGACGAGAAAACATTTCAGCTTCACAAAATTAAACTTGAACTTGTCAGAAGATGGCAGGATGTAATTATTATTTTCCTATCTATTTGATCTTTTCTCAATTTAAATTAGCTACTCATCCATCTGTACTTACATGGTAGAGTTTCTGCATTGCAATTATCTGTGTTGCAGCACTTAGCAGATGCAACTGCACCCGTAAATCCCAAGTTGGCTGAAAATGTCTGAGAACCGGTGGACGGACACAAGGAGGACGATGCACACGCCTTGAAGATTTGCTCTGCTGTAGTTCCAGATGAAGTGGCTACAAAATTAAGTGCAGTTCGTCAATATTGAACACATAATTCCGCAGTATCTTTATTTCAATCAAAAGTAGTACATGGTATAAATAAATGCCTACCTTTAATGGAAGCTGTTACACACATCGTCTCTGAGGAACAAGTGCGTAGTATTTGGTTTGAACACGGCTCATCTGTGCAAGTCATACAGTCAAGTGCTCGAGCTGCAATTGGGAGAAAAAAATGTCAATGATTGATGATCACAAATAAATGTCTAATCAAATGTCTGAAAAATGGGCTTGTCTAATCTGACCTTCTCTTCTTTTTTCTAAATATACTTACACAGCTAAATCTTGCCATGTATTGTAATGTACTCAATTTACACAGATTTTGAAAGGAATTTTGTCGGAAACTTAAATGTCTTATTTCTTTGTTTGTATTAATTATAAATTGTGTTCCTTCTCAAATTTGTATCCCTACATCTGTAGACTGCTTCCTCTACTGCTATACTGTAAGTTCTGGATTCACCCTCTGGGGATCAATTTAATCCTGGGTCTTGATCTATATATATGTTATTTATATTTGTCAACACATCATATCAATACTTTCCAAAACATTAATTCTGGGAATTAAAAAATGTCTTAAAAGTTCTTCATATGCTCTATTGCTTCTTCAGAAAATATATTGTAAGAATAAGTAGTTACCTGTGCTGGAGAGTGCCCAGATGAGAGTCAGAGAAAGGATCAGCTTCATCATGATGAACAGATAGTACACTGTGGATTAGTTTCCCTGGAAGGTGATACTACTCCTTATTGACACCGCTGCCCTTAATATACTGTGCAGGTGTTCTATAAATATATGGCACATGCGTAGGTCAGCATTTTAGGGTTTGGGTGTGATCCCATTTTCATAAGTGTTCAGCCCATCACTTCTTCTTTTGTCTTTCAGAAAAGCAACATACCAACACACCTTTGCCCACCCTTTTTTTTTTTGGCACTGCTTTCTTAGGAGACAGTACTTATGCAGTTGATATTTTATTGTGTACATATATTGTATGTTTCAGACATTGAATACAAGATTAATACACCAGGGACAACAATGGAAATAAGTTAATTATCATATAATACCATACAGGGGCCTGAAATAATTCTCACTAAGTAGCAGGAATGCACAGCAGCTAGCCTAGGTTTTTTTCTCATTTACAATAGGTTTGTTGTCTTGTGTCACACGTCAAAGACAAGTGACTACAATAAAAGAATTTGCTTGATGCAAAAAACAATAATGATGTCAATGTGATGTGACGTTGTGATGACGGGAACAATGTACCCTTTGATAAAACATTCTTATACTACGTCTAAAGGAAGGTCCTTACTCACACCTAAATGTGTCACCGCTCGCTGGCATGTGCTTCTTGCTTTACATCATTGGGAATGCTGTGAAATTGAAAATTGTTTTACATTGCAAGTTCAATTTGGAACTATTTTTCTATATTACTCTGGTTTAATCTGGTTTGTTCTATTTTATCTTTATTCATTCTTATTCTACTTTCTTTCAATCATTTCATTAATTGTATATGTTGTCTCAAGTCCTTTATGTCTTTAGTAAAATGTTTTACCTAATTCCCTTATTGTTGAAAGTTGCTATACAAATAAATGTGTCTTGTCCTGCTTTCCACTGTTTGCGCCACCTTACAAGATAACCTTAATAATAACAGCATGTAAAGTAGAATTGGTAGTAATATGCCATTGCACCTAGAACAGCAATAACTTGATTCAATAATATATTCTATTTAATAATGTCATCATAATTCAACGATATAAAGTATGTACTATGAAGTAGGAGAACCGTTGAGACATAATAAGGCATATAAGAAAAATGGTTGACTGTTATTCGAGCAACAGTGAACATTCAAGAGGCACAACAATTAAAATGTCCTAACACGGCAGTGTTGTTATTTTATCCAGGCGAGGCTTAAATAACATACCTATTCATCTCTACTTACATGGTAGGTTTGTGAGGTGCCAATACAAACAAACTGCACCCTTGTCAATGTTGTGGGAAAGCATACAAAACATTTTTGTATTCATGTCACGGAAAAATTATGACCATGAAGAAACTACAACCTCTAACATTTTTCATCAATGATTTCATTATTAGGCACAAACTTGATTTTTTTGTTTTTAACCCAAACTTGGTTAGACCAAGATAACAGTGCAGCTGTTCTTATTGAATCAACACCTCCAAACTTCAGTTTCATGAGTGAAACAAGAAGAGCGCATAAGAAAGGAGTTGCAGATGTCTTTCGGTCATTTTACTTCCTTTAAATTTGTGGCTCTGAATTCCACTCGAGTTTTATTCCTAAACATTTACAGACCACCTAAATACTGTGCAAGCTTTTTTGATGAGTTTATTGAACTGCTGTCTATAATCTGTATTGATTTTGACAGTGCTGTCATTGTTTAATATCCATGTTGATAATCCCCAGGACAGAGGGTCTACAGAGCTATGTGGTGTCCTTGATAACTATGATCTGACTCAGCATGTAACAGGTCCCACCCACAACAAGGGGCACACTCTAGACCTAATCATCACCAAAGGTCTGAACATTTCCAAGGTTGCTGTGACTGATGTTGCACTCTCTGATAATTTTTGTGTTTTCTTTGAGAGTGCAATCTCCCTACATACAAATGCCCAAACCGAGGTTGTGACAAAGCGTTACATCACTGAAAACACCAGTTCTTCTACACACCAGCCCTCTCTTTCATATCAGTCAATGAGCTTTTAGATGGCTTCAATTCTAAAGTTAAACATGTTATTGATCCCATTGCACCCACTACGGTGAAGGTTGTCTTGGGTAAGAAAAGATCCCCTTGGAGAAATGTCACGCTAGTCCGAATAGAGCAGGGGTGGGCAATTATTTTTTCCATGAGAAACAGAAAATATTGTGGAGGGCCAGGCCAAAAGGCTGAACTCAATTCTGCATAATATTAATTATATTTCTTTATAAAAGCAGTATATAGCATTGTTTTGACAAGCTGGTAAGACCGGTAAGAGTACTGCATGTTATGATTAAGCAATGAAAAAGTGAGGTTGCCTTACAAAAAATGTCATTTATTCAATAAAACACCAAAACAAACAAAATGTGAACTTTTTTACCATTTGTGACTCATTATATTAGTGATTATTTTCAGGCACATTCACCCCAAAACACATTTTGAGTTCCATATAGTGTTGGAAAGAGGTTCTTAGCTTTCTAAAGACACCACAATATTGTCTTTGTACTCCAAATAGTAAGATAGATCATATTATAACGATTGTCACTGAACTGTGATTTTGAGAAAAAGGCCTCCAAAGAAAGTGTCCCAGTTCACTGCTAATTGGTGCCTTTACATGCCAGCATTTCTAGTCTAACCACCTCATTTGATTTTTTTCAGTTCTTTTTTCTTGTTCAGTGAGAGAAATCTAGTCTCTGTTGGGCTTTCACAAGTGCATCAAAGTCAGGTTGAATGTCTGAGCTGGAGATGCGAAGCACAGCTGCCAGATGATCATCAGTGAGAGAGGATCTATACCTGGATTTTGTAAACTTCATCACTGAGAATGTTTGTTCACATATGTAGGTAGAGCCAAAGAGAACCAACATCTTCTGAGCATGTCTCCTTATGTTTGGAAAGTTCTCCTCCTTGAGAGAAGAGTATAAATCCAGCAGTGATCCTGACTTAAAGTGCTCTGCCAGTACCGCATCAGACTGCAGGTCAATGAGTTCCAGCTGAACATCACTGGGTGCATTATCCACACTGCAGGTAAAGGGAGAGGAAATCATGTGCATTTCATCCTCGATCATTCTGAGATCTTCAAATCGCCTTGAAAACTCACCATGCAGTGCTCCTAGCTTGGATACCTGCGGAGGTGATCAGCTGATGGGGTGACTTCTTTCAGGGTTTGCATGTGAGTGAGATTGTTGCTGTCCAGTTGGCTTGAAAGAAACTGCAACTTTCTCATGAAAGCCTTCACCAGGCTGTGCATTTCATGAACAAAAAGGCCCTTGCCTTGCAGTTTGGTGTTCAGTTCATTCATCAGTGCAGTCACATCAACAACAAATGCAAAATCGGCCATCCAGTCCTCATCTGAGAGCTCTGGGATGTCCTTGCCTTTCTTCTTGCAGAACTCTTGAATCTCGGCTTTCAGCTCCAATACTCTTTTTAGCATTTTGCCCAGGCTGAGCCATCTGACAGCTGTGTGGAAGCCAATGTCACTATGTTCAGTCTCATGCTCCTCCAAAAGTGAAACAAACTGTCGGTGATTCAATGCCTGATGAAGTTAACTATTTTAGTTACAACATCAATAACATGGTTCATTTTTAGCACTGACTTGCACAACACATGCTGATGTATAATACAATGCAAAAATACCAATTTCTGATCTGGGTCGATTTCAGTCACTTTATCTTGCATACGTTTCAAAAGTCTGACATTTTTCCCGGTCAGACTTGGACGGCCGTCCGTTGTGACACCTACCAGTCTGTCCCATTTCAGACCCAGCGTGTCCATGCATGCAACTACCTCCGTGAAAAGATCGCTCCCTGTCGTAGTCCCTTTCATTGACAGCAGTGCTGCCAGCTCCTCCGTAATCTTGAAGTCCTTTATCCCACGGACGAATACGAGTAACTGGGCTGTGTCACGGACATCGCAGCTCTCGTCCAAAGCCAAGGAGAAAAAGTCAAAACGTACCACTTCACGTTGCAGCTGAAGCTCCAGATTCGCCGCAATGTCCTCGATCCTTCTTGTCACGGTTCGCCTGGATAGCGGGACTTGCTCAAATGCTTCTTTTTTATCAGGGCATATTAGTGCTGCAGAGTCCACCAAGCACTCTTTGACAAACTCCCCCTCCGAGAATGGCTTACTCTTTTTAGCGATTTTGTGGGATATCACAAAGCTGGTCTTGGTTGCCGCATCCCTGGCTGTGTGAAGCTTGGTAAAAAAAAAAGCCTTGCTGCTTAGCTAGCTTAGCTAGCAAAGCTTCCGATGCCGCCGTTATTTCAGCGTCAGTCAAGTTTTTGTATTTCTCCGCGTGCTTTGTCTCGTAATGCCGACTCAAATTGTAATCCTTAAACACGGCGATCTGCTCTCCGCAAACTAAACACACGGCTTTACGTCCGACTTCAATAAATAAATAATTAGCAGTCCATTTTTTGTTGAAAACCCTGCAGGCGTCTACCTTTCTTTTTTTAGCATGAGTGGACATTTTTGAGGGCTAAAGTCGTCTCGTGAGTTGTGACTGCTCGTACACTTAATTCAATCATGCGCACGTAGTTGATTTACGTTTTGCGTCATTACGTGAATAAAACACTTAAAAATAAAAGCACTGCTGCTTTAGTCCATGCAAGAGGTAAAATTTGAAAATATGTTTATTTTGTAATTTCCAATCAACCTCACACGGGCCAGTCAGAATCAACCAACGGGCCACACAATGCCCGGGTCTGGAATAGAGAAAAGATATATATATATATATATATATATATATATATATATATAAAATAATTGATTTTAAAATCCTAAATCCTGCTGCTGGTTTATAAAGCACTGAATGGTTTAGGGCCTAAATATATGTGTGATCTGCTGCTACCTTATGAACCATCCCGACCCCTCAGGTTGTCTGGGACGGGTCTACTTTCTGTTCCAAGAGTCAGAACTAAACATGGAGAAGCAGCGTTCAGCTTTTCTGCTCCACACATCTGGAACAAGGTCTCTGAAAGCTGCAGGTCTGCTGAGACCCTCAGCTCCTTTAAATCCAGATTGAAGACGTTTATGTTTGCTGTTGCCTTTAATTGAACCAGATTCAAGAATATGAATCAATTTATGCATTTCACTACTGTATTTCATTCTGCAACTTTTATTCTATGTTTTACTGTTTTTGTTTTTGTTTTAATGAATGTTCTTAATGGTTTTTAAATCTTGTTTTCTTCTGCATTATGTTTTGATGCTTTTAATGGTTTTATGTGAAGCACTTTGAATTGCCTTGATGTTGAAATGTGCTATACAAATAAACTTGCCTTGCCTTACAAGTTAAAACAGGATGTGAGTTAAAGGTATTGCAACAACATTCTGGACTTTGTGCCAGCAAACCTGAGTGCAACTGCATCCCAGCAGGTTAAACTCATATTAACTGGTGTACCAAACTTCTTGAATCATCTTTTGTTATTTCATGACTCTGCCAAAGAAATTGCTGCCAAAAAAGCAATGTCAGTCTGGGTGCAGTCTGTCTGTTGTTTGGACCCAAACCAGCAGGGAAAATAATAATTCCATAAGAAAACAGATGCGTTACATACACCACCGATTGACGGTGTGAGTTTCTGACATTAGGACCATTATTATGTTTTAATCAGGAGCTGTTATCGTGAAATTGACGGTTATAAATTTTGCGTAAGTTGTGGGTGGGCAGAAAGGCTATCATCATAATTGTACAGTCTGTATTTTATGAAGTTAAAAAGGCTGTCAGTGAGTCTGTGGTCCAAGCAGGAAAACGGGAAGGGGAATTCATTCTGGTTCCTCTCTGAGAGGCACAGAGAGGCGTTAGTGTCGTTCTGGCCAGAGACAATGATAAATCACTTTTATTTTGAAGTCCTTCTTTCTTGTGTCCTCTGTGTCCCTGCACTTCCTGCCCCTGTGATTGTCTGCCCTGTTCCTTAATTGTTTCCTCCTGTGTCTAATCACCTGCACCTTCTCCGTGTATTTAAACCCTTTGTCTCCTGCCCCAGGGTCGGTTCGTACTGTGTGTTTGCCCACAGGTTCCTGTTCGATTCCTGTTTGTACCTCTGCTTTGATCCAATATTCTTGGAAACCTTGCCTTTTTTTTCCCGATTAATATATTTACTTTACACCTTACATTGGTGCTTGGGTCCTCTCTGAAGCCACCATGTGACACTTACATTTCTTTGACATCCTTGCATTCATTGCCAATCTAAACCTGTCCACCAGATGCTCTTTGACTTTTCCACCTGTTGTGGCCAGCTGCCTCCTAGATCCACCGATTTATATTTTCCACAGTAGCGTCTCTTTTCCCCAATCAGGGCTAGATCATTAATTTAGCTTGGTGCCTTTGCTTTACAGCTACCAGAACCATAATCTGAATCGTTATATGTACCTCCCTGCTTGTCTGTACCTTTTCCCTGCACCCTTCACCTGTGGATCCTCTGTCACTTCTCTGCATTCTTGCTCCCCATGCCAGTAAGCCTATGCATCTTAATTTGTTCAATACATCACTGAACTGTTCTTGTCCCCCTGGATTGTCGGCATTTAGGCCCTTTCCATGCTGCCTCACACTCATAAAAGCTATACAATCAGTCCCATTATTTACTCACTGTGCATCATTATCCTAATGCCGCGGTTATTTATCATAGTGAAACGTGTTTTTAAAGATGTATTATATTTCATGATCGTTGATGTCTTTAATCACAGTGCATGATCACCAAAAAATTTACCTATTTCCTGATGGGGCTTTCACAGCTAACGGAGTAAACAGCTGACAAAACTATACTCACATCAGGACTGACCGTTTCTGTCTGAAATTATTATTATTGTATTTGGTGTTCATTTATTTTTAATTCATTAAAACAAATGTCAATGAGAGTGTCTTTTACATGAGATGAGTGAGTGAATGTGTCTGATACACAAACAATCTAGACGGGATGCAACTGCAGTTTGTATTCTTTCAATCACACATTACAGCAGTGATCTTTGCAGCGCTGGGTGGAGATCAGAGTAGTTTCTAGTTTATGTTGGCAATCCTGTATTCATTCTTATGGGGACATTACCACACCTGCTGCTATTGTTGTACTGACGTCACTGCCTCTGTCTATTTTTATTTCAATAATAGAACATTGAAAAGAACATACATTTATCAAGTGGGTTGGATTCACACTCATCAAGACAATTTAGTTTATAGCACAATATCACAAATCATACATTTGTCTCAGAGCTTTATGATTTGAACAGCATACGGGCACCTTGTCCTTTTCGACCATCGCTACCCTGTGAAATAAAAATGGAAGAAAACTTTAGAAACCTTAGATAGAGCAACTGAGGAGGGATGCAGGTTCACCAGAAACTCCATCAGCTCAGACTCCTGTGGGGCCTCTGGCAGCCACCAGCACGCCGTTGACAGACCCAGATACGGCTTTGCCGCTGCCTCGACCTGCAGTCAGAGCAAGAAGTCCACACACACACACCTGAGCAAATGTTGTTGGGCTCACGCTGGCCGGTTTGAAATTTCATCATATCGCCCAATCTGATTCGGCGACCGGATCTGTGTACTTTTTGATAGTTCATTTAATTTTTTTATTGTTTTTAAGCTATACTTTTTAAACCGAAAAAGGAAAAGCACCGTTTTTGTTGTCTGGATCAAAAAATTAAAAAGAACATCCGATTTTGTTTTTTCTTTTGAAGAGAGACGCAAAGTGCGACAGGTGACCCTGCGAGTATGTCAAGATAAAAGCCAAGGCAATAGAATGAGCGTATGCAATAAATCCGTATTTATAGTCTATGATGCAAACACATACCTGGGTAACATTAGCAGAAAATACATTAATGAATATAAATAAATAAATAATATGAATGTATCCCTGTACACAGCAAGAACCAAGGCTTGTCAAAACCTACACAGAACCAGCTTTCCTGCCGTGTGTTTGGCTAACAGGGCTAACAGCTAACAGGGCTGACAGAGCTAACAGAGCTAATGGAGCTGACAGTATACATAACCAAATAAACAGCAGAACTAACAACTTAGAGCAGGGGTGTCAAACATACGGCCGCAAAGAAATAATAATAAAAAAATTAAAAAAACATTAGCCTAATGAGGAATACTGTGACGGATAGGATTTCCGATCTTTCAGCAGATTTAGATAGCCAAAAGAAGCATAAAGTAAAGTCATGTGTAGCATCTTTCAGTTGCAATCGATGAGAGCACTGGCATTACTAAAGATGTTGCTCAACTGGCCGTATTCATTCCTGGTGTTGATGAGATTTTAAGTAAAAGTACAAGCTGCAAATGGAGGATAACGTTTTAGGACATTTCACTGTCTTTTTCACCACTATGCATTGTGTTGCAAGTTGTTAAAAATGGATCACGTCATGAAAGTGGCATCACAAACGCGTCACAAAGCGAGGGAATCTGAGAGCCCAGGCAGATAAACGGTGTGCTGATGTCTGAATGTTTGGTCTCTAGTTTATTGTAGAAATACCTTAAAATAGAGTTTATCATCCAAAAACCTTCACCAATGATTTAAACATAGAGAAATATTCTTGTTATGTATGTGTTATTATGCTATGATTTTACTGGTCAGCCCCACTTGAGATCAAAATTGGCAGTATGTGGCCCCTTAATTAGTTTGACACCCCTGACTTAGAGGAAGCGTCAACTCAAAGCTTTACTCAGTGAGCTGCAGTTTAGCCGCACAGAGCCGGTGCCGACAGCTAGATAGGTTCAAATGAGAGCGTTTCTGTTGAGTGAGAAGTGCTTGTGAAAAACGTCTCAGATAGGCTTGCAGTCTATTGTGGTTTTAGTCAATCAAAAATGACAGCAGTGGTTGTTGCAGAAACACCTGGATGGATCTGCACTCTAGTGAATGCACTGTTCTAGGATTGTTGGCAGTACTGTGTTGTTGATTTTCTCTGGCGACACCGGCCACACCTGCTGTTGTTGAATTGACGTCACTGCCTCCCTCGTATATTATTTGTTGTGTTTTTAGCCAAGAATCATATCTTTACGTCATTGTTCTGGCATGGTTTGCTGTTGTAGACCAAGGCAACCAACTCCAGTGGACTTTGACGAGTTACACTACATTAGCTAAAGAGTTGTTAGACGTAAATAAACTCAAAACGCAATGATTTGCAAATCCCTTTGCACCTATTTTCCACTGAATACAGTACAGAGTCAGACTGATGAACTTTTCTCTTTTTTTTTTACACACGTAATGGTCAAATATAGCATTGCTTATGTTACAAAAGGTAGAGCAGAATTTGCATAGATAATTGTTTGTGTCTAATGGAAAAATACTAAGTCGAAGTGACTTGAGGGTCACTGGGCAAACGGAGACAATGTGTCTCTGCCTTGAGATGGGCTGCGTCTCTACTGATGGCACTGTGTTGGTGAGAAATATGCTTACAATGCTGAAACTTGTAGCCTCCCTAATGGTAAGATAGCGTTGTCTCCATAATGGCCATCAAACAATGAATTCACCTCTCCCTCCGCTCTTACACATTCACTGTCTGTGCATGTTCATGTGCTACCCAAGTCTTCGGAAGGAAGAGTATATAACTGAGCCCAAAACCAATGTGCATTTGTGCTTCTCTGCTGGACGTTCATCGTGAATTTCAGTAAACCTGCCCTGGAGCAGGTTAAGGGAGTTCGATGTGTTGCTATGGTGATTTAACCAGTATTTTAACTCAGTAGGCCAGGTACGAGGAATAGGGCCCAGGTGTTTTGTGTCTTGTTCCTATATGAAGCTCATAGGGATGGAGGCGAGAGAGAAGAGAGCAGAGGCACAGTCTGCCAGCGCGTGTAGGTCACAATAAAAGTATTTGCAAAACGATACCTCGAGTGTGCTTGTGTCATTGGTGCTTGGGGGAAACTCAGGGATGTTCAGTTGCACTGCCTGAGGTATGTACCGCTTCACATAACCAGGGACAACAGACCAAATGGAGCTTTTGACAGGTCGCTTTTCAGAATCTTCTGATAGATGGAGCATATTTTGGAATGCTGTGCATTCATCTGGGGTTGGAGGTGGAATGTTGGCTTACTTTTGAGCACACGTCTCCTAAACTTGCCAAGCTGGTGCAGGGGCCGAATCGCACCAATCCCTCATTCTCCATAGCAACCCAGTCAGGGAGGGTGCATATAAACTCTAGGAATGGTTTACCTGACTGAATATGTTCTCTTCCTATTTTCAACAGCTGTCAAAACTACAACAACCACAGATGCGTTCGGCTGAGAGTTAACAGGGTTGCTTGATAGATTGAAACACCAGCACCGCACATTAATCTATCTATTTAGGTACAAATAAAGTAACCCTATCTATCTATCTATCTATCTATCTATCTATCTATCTATCTATCTATCTATCTATCTATCTATCTATGTTTTTTTTTCATTTAAGTGACTTCACACATCATTCTTGTCCTTTTTGATTACAACACCACACATAAGCTACAAACTATTAATGTCTTATATATCACAGGAGATCTCATCACATGAATGTATTGCAACAAATATTTATTTGATAAAACAAGAGATTACAAAATGTGTCATTTATATAAAATATAAGATATAACCGTTGGATGTAAATGAGCAATATTTGATAACAGACACATGAATAGTTAAATTACATAGAGAGATATTGGACTATTGAACACCATTTTTATACCACCTATTACACCATTGCAAAATGCAAGTCTCAATACGCCTCATGGAGGGGGAAATTTAAAACCACCAGTCACATTATTTCAGACTCATTTCTGGAATATAAAGCATACTGCTCAATCCAAGATGTGCCATTACATTTATTGTAATGAAAAATGTTGGTTCAAGCACATTTCCGTAATAAATGATAATGAATGAAATAAATGAAAACCTGTGACATTAATTGTTGTGCTGAGCTGCTTGTTGATCATGCAGTAGTATATGCTTCTGTATATATGTGTTTCTATTACATTGCTGCCTACTTCTCCCAACGAAGCTTCACCCAGACTCAATAACCTCTTCCCTACATTTGGATATCCTAGCCCCTGTACCTGCCAACTAAATATGTCAGTGTGCATTAAACCCAAGTTGTGTCTTTTCTGTATTCTAGCAGAGGGTAAAGATGAGGAGTCCCAGCAGCAGATGGACCATACCCAGTCGGATGGAGCAGGCGTCACTGCAGGTTGGAGCAGCTGTAGTCGTTGTTGCTGCTGGTGTAGTTGTGGCAACCGTAGTTGTTGTTGGAGCAGCTGTGGTCGTTGCTGCTGTTGTCAACGCAGTGTTACACAAACTGGTCCCACAACAGGTTGGTCCACTAGTGATGCTTCCAAAGCTCTGCATGAAAGGAAAGCTTCCCAGTGATGCAGCAACTGCACAAAGGTTTGTAGATGCACAGCCAAAGGCTGGAGAAGTGATGGACCCAGTTGTCACTGTTGATGAAAAATCATTTTTACGTGCAAGTTATTTTATCTATTGTTGTCAGTCTGCTAATTTCAATCATAAATATTCAGATTCATTGCTTGAAATAAAGTGAGTAAATGCTACTAAAAATATACTTTTAGTGTTTCAAAAGTAATGGACTGTACTGCGCTTTTCTCGTCTTCCGACCACTCAAAGTGCTTTCACACTATTCATACACTGATGGCAGGGTCTAGCATGCAAGGTGCCACCTGCCCATCAGGACTAACTAACTTTCATTCAACATTCACACAGGGCAGGCACAGCTACGGGAGAAATGTAGGGTTAAGTGTTTTGCTCAAGGACACATCGACGTGGACTATTTGAGCCGGGGATTGAACCTCCGATCCTTTGTTTTAAGGATGACCCTGCTCTACAACTGAGCCAGGGGAGAACCAGTCGCCCCTGGTACTCCCCCTGTCACAGTATTCTATTGTTATACATACTTTATGTTGTTCAATTTCAACATCATTACTGTTGGCTGAATATGTGCGAGATGATGACAAGTACTTCATTACTTTCCTCCACTGGGGGATTTTCCAGAACTCACATGTAGTTTGTTTGAGATACTTTAAGGTGGTAAAACATGTTTTGTAAACTATGTATGATAAAGACTCACCACTTGCTTGAAAGCATTGGTCCTCCACCCCGCTGCATGTTAATGTAGAAGTACATTGAGAGGTGCTGGGGTCACAAATGTTACACTGCAGGGAGTTTTCTGCCTGAGCAGCAGGGACTGAAACAGAAAAGAACATAACTTGTTTGAGGACGAGAAAACATTTCAGCTTCACAAAATTAAACTTGAACTTGTCAGAAGATGGCAGGATGTAATTATTATTTTCCTATCTGTTTGATCTTTTCTCAACTTAAATTAGCTACTCATCCGTCTGTACTTACATGGTAGAGTTTCTGCATTGCAATTATCTGTGTTGCAGCACTTAGCAGATGCAACTGCACCCGTAAATCCCAAGTTGGCTGAAAATGTCTGAGAACCGGTGGACGGACACAAGGAGGACGATGCACACGCCTTGAAGATTTGCTCTGCTGTAGTTCCAGATGAAGTGGCTACAAAATTAAGTGCAGTTCGTCAATATTGAACACATAACTCTGCAGTATCTTTATGTCAATCAAAAGAAGTACATGGTATAAATAAATGCCTACCTTTAATGGAAGCTGTTACACACATCGTCTCTGAGGAACAAGTGCGTAGTGTTTGGTTTGAACACGGCTCATCTGTGCAAGTCATACAGTCAAGTGCTCGAGCTGCAATTGGGAGAAAAAAATGTCAATGATTGATGATCACAAATAAATGTCTAATCAAATGTCTGAAAAATGGGCTTGTCTAATCTGACCTTCTCTTCTTTTTTCTAAATATGCCTTGTACTGTATACAATTTACACAGATTTTGAATGAAATTTTGTTGTAAACTTAAATGTCTTATTTTTTTGTTTTTATTCATTATAAATTGTGTTCCTTTTGAAATTCTTATCCCTACCTCTGTAGACTGCTTCCTCTACTGCTATACTGTAAATTCTGGATTCACCCTCTGGGGATCAATTTAATCCTGAGTCTTGATATATATATATATATATATATATATATATATATATATATATATATATATATATGTATATGTTATTTATATTGTTCAAGGATATCATATCATATACTTTCCAAAACATTAATTCTGGGAAATAAAAAATGTCTTAAAAGTTCTTCATATGCTCTATTGCTTCTTCAGAAAATATATTGTAAGAATAAGTAGTTACCTGTGCTGGAGAGTGTCCAGAGGAGAGTCAGAGAAAGGATCAGCTTCATCATGATGAACAGATAGTACACTGTGGATTAGTTTCCCTGGAAGGTGATACTACTCCTCATTGACACCGCTGCCCTTAATATACTGTGCAGGTGTTCTATAAATATATGGCACATGCGTAGGTCAGTATTTTAGGGTTTGGGTGTTATCCCATTTTCATAAGTGTTCAGCCCATCACTTCTTCTTTTGTCTTTCAGAAAAGCAATATACCAACACACCTTTGCACAGGTTTTTTATTTTATCATTGGTTTGTTGTCTTGTGTCACACGTCAAAGACAAATGACTACAAGAAAAGAATTTGCTTGATGCAAAAAACAATAATCATGTGATTGTGATGTGACGTTGTCGTG
Organism: Myoxocephalus aenaeus; assembly: GCA_038501785.1. Taxonomy (NCBI): domain Eukaryota; kingdom Metazoa; phylum Chordata; class Actinopteri; order Perciformes; family Cottidae; genus Myoxocephalus; species Myoxocephalus aenaeus. The sequence goes on along the minus strand of JBAMJR010000050.1, from coordinate 562,342 downwards.
ACAGGAACAATGTACCCTTTGATAAAACATTCTTACACTACGTCTAAAGGAAGGTCCTTACTCACACCTAAATGTGTCACCGCTCGCTGGCATGTGCTTCTTGCTTTCCATCATTGGGAATGTTGCGAAATGGAAAGTTTTCAAGGTTTTCAAAGTTCATTTTGGAACTATTTTTCTATTTTACTCTGGTTTAATCTGGTTTGTTCTATTTTATCTGTATTCATTCTTATTCTACTTTATTTCAATACCATTCCATGTGTATGTTGTCTCAAGTCCTTTATGTATTTTGTAAAATAATTTGCCTTGTCCTGCTTTCCACTGTTTGCACCACCTTACAACATAACCTTAAAAGTAGCAGTATGACATTGGACTTGGATTAAAATGACTAGATTTTAACTTCAGAAAGAAAGAAACGATCAAATCACAGGACTCATAATGCAGGAGAATATCTCGATCATCATACATATTGCATGTTTCCTGCCAGTGTCTTTTGTCTGTCCTGCCCCTAATTAGTTCCACCTGTGTGGTGGTTCCCCCTCCTATCCCCACCTGGACTTCACTGACTACATGGAAGAGCTGGTCACTGCTGGAACCAAATTCACTCCCCACCACACTCCCATTTTCCCTGCTAAAATCCCTCCAGCTCGACCTCTGCCACTGGCACTAAGTCCCAGCCAGTTTTGACACAAACAGCGAAGTTAAAGCGCCGTGGCCCTCTCTCGCCTCCACAACGGCTCCACCACCATCCTCTATCTCCCCTACCTGATAAAGGCATTCATTGATATCTTTTGGGTCCGGACTACAAGGCTAATGACACCACTGATTACCTCCAGGAATAGTCAGGGCCCTGTATGAAGCCAGCCTTCTCAATTCCTGTCCTGACTTATAGAAAAGGAAATGTGAGGCTGCGAAGAAACATTAGTAAATCTGCAAATGTATCAAATTTAAAATTCATTCCTCGTCAGCCTGTCAAAATAAATTGGGCAAATAGAGCTTTAAACACATTAAAATTAGCTTCATTAAATGTCAGGTCAACATTTTAATCAATGATTTCATTATTAGGCACAAACTTGTTTGTTTTTGTTTTTAACCAAAACTTGGTATTGGTCATATTGTATCAACACCTCCCAACTTCAGTTTCATGAGTTGCTATTTTATTTAATGAGTCTCTTCAATGCAAGCTGATGTCTTTTGGTCATTTTACTTCCTTTAAATATGTGGCTCTGAATTCCACTCAAGTTTTATTCCTAAACGTTTACAGACCACCTAAATACTGTGCAAGCTTCTGGGTTTCTTCACGGCTGATCCGCGCTGAAACGGTCTCGTTAATTTATGGTTCTCCGTCAGGTCGACGGCGTAGGTACGCCGTCGACGTGACGCCGTCGTTGAGCATTCGAAGTTCTGCGTCGAGGGTCCGCGTTGCTCTGCAATTAACCGCCATGCCGCCAGGGGGGTGTGCCTGTGTGGCTGTGTTTTGCGCGATTTCTCGCCATGAATTTAATGTCATTTTGCAGTCTTTGTAGTCCCTCGAAGAAAAGTTATAAAGGTGGTCGTATTTCCTGACCTCCTCGATGATTCGTTCTTCTGTTTGGTCCATTGTTACTACCGATCTACAAGAACTTTAAAAATGGCGGTGTAGGAAGACAAACCGGAAAGAGCAACCGCCGAAAATTACGTTCTGAGCGGACCAATCACAGCGTTGCGGTCCGCGTCAACGCGACGCGTAGTTAGGATTTTTTGGAGGTGCGCGTCAGGCTACGGCGTAGGGGTCTGCGTCGACGGCGTAGCCGTCGACCTGAAGGAAAAGCATAAAGCCAGACGTCTCTCTTCAGAAGGGATAATAATCGAGCACTGACACCACGATGTTCTAACAGTACAATGGCAAATAAACTCATAGGAACCTCTTTTTATTTCTCCGCTGAGAAGCAGGAGATGATCATGAAGACATATGAGGAAGTCAATACCTTAATCATTCACAGCAAACGCGTTGCGAATATATCAGACAAGTTAAATGTGTCAGTGTTGGGAAAATGTATCGGCAAATTTTAAGTGCTTCATCACCCAAATCAATCAGATTATATTTATTTAAATGTATCCGCTGGCAGTAGTATGTAGATATATGTACTGTATGTGCGTATGTATCATGTACTATATATGTGTATATACATGTATGTGCAGATTACCATATAACTAGGAGTTTGAATATGTGTATGGGCGGATCAGTATATATGTATTATTCATAATCAGAAATTCAATCAATTGAAGCAGTGAAAAGAAATTGTGTGTGATTCTCTGTATTCTTATCACGATCACCTTAATCATGTTCTACAATAATGATATGTATGGTGTACTAATAACACTGTCATATATTTATGAATGCTTTCAACACATCCATAAGTTTCTTAAGCGCTAAATAAACATTACGAACAGCACGGCATGCAGCGGGTGATAGTCTGTGTCTGTGAGACGGGCAATGGGCTGCGCCTGTAGTGATCAATGTCCGCAGCTCAAGAAGCTCTCGTGAATATATGATTCCTTGTCTGCATAATCTATAGCGCCTCGTACAGGAAGTCATGAGGATGTGAGAACGGATCTTGGCGATCTCAAATAACTCTCTCCTTATAAAACTAAAATAACTAATATCGCTCCTGAGCTGCCTTTTTTGTCCGGTGGGAGTGGCCAGTTTATCCAGTGAATTTCAGTAAGCCTGCCCGGGAGCAGGTTTACATTTTTGGATGTGTTGCTATGGTGATTTATCTAAACTTGCTTTGAGAAACCGAAAAGCCAGACGTATGTCATCTTATCCTGAAAATTAGCCCGGTAACTCAGTAAGCCAGGTACGAGAAACAGGGCCCTGCTGTCTATAATCTGTATTGATTTTGACAGTGTTGTCATTGTATCCATGTTGATAATCCCCAGGACAGAGGATCTACAGAGCTATGTGGTGTCCTTGATAACTATGATCTGACTCAGCATGTAACAGGTCCCACCCACAACAAAGGGCACACTCTAGACCTAATCATCACCAAAGGTCTGAACATTTCCAAGGTTGCTGTGACTGATGTTGCACTCTCTGATCATTTCTGTTTTTTCTTTGAGAGTGCAATCTCCCTTCACACAAATGTCCAAACCGAGGTTCACTGTGGTATCTATAAAGAGAGACTTCACAATTATAATTTGGAACTTAGAAATGTAAGGCAGTCCTTCTTCTCTGACATCATAACCAAAAACAATAACAATACACATGCCTTATTGTCCATCGTCGACAGGCTAACAAACCCTCCGGTGTCAGTAACTGCTACGCTCCAATCCACCTGGGCATGCAATCAATTTGCCTCCTTTTTTGCTGACAATTAGACAAGCAGTCGGTGGCTCCACACCAACCACAGGATATGTGTTGTCCCCATCTTTAAATAACATCCATTCAAATATCATGACAGAATTTCATTCAATCAACCAAAGAAGCCTAGAAGACATTATACAAGATCTGACCACTGATCTTTTACAAATTGTAAACATATCCCTTCTCTCAGGTGTCTTCCCACAAGCCCTAAAAACTGCAGTTATTAAACCACCCCTAAAGAAGGCTAGTTTAGACCCCGAAATAATTAAAAATGTATAGGCCAATATCAAACCTCCCATTTTTAAGTAAAATAATGGAAAAGTTTTTTTTTTTAACAGCTGAACAACTTCTTGGCCGAAAATAACTGTTTTGATGTCTCCAGTCCGGCTTTCGTCAGCACCACAGTACTGAAACTTATCTTGTTAAGGTTTTCAACGACATTCACTTAAACACAGACAGTGGCAGAACTTCAGTCTTACTATTACTAGATCTCAGTGCTGCATTCGACACGGTCGATCATGACATACTACTAGACAGACTGAAAGTCTGGGTAGGACTCTCTGGCGCAGCACTTAACTGGTTTGAATCCTACTTGAAGGACCGACAATAGCTAATAGCTAATTACACATCAGAGCTGACTAGGATGGCATGTGGTGTTCCTCAAGGTTCAATACTGGGGCCTCTTCTGTTCAACATCTACATGCTTCCACTGGCTTAGATTATGAAAAACAACAAACGTGTGTTGTGTTATCATAATTATGCAGACGACACACAAATCTACATAACTATTTCACCAGAGGACTATAATCCCATACAAGTGCCATGCATTTATCTTCAGTAGATTTGACTACTGTAACGGTGTGTTCACAGGCCTCTGTAAAAAGTCAATCAGAAAGCTGCAGCTGATACAGAACGTTGTATTATTGCAAAAACATCATATATAAGGAGCATTTTGCTGATAATACATTCACTTTTTTGTATGCAGACATTTTACTTGCAGTGGAGTGTTTTCACAGTGAAGTATGTATAATACTTCACTGTGAAAACACTCAAAGGATCTTTCATCCACCAATGATTAAAGTTTAAAGTTGTGATTTCAATCATCCATGGTTGAATTCCGTGTCAAGTCAGGTGTCTTTGATTAAAATAGATTCAACAGAAGATGCCCTTTGCTCATTTTTGTTGGCAGCGCTGTGGTGTTGATGTTCTCTGGCGACATTGCCACACCTGTTCTTGTTGAATGAACGTCACTGCCTTTCTCTATTTTTACTTAAAGAATAGGCCATTGAAAATTGTTATTGAAAAATATTCACACACCTAGTTATCTGACGTTCTATTTGCTTTGTTCATTACGTGTTTCTTTATTTTACGTCTCTGGACACCTCATAGTATATTGGCAGAGCAAATGGAGGCTGTGTTTCATTTTGGGCATGTATTTTTTGGCCTGGTTGGGACAGCTATTTCTACTTTGTCACTATTAAGTCTAATATATACAGTATATATATATATATATATATATATATATATATATATATATATATATATATATATATATATATATATATATATATAAGTGTGCTGGGCCATGGATTTTCTAACTGGGCCTGCTGTTCGCTATATATATAAAAAGCTATAACTTTGTATAGCTTAAATGGTGATTGGTGGATGAACAGCAAATACATATTTTGAAGGGGTTTGCTGGTTGTCTCAGTTTAAAATCATTGTTGTCTTTTATTCAGACAAAACTACATTTTTAATATGGTATAAATGTGATTTTTTTTTTATATATATTTTTTCTCAGAAAATGCTGGTTTTGGTGGTCTTATCAATGTCAATGTCATAATGCCATATCATTGGCAGATAATATAGTTCACAGTTAGCCAGGCTATGACAGGAGATGTCCATTTGTTAAAAAAACAAACAAAAAAAACATTAAATATCCAATGTATTTGATTTAAAAGGCATATTATGAAAGTATTATACATTCGGCCAGGTGGACAACATGTAAATGGACCCGTAGAGCGCTTTTCTAGTCTTCCGACCACTCAAAGTGCTTTAACACTACATGATATGATATCATTCACCCATTCACACACTGATGAGAGGAGCTACCATGCAAGGTGCCACATCAGGATTATCAACCATTCATACACTGTAGGCACAGCTATGGAAGCAATTTAGGGTTAAGGATGCTCCTTGACACATTGACATGGGCTAGTGCAGCTGGGGATTGAACTGCCGATTCTCTGATTGAAGGATGACCCTGCACACCACTGAGCCACAGTCGCCCCAATAGCTCAACAAGATGATGTTCAAGAAGGACCATCAACAAGCACTTTTTGTGGGGTTCACCAGAGCTTTGTGTACAGTATATAGCCCAAACCTGAATGCTCTGCTATACAACATTTTGAGAAATCCTAAAAACAGAAAATTCAGAAAAAAGTATTCCTATTCCTTGCATACGCTCATTCTTTTGCCTTGGCTTTCATTTTGACATACGCGCACTTCCGGGTCACCTGTCGTGCTTTGTGTCTCTCTTCAAAAGAAAAAAAATAAAGGGGACTTGCAAAAAACAAAATCGGCTGTTTTTTATTTTTTATTTTATTCAGACAACAAAAACGGTGCTTTTCCGGTTTATTTATAATTGTCTAGACGAGTGTGAATCCATTTGTGGTCAATCAAAAATGACAGCAGTGGTTGTTGCAGAAACACCTGCAGGGGATCTGCACTTTACTGAATGCACTGTTCTAGTTTTGTTGGCAGTACTGTATTGTTGATTTTCTCTGGAGACACCGGCCACACCTGCTGTTGTTGAATTGACGCCACTGCCTCCCTCTATTTTCACCTCAATAAGTCACAGTTTTTACATGACATCGCGGCCTTAAGGGAACCTTGGAGGCCAAACAAGGGCAGCTCGTATATTATTTGTTGTGTTTTGAGCCATGAATCATATCTTTAAGTCATTGTTCTGGCATGGTTTTGCTGTTGTTAGACCGAGGCAACCAACTCCAGTCGACCTTGATGAGTTACATGACTACATGTTACCTTGAGAGTTGTTAGACGTAAATAAACTAAAAACGCAATGATTTGCAAATCCCTTTGCACCTATTTTCAACTTAATACAGTACAGAGACAATGTTGAGTCAGACGGATAAACCTCTGACATCTTTTTTTCCATCTTTTGTTTTACACAACATCGCAACCTTTTGGGAAATGAGGTTGTAAAAGTAATATTTAAAGGAAAGATAAATTTTCAGTCTGAAGAGGTATCAGCAGCTGTTTAGCCAGATTGCAGAAATGATATCACGCATTTAACTAACGTTTTGTATTCCGACTTCTCAGACATAAACTCTCTTCTATCATTATATCATTATATCAAATCTGATGACCCGTTGCCGTTGCTGGTACAAACCTCTCCCTTCCAGCAACTGCTCTGGAACGCTTATGAAGCTGAAAATAAAATGTAACATTGAAGTGTTAGATTGTTTGTTGAGCTTGTTCCAGCACTTGTGTTTTGGCCAAATCAAGAAGAGCTGCAGGCTGCACCACCGTTCCCTCCGGGTTCTCCGACTTCCTCCCAAAGACATGCAGCTTGGTTAAAAGGAAAAGCACAGCAATGAAAACCACAGCAATGCACATTGCTAATATATTGAAAATAATCGACGGATTAATCGTCAGTGAAAGCAATCATTCGTTGCAGGCTTATTTCAATAATTTCTATTTTGCCAGAAACATGAGTGATGATGAGGGAAACCACGGTGATATGGAGACATGGTAGCACTTTATTATAACTACACACTATTTAGTGTTAGTTAAACTACACGCTATTTAACTAATGCTAAATAGCATCTAGTTATGATGAAGTGCCTCCCCATCAATTATATGGTTGCTTTATATTTATTGGATCCTTCTAATTGCAATGTTTTTGTGTGCTGCTCACATCCAGTGTAAAGTGGATGTGACTACCTGAGAGAGTGTGGTGCGTTGCTGTCGGTTGGGTCCTTGTAGGCCACAGGACAGCGCAGCTCCGTCAGCAGGGAGACGGCTGGCTGGTCTGGGTCAGTGTGGCAGGCTGCATGGAGCTCTGACGCTGTCCCCCATACTGCGTTGGTTAAACCACATTTGATTGTCGTCTTCTCTCCCTTTCTATCACACAGCACTACGATTGAACAAGGTAGGGTTAATGATAACTGCCTGCAGTTATCATTAACCGCGTCCAGCTCGAATGACGCGACAATGTAGACCAGGGGTGTCAAACTCATTTTAGTTAAGGGGCCGCATGCTGCCCATTTTGACCTCAAGTGGGCCGGACCAGTAAAATCACAGCATATTAACGCATACATAATGACAATATTTCTCTGTTTAAATCATTGGTGAAGGTTTTTGGATGATAACCCCTATTTTAAGGTCTTTCTACAATAAACTAGAAGCATAAAGACCAACAATTCAGACATCAGCCCACTGTTTACCTGCCTGGGCTCTGCTCTGCAGATTCCCTTGCAGTTAGGCAATATCTTTAGTAAAGTCAGTCCTGTGATTAAGTGCATCTGTGGCTCATTGGTTACCTTTCATGTCTTACAATCAGAGGATCATTGGTTTGAATCCCGACTGAGGTAGTTCTTTATTTTTATCTTTTCTGCAATTTTAACAATTATCCTGCGGGCCGGACTGGACCCCCTGGCGGGCCGGATCCGGCCCGCGGGCCGTATGTTTGACACCCCTGATGTAGACTGTAATACAAAAAATGTAATCAATGTATCGCAGTATCGTGATAATAATATCGTATCGGGACTTAAGTATCGTATCGGGGGACCTCTGGTGATTCCCACCCCTACTAATTGGCTTTAGCTGAAACTGATCAGATTCAGATTCAGATTCAACTTTATTGTCATTGCACATTGTACAAGTACTGTGACAACGAAATGTAGTTTTGAAGCTCATAGGGATAGAGGCGAGAGAGAAGAGAGAAGAGGCACAGTCTGCCAGCGCGTGTAGGTCACAATAAAAGTATTTGCAAAGCGATACCTCGAGTGTGCTCAAGTCATTGGTGCTTGGGGGAAACTCACAGGAAGCAACAGGAGCTAGTTACAAATGTTTATTGAAAAAATATGGGAAAAGGATGACATTATGAAATCAGGTTGACTGACTGACCTGTTCTTCTGGTTTGCTTAACCCTGTTAAGACCTCTTCACTCTGTGCCTGCAGTTATTGGTGTGTCATGTGATATTATGTTAACCTAACAAAATTATTTCTGCCCTACATCGCAGACTAAAATAACCATAAAAATGACGACCTAAGGATGAATGTTAGATAGCTAGTGTTAGTTAAAAAGGCATGTAGGTTTTTGTACTTTTCTACATTTTCATTCTGATGGAAGTGTAAAGTGAGAGCCAGTTCCCTCTCTTCCCATCATACTTTCCCACACCATGATGTGAGTTAGCAAGACATTTTTTGTCACTTTACAAGATGGTACAGGATATCTCTAAATGACACGTGTTTACCCAAAACCGTCTCCAAAGAAAATTATGTTAATTTACTAACTTCATTATTTCAAAGGATGGACATTTGCTCCCTTCCTGTTTCAACACACATAAACAGCAAGCAACATTTTCTACGCAAGTGGACTCGTTTCCTTAAAAGAGACTCCATGGTCGAATCCGGGATGTTTTCACCATACACTGTATATGAGTAGGTTTTGACAATGTAATGAAAAACTAAACAATGTGGCATTCACGAGGAACGCTACGTGTTCTCTTCTATCGAGAGTCCAGTGCGAGCTGCCATGTTGGCCCATTGATCTATCTATCTATCTATCTATCTATCTATCTATCTATCTATCTATCTATCTATCTATCTATCTATCTATCTATCTATCTATCTATCTATTTTTTATTTAAGTGACTTCACACATCATTCTTGGCTTTTTTTATAACAACACCACAGATGAGCTACAAACTATTGCTGTCTCATACATCAAAGGAGATCTCATCACATGAATGTATTGCAACAAATATTTATTTGATAAAACAAGAGATTGCAAAATGTAACATTTATATGAGATATAAGTATAAATATAATAGTTGGGTGTAAATGAGCCCTGTGTGATAACAGACACATAAATAGTTAAATAACATAAAGAGATATTAGATTATCGAACACCATTTTTATGCCAATAATACATCATGAAAATAAAAAAAATACCTGTGAGATTATTTGTTGTGCTGAGCTGCTTGTTGGTCAAACAGTAGGATTTGCTTCTTTATATATGCATGTGTTTCTATTACATTGCTGCCTTCTTCTCCCAACAACAATTCACCCAGACTCAATAACCTCTTCCCTACATTTGGATATCCTAGCCCCTGTACCTGCCAACTAAAGATGTCAGTAAGCATTAAAGCCAAGTTGTGTCTTTTCTGTATTCTAGCAGAGGGTAAAGATGAGGAGTCCAAGCAGCACATGGACCATACCCAGTCGGTTGGAGCAGGCGTCACTGGAAGTTGTTGTTGATTGGGTTGCTGAATCGGAGGCTATTAGTACTGGAGCGGAGGTTGTTGTAGTTGTTGATGGGGCAGATGTGGTCGTTGTTGCTGCTGGTGTAGTTGTGGCAACTGTAGTTGTTGTTGGAGCAGCTGTCGTCGTTGTTGCTCCTGGTGTAGTTGTGGCAACTGTAGTTGTTGGTGGAGCAGCTGTGGTCGTTGTTGCTGCTGGTGTAGTCGTAGCAACTGTAGTTGTTGGAGCTGCTGTGGTTGTTGTTGCTGCTGGTGTAGTTGTTGTTGGAGGAGCTGTGGTCGTTGTGGCTGCTTGTGTAGTTGTGGCAACTGTAGTTGTTGTTGGAGCAGCTGTGGTCGTTGTTGCTCCTGGTGTAGTTGTGGCAAATGTAGTTGTTGTTGGAGCAGCTGTGGTCGTTGTTGCTGCTGGTGTAGTTATGGCAACTGTAGTTGTTGGAGCTGATGTGGTTGTTGTTGCTGCTGGTGTAGTTGTGGCAACTGCTGTTGTTGTTGTTGGAGCAACTGTGGTCGTTGTTGCTGCTAGTGTAGTTGTGGCAACTGTAGTTGTTGTTGGAGCAGCTGTGGTCGTTGTTGCTCCTGGTGTAGTTGTGGCAACCGTAGTTGTTGTTGGAGTAGCTGTGGTCGTTGTTGCTGCTGGTGTAGTTGTTGTTGCAGCATCTGTAGTCGTTGTTGCTGCTGGTGTAGTTGTGGCAACTGTAGTTGTAGTTGGAGCAGCTATGCTCGTTGTTGCTGCTGGTGTAGTTGTGGCAACTGTAGTTGTAGTTGGAGCAGCTATGCTCGTTGTTGCTGCTGGTGTAGTTGTGCCAACTGTAGTTGTTGATGGGGCAGATGTGGTCGTTGTTGCTGCTGGTGTAGTTGTGGCAACTGTAGTTGTTGTTGGAGCAGCTGTGGTCATTTGTGCTGCTTGTATAGTTGTGGCAACTGCAGTTGGAGTTGGAGCAGCTGTGGTTGTTGTTGCTGCTGGGCTAGTTAAAGCAACTGTAGTTGTTGTTGGAGCAGCTGAGGTCGTTGTTGCTGCTGGTGTAGTTGTTGTTGAAGCAGCTGTGGTCGTTGTTTCTGCTGGTGTAGTTGTGGCAACCACAGTTGTTGTTGGAGCAGCTGTAGTCGTCGTTGCAGCTGGTGTAGTTGTGGCAACTGTAGTTGTTGTTGGAGCAGCTGTGGTCATTGTTGCTGCTGGTGTAGTTGTGGCAACTGTAGTTGTTGTTGGAGCAGCTGTGGTCGTTGTTGCTGCTGGTGTAGTTGTGGCAACTGTAGTTGTAGCAGCTGTGGTCGTTGTTGCTGCTGGTGTAGTTGTGGCAACTGTAGTTGTAGTTGGAGCAGCTGTGGTCGTTGTTGCTGCTGGTGTATTTGTGTCAACTGTAGTTGTTGTTGGAGCAGCTGTGGTCGTTGTTGCTGCTGGTGTAGTTGTGTCAACTGTAGTTGTTGGAGCAGCTGTGGTCGTTGTTGCTCCTGGTGTAGTTGTGGCAACTGTAGTTGTTTTTGGAGCAGCTGTGGTCGTTGTTGCTGCTTGTGTAGTTGTGGCAACCGTAGTTGTTGTTTGAGCAGCTGTAGTCGTTATTGCTGCTGGTGTAGTTGTGGCAACTGTAGTTGTTGGAGCAGCTGTGGTCGTTGTTGCTGCTGGTGTAGTTGTGGCAACTGTAGTTGTTGTTGGAGAAGCTGTGGTCGTTTGTGCTGCTTGTATAGTTGTGGCAACTGTTGGTGGTGGTGTAGTTGTGGCAACTGTAGTGGTCGTTGTTGCTGCTGGTGTAGTTGTGGCAACTGTAGTGGTTGTTTGAGCAGCTGTGGTCGTTGTTGCTCCTGGTGTAGTTGTGGCAACTGTAGTTGTTGTTGAAGCAGCTGTGGTCGTTGTTTCTGCTGGTGTAGTTGTGGCAACTGTAGTTGTTGTTGGAGCAGCTGTGGTCGTTGTTGTGGCAACTGTAGTTGTTGTTGGAGCAGCTGTGGTTGTTGTTGCTGCTGGTGTAGTTGTGGCAACTGTAGTTGTTGGAGCTGCTGTGGTTGTTGTTGCTCCTGGTGTAGTTGTGGCAACTGTAGTTGGAGTTGGAGCAGCTGTGGTTGTTGTTGCTGCTAGTGTAGTTGTGGCAACTGTAGTTGTTGTTGGAGCAGCTGTGGTCGTTGTTGCTGCTGGTGTAGTTGTGGCAACTGTAGTTGGACTAGCTGTGGTCGTTGTTGCTGCTTGTGTAGTTGTGGCAACTGTAGTTGTTGTAGGAGAAGCTGTGGTCGTTGTTGCTGCTGGTGTAGTTGTGGCAACTGTAGTTGTTGTAGGAGAAGATGTGGTCGTTGTTGCTGCTGGTGTAGTTGTGGCAACTGTAGTTGTAGTTGGAGCAGCTGTGGTCGTTGTTTCTGCTGGTGTAGTTGTGGCAACTGTAGTTGTTGTTGGAGAAGCTGTGGTCGTTGTTGCTCCTGGTGTAGTTGTGGCAACTGTAGTTGTTGTTGGAGCAGTTGTGGTTGTTGGAGCAACTGTGGTCGTTGTTGCTGCTGGTGTAGTTGTGGCAACTGTAGTTGTTGTTGGAGCAGCTGTGGTCGTTGTTGTGGCAACTGTTGTTGTAGTTGGAGCAGCTGTGGTCGTTGTTACTGCTGGTGTAGTTGTGGCAACTGTAGTTGTTGTTGGAGCAGCTGTGGTCGTTGTTGCTGCTGGTGTAGTTGTGGCAACTGTAGTTGTTGTTGGAGCAGCTGTGGTCGTTGTTGCTGCTGGTGTAGTTGTGGCAACTGTAGTTGTTGTTGGAGCAGCTGTGGTCGTTGTTGCTACTGGTGTAGTTGTGGCAACTGTAGTTGTTGTTGGAGCAGCTGTGGTCGTTGTTGCTACTGGTGTAGTTGTGGCCACTGTAGTTGTTGTTGGAGCAGCTGTGGTCGTTGTTGCTACTGGTGTAGTTGTGGGAACTGTAGTTGTTGTTGGAGCAGCTGTGGTCGTTGTTGCTCCTGGTATAGTTGTGGCAACTGTAGTTGTTGTTACAGCAGTTGTGGTTGTTGGAGCAACTGTGGTCGTTGTTGCTGCTTGTGTAGTTGTGGCAACTGTAGTTGTTGTAGGAGAAGCTGTGGTCGTTGTTGCTGCTGGTGTAGTTGTGGCAACTGTAGTTGTTGTAGGAGAAGCTGTGGTCGTTGTTGCTGCTGGTGTAGTTGTGGCAACTGTAGTTGTAGTTGGAGCAGCTGTGGTCGTTGTTTCTGCTGGTGTAGTTGTGGCAACTGTAGTTGTTGTTGGAGAAGCTGTGGTCGTTGTTGGTCCTGGTGTAGTTGTGGCAACTGTAGTTGTTGTAGGAGAAGCTGTGGTCGTTGTTGCTGCTGGTGTAGTTGTGGCAACTGTAGTTGTAGTTGGAGCAGCTGTGGTCGTTGTTTCTGCTGGTGTAGTTGTGGCAACTGTAGTTGTTGTTGGAGAAGCTGTGGTCGTTGTTGCTCCTGGTGTAGTTGTGGCAACTGTAGTTGTTGTTGGAGCAGTTGTGGTTGTTGGAGCAACTGTGGTCGTTGTTGCTGCTGGTGTAGTTGTGGCAACTGTAGTTGTTGTTGGAGCAGCTGTGGTCGTTGTTGTGGCAACTGTTGTTGTAGTTGGAGCAGCTGTGGTCGTTGTTGCTGCTGGTGTAGTTGTGGCAACTGTAGTTGTTGTTGGAGCAGCTGTGGTCGTTGTTGCTGCTGGTGTAGTTGTGGCAACTGTAGTTGTTGTTGGAGCAGCTGTGGTCGTTGTTGCTGCTGATGTAGTTGTGGCAACTGTAGTTGTTGTTGGAGCAGCTGTGGTCGTTGTTGCTACTGGTGTAGTTGTGGCAACTGTAGTTGTTGTTGGAGCAGCTGTGGTCGTTGTTGCTACTGGTGTAGTTGTGGCCACTGTAGTTGTTGTTGGAGCAGCTGTGGTCGTTGTTGCTACTGGTGTAGTTGTGGCAACTGTAGTTGTTGTTGGAGCAGCTGTGGTCGTTGTTGCTCCTGGTGTAGTTGTGGCAACTGTAGTTGTTGTTACAGCAGTTGTGGTTGTTGGAGCAACTGTGGTCGTTGTTGCTGCTTGTGTAGTTGTGGCAACTGTAGTTGTTGTAGGAGAAGCTGTGGTCGTTGTTGCTGCTGGTGTAGTTGTTGCAACTGTAGTTGTTGTAGGAGAAGCTGTGGTCGTTGTTGCTGCTGGTGTAGTTGTGGCAACTGTAGTTGTAGTTGGAGCAGCTGTGGTCGTTGTTTCTGCTGGTGTAGTTGTGGCAACTGTAGTTGTTGTTGGAGAAGCTGTGGTCGTTGTTGGTCCTGGTGTAGTTGTGGCAACTGTAGTTGTTGTTGGAGCAGTTGTGGTTGTTGGAGCAACTGTGGTCGTTGTTGCTGCTGGTGTAGTTGTGGCAACTGTAGTTGTTGTTGGAGCAGCTGTGGTCGTTGTTGTGGCAACTGTAGTTGTAGTTGGAGCAGCTGTGGTCGTTGTTGCTGCTGGTGTAGTTGTGGCAACTGTAGTTGTTGTTGGAGCAGCTGTGGTCGTTGTTGCTGCTGGTGTAGTTGTGGCAACTGTAGTTGTTGTTGGAGCAGCTGTGGTCGTTGTTGCTACTGGTGTAGTTGTGGCAACTGTAGTTGTTGTTGGAGCAGCTGTGGTCGTTGTTGCTACTGGTGTAGTTGTGGCCACTGTAGTTGTTGTTGGAGCAGCTGTGGTCGTTGTTGCTACTGGTGTAGTTGTGGCAACTGTAGTTGTTGTTGGAGCAGCTGTGGTCGTTGTTGCTACTGGTGTAGTTGTGGCAACTGTAGTTGTTGTTGGAGCAGCTGTGGTCGTTGTTGCTGCTGATGTAGTTGTGGCAACTGTAGTTGTTGTTGGAGCAGCTGTGGTCGTTGTTGCTACTGGTGTAGTTGTGGCCACTGTAGTTGTTGTTGGAGCAGCTGTGGTCGTTGTTGCTACTGGTGTAGTTGTGGCAACTGTAGTTGTTGTTGGAGCAGCTGTGGTCGTTGTTGCTACTGGTGTAGTTGTGGCAACTGTAGTTGTTGTTGGAGCAGCTGTGGTCGTTGTTGCTGCTGATGTAGTTGTGGCAACTGTAGTTGTTGTTGGAGCAGCTGTGGTCGTTGTTGCTATTGGTGTAGTTGTGGCAACTGTAGTTGTTGATGGAGCAGCTGTGGTCGTTGTTGCTACTGGTGTAGTTGTGGCAACTGTAGTTGTTGTTGGAGCAGCTGTGGTCGTTGTTGCTCCTGGTGTAGTTGTGGCAACTGTAGTTGTTGTTGGAGCAGTTGTGGTTGTTGGAGCAACTGTGGTCGTTGTTGCTGCTGGTGTAGTTGTGGCAACTGTAGTTGTTGTTGAAGCAGCTGTGGTCGTTGTTGTTGCTGCTGGTGTAGTTGTGGCAACTGTAGTTGTTGTTGGAGCAGCTGTGGTCGTTGTTGCTACTGGTGTAGTTGTGGCAACTGTAGTTGTTGTTGGAGCAGTTGTGGTTGTTGGAGCAGCTGTGGTCGTTGTTGCTGCTGGTGTAGTTGTGGCAACTGTAGTTGTTGTTGGAGCAGCTGTGGTCGTTGTTGCTGCTGATGTAGTTGTGGCAACTGTAGTTGTTGTTGGAGCAGCTGTGGTCGTTGTTGCTACTGGTGTAGTTGTGGCAACTGTAGTTGTTGTTGGAGCAGCTGTGGTCGTTGTTGCTACTGGTGTAGTTGTGGCCACTGTAGTTGTTGTTGGAGCAGCTGTGGTCGTTGTTGCTGCTGGTGTAGTTGTGGCAACTGTAGTTGTTGTTGGAGCAGCTGTGGTCGTTGTTGCTACTGGTGTAGTTGTGGCAACTGTAGTTGTTGTTGGAGCAGCTGTGGTCGTTGTTGCTGCTGATGTAGTTGTGGCAACTGTAGTTGTTGTTGGAGCAGCTGTGGTCGTTGTTGCTATTGGTGTAGTTGTGGCAACTGTAGTTGTTGATGGAGCAGCTGTGGTCGTTGTTGCTGCTGATGTAGTTGTGGCAACTGTAGTTGTTGTTGGAGCAGCTGTGGTCGTTGTTGCTACTGGTGTAGTTGTGGCAACTGTAGTTGTTGTTGGAGCAGCTGTGGTCGTTGTTGCTACTGGTGTAGTTGTGGTAACTGTAGTTGTTGTTGGAGCAGCTGTGGTCGTTGTTGCTACTGGTGTAGTTGTGGCAACTGTAGTTGTTGTTGGAGCAGCTGTGGTCGTTGTTGCTGCTGATGTAGTTGTGGCAACTGTAGTTGTTGTTGGAGCAGCTGTGGTCGTTGTTGCTATTGGTGTAGTTGTGGCAACTGTAGTTGTTGATGGAGCAGCTGTGGTCGTTGTTGCTGCTGATGTAGTTGTGGCAACTGTAGTTGTTGTTGGAGCAGCTGTGGTCGTTGTTGCTACTGGTGTAGTTGTGGCAACTGTAGTTGTTGTTGGAGCAGCTGTGGTCGTTGTTGCTGCTGATGTAGTTGTGGCAACTGTAGTTGTTGTTGGAGCAGCTGTGGTCGTTGTTGCTATTGGTGTAGTTGTGGCAACTGTAGTTGTTGATGGAGCAGCTGTGGTCGTTGTTGCTGCTGATGTAGTTGTGGCAACTGTAGTTGTTGTTGGAGCAGCTGTGGTCGTTGTTGCTACTGGTGTAGTTGTGGCCACTGTAGTTGTTGTTGGAGCAGCTGTGGTCGTTGTTGCTACTGGTGTAGTTGTGGCAACTGTAGTTGTTGTTGGAGCAGCTGTGGTCGTTGTTGCTGCTGATGTAGTTGTGGCAACTGTAGTTGTTGTTGGAGCAGTTGTGGTTGTTGGAGCAACTGTGGTCGTTGTTGCTGCTTGTGTAGTTGTGGCAACTGTAGTTGTTGTAGGAGAAGCTGTGGTCGTTGTTGCTGCTGGTGTAGTTGTGGCAACTGTAGTTGTTGTTGGAGCAGCTGTGGTCGTTGTTGCTGATGATATAGTTGTGGCAACTGTAGTTGTTGTTGGAGCAGCTGTGGTCGTTGTTGCTACTGGTGTAGTTGTGGCAACTGTAGTTGTTGTTGGAGCAGCTGTGGTCGTTGTTGCTACTGATGTAGTTGTGGCAACTGTAGTTGTTGTTGGAGCAGCTGTGGTCGTTGTTGCTGCTGATGTAGTTGTGGCAACTGTAGTTGTTGTTGCAGCAGCTGTGGTCGTTGTTGCTACTGGTGTAGTTGTGGCAACTGTAGTTGTTGTTGGAGCAGCTGTGGTCGTTGTTGCTACTGGTGTAGTTGTGGCAACTGTAGTTGTTGTTGGAGCAGCTGTGGTCGTTGTTGCTCCTGGTGTAGTTGTGGCAACTGTAGTTGTTGTTGGAGCAGTTGTGGTTGTTGGAGCAACTGTGGTCGTTGTAGCTGCTGGTGTAGTTATGGCAACTGTAGTTGTTGTTGGAGCAGCTGTGGTCGTTGTTGTTGCTGCTGGTGTAGTTGTGGCAACTGTAGTTGTAGTTGGAGCAGCTGTGGTCGTTGTTGCTGCTGGTGTAGTTGTGGCAACTATAGTTGTTGTTGGAGCAGCTGTGGTCGTTGTTGCTGCTGGTGTAGTTGTGGCAACTATAGTTGTTGTTGGAGCAGCTGTGGTCGTTGTTGCTGCTGGTGTAGTTGTGGCAACTGTAGTTGTTGTTGGAGCAGCTGTGGTCGTTGTTGCTGCTGGTGTAGTTGTGGCAACTGTAGTTGTTGTTGGAGCAGCTGTGGTCGTTGTTGCTGCTGATGTAGTTGTGGCAACTGTAGTTGTAGTTGGAGCAACTGTGGTCGTTGTAGCTGCTGGTGTAGTTATGGCAACTGTAGTTGTTGTTGGAGCAGCTGTGGTCGTTGTTGTTGCTGCTGGTGTAGTTGTGGCAACTGTAGTTGTAGTTGGAGCAGCTGTGGTCGTTGTTGCTGCTGGTGTAGTTGTGGCAACTATAGTTGTTGTTGGAGCAGCTGTGGTCGTTGTTGCTGCTGGTGTAGTTGTGGCAACTGTAGTTGTTGTTGGAGCAGCTGTGGTCGTTGTTGCTGCTGATGTAGTTGTGGCAACTGTAGTTGTTGTTGGAGCAGCTGTGGTCGTTGTTGCTACTGGTGTAGTTGTGGCAACTGTAGTTGTTGTTGGAGCAGCTGTGGTCGTTGTTGCTACTGGTGTAGTTGTGGCAACTGTAGTTGTTGTTGGAGCAGCTGTGGTCGTTGTTGCTACTGATGTAGTTGTGGCAACTGTAGTTGTTGTTGGAGCAGCTGTGGTCGTTGTTGCTGCTGATGTAGTTGTGGCAACTGTAGTTGTTGTTGCAGCAGCTGTGGTCGTTGTTGCTACTGGTGTAGTTGTGGCAACTGTAGTTGTTGTTGGAGCAGCTGTGGTCGTTGTTGCTACTGGTGTAGTTGTGGCAACTGTAGTTGTTGTTGGAGCAGCTGTGGTCGTTGTTGCTCCTGGTGTAGTTGTGGCAACTGTAGTTGTTGTTGGAGCAGTTGTGGTTGTTGGAGCAACTGTGGTCGTTGTAGCTGCTGGTGTAGTTATGGCAACTGTAGTTGTTGTTGGAGCAGCTGTGGTCGTTGTTGTTGCTGCTGGTGTAGTTGTGGCAACTGTAGTTGTAGTTGGAGCAGCTGTGGTCGTTGTTGCTGCTGGTGTAGTTGTGGCAACTATAGTTGTTGTTGGAGCAGCTGTGGTCGTTGTTGCTGCTGGTGTAGTTGTGGCAACTGTAGTTGTTGTTGGAGCAGCTGTGGTCGTTGTTGCTGCTGATGTAGTTGTGGCAACTGTAGTTGTTGTTGGAGCAGCTGTGGTCGTTGTTGCTACTGGTGTAGTTGTGGCAACTGTAGTTGTTGTTGGAGCAGCTGTGGTCGTTGTTGCTACTGGTGTAGTTGTGGCAACTGTAGTTGTTGTTGGAGCAGCTGTGGTCGTTTGTGCTGCTTGTATAGTTGTGGCAACTGTAGTTGTAGTTGGAGCAGCTGTGATTGTTGTTGCTGCTGGGCTAGTTAAAGCAACTGTAGTTGTTGTTGGACCAGCTGTGGTCGTTGTTGCTGCTGGTGTAGTTGTGGCAACTGTAGTTGTTGTTGGAGCACCTGTGCTCGTTGTTGCTGCTGGTGTAGTTGTGGCAGCTGTAGTTGTTGTTGGAGCAGCTGTGGTCGTTGTTGCTGCTGGTGTAGTTGTGGCAACTGTAGTTGTAGTTGGAGCAGCTGTGCTTGTTGTTGCTGCTGGTGTAGTTGTGCCAACTGTAGTTGTAGTTGGAGCAGCTGTGGTACACAGATTTTGAAAGGAATTTTGTCGTAAACTTAAATGTCTTATTTCTTTGTTTGTATTAATTATAAATTGTGTTCCTTCTCAAATTTGTATCCCTACATCTGTAGACTGCTTCCTCTACTGCTATACTGTAAGTTCTGGATTCACCCTCTGGGGATCAATTTAATCCTGAGTCTTGATCTATATATATGTTATTTATATTTGTCAACACATCATATCAATACTTTCCAAAACATTAATTCTGGGAATTGAAAAATGTCTTAAAAGTTCTTCATGTGCTCTATTGCTTCTTCAGAAAATATATTGTAAGAATAAGTAGTTACCTGTGCTGGAGAATGCCCAGATGAGAGTCAGAGAAAGGATCAGCTTCATCATGATGAACAGATAGTACACTGTGGATTAGTTTCCCTGGAAGGTGATACTACTCCTTATTGACACCGCTGCCCTTAATATACTGTGCAGGTGTTCTATAAATATATGGCACATGCGTAGGTCAGTATTTTAGGGTTTGGGTGTGATCACATTTTCAAGTGTTCAGCCCATCACTTCTTCTTTTGTCTTTCAGAAAAGCAACATACCAACACACCTTTGCCCACCCTTTTTTATTTTAGAATTGGTTTGTTGTCTTGTGTCACACGTCAAAGACAAGTGTCTACAAGAAAAGAATTTGCTTGATGCAAGAAACAATAATGATGTCAATGTGATGTGACGTTGTCGTGACAGGAACAATGTACCCTTTGATAAAATATTCTTACACTACGTCTAAAGCACGGGTGTCAAACATACGGCCCGCGGGCCGGATCCGGCCCACCAGGGGGTCCAGTCCGGCCCGCGGGATAATTGTTAAAATTACAGAAAAAAATAAAATAATAAAATACCTTAGTTGGGATTTGAACTTCTGATCCTCCAATTGTAAGATATGCATGGTAACCATTGAGCCACATACCAACACACCTTTGCACAGGTTTTTTTTTTTAGAATTGGTTTGTTGTCTTGTGTCACACGTCAAAGACAAATGACTACAAGAAAAGAATTTGCTTGATGCAAAAAACAATAATGATGTCATTGTGATGTGACGTTGTGATGACGGGAACAATGTACCCTTTGATAAAACATTCTTACACTACGTCTAAAGGAAGGTCCTTACTCACACCTAAATGTGTCACCGCTCGCTGGCATGTGCTTCTTGTTTTCCATCATTGGGAATGTTGCGAAATGGAAAATTTTCAAGGTTTTCAAAGTTCATTTTGGAACTATTTTTCTATTTTACTCTGGTTTAATCTGGTTTGTTCTATTTTATCTGTATTCATTCTTATTCTACTTTATTTCAATACCATTCAATGTGTATGTTGTCTCAAGTCCTTTATGTATTTTGTAAAATAATTTGCCTTGTCCTGCTTTCCACTGTTTGCACCACCTTACAACATAACCTTAAAAGTAGCAGTATGACATTGGACTTGGATTAAAATGACTAGATTTTAACTTCAGAAAGAAAGAAACGATCAAATCACAGCGGCTCCACCACCATCCTCTATCTCCCCTACCTGATAAAGGCATTCATTGATATCTTTTGGGTCCGGACTACAAGGCTAATGACACCACTGATTACCTCCAGGAATAGTCAGGGCCCTGTATGAAGCTAGCCTTCTCAATTCCTGTCCTGACTTATAGAAAAGGAAATGTGAGGCTGCGAAGAAACATTAGTAAATCTGCAAATGTATCAAATTTAAAATTCATTCCTCGTCAGCCTGTCCAAATAAATTGGGCAAATAGAGCTTTAAACACATTAAAATTAGCTTTATTAAATGTCAGGTCTCAGTCAGGAAAAACATTTTAATCAATGATTTCATTATTAGGCACAAACTTGTTTTTTTTGTTTTTAAACAAAACTTGGTTAGACCAAGATAACAGTGCAGCTGTTATCTTGGTCGTATTGGTCATATTGTATCAAAACCTCCCAACTTCAGTTTCATGAGTTGTTTTTTTATTTAATGAGTCTCTTCAATGCAAGCTGATGTCTTTTGGTCATTTTACTTCCTTTAAATATGTGCCTCTGAATTCCACTCAAGTTTTATTCCTAAACGTTTACAGACCACCTAAATACTGTGCAAGCTTCTTTGATGACTTTACTGAACTGGGCCCTGTTTCTTGTACCTGGCTAAACAAAGTCAAGCAAATGTCCTATTATCCATCTTAAATTAGCGAGATGATTGACATCAGGCTATCTGGGTTTCTTCACGGCTGATCCGCGCTGAAACGGTCTCGTTAATTCTAGCCAGACGTCTCTCTTCAGAAGGGATAATAATCGAGCACTGACACCACGATGTTCTAACAGTACAATGGGAAATAAACTCATAGGAACCTCTTTTTATTCCTCCGCTGAGAAGCAGGAGATGATCATGAAGGCATATGAGGAAGTCAATACCTTAATCATTCACAGCAAACAGCAAACGCGTTGCGAATATTCGCAACAAGTTGATGCAAAAAAACAATAATGATGTCAATGTGATGTGACGTTGTCGTGACAGGAACAATGTACCCTTTGATAAAATATTCTATTAATAATTGTTAAAATTACAGAAAAAAAAAAAAAAAAAAAATTCCTCAGTTGGGATTTGAACTTCTGATCCTCCAGTTGTAAGACATGCATGGTAACCATTGAGCCACAAACACAATTGATGAGAATTCTGACTTTACTAAAAATATTACTCAACTACAAGGGAATCTGCAGAGGAGAGCCCAGGCAGGTAAACAGTGGGCTGATGTCTGAATTGTTGGTCTTTAAGTTTCTAGTTTATTGTAGAAAGACCTTCAAATAGGGTTTATCATCCAAAAACCTTCACCAATGATTTAAACAGAGAGAAATATTGTCATTATGTATGCGTTAATATGCTGTGATTTTACTGGTCCGGCCCACTTGAGATAAAAATGGGCAGCATGCGGCCCCTTAACTAAAATGAGTTTGACACCCCTGGTCTAAAGGAAGGTCCTTACTCACACCTAAATGTGTCACCGCTCGCTGGCATGTGCTTCTTGCTTTACATCATTGGGAATGCTGTGAAATTGAAGATTGTTTTACATTGCAAGTTCAATTTGGAACTATTTTTCTATTTTACTCTGGTTTAATCTGGTTTGTTCTATTTTATCTTTATTCATTCTTATTCTACTTTATTTCAATAATTTTATTCATTGTATATGTTGTCTCAAGTCCTTTATCTCTTTAGTAAAATGTTTTGCCTAATTCCCTTATTGTTGAAAGTTGCTATTCAAATAAATGTGTCTTGTCCTGCTTTCCACTGTTTGCACCACCATATGACTGCCATTGCACCTAGAACAGCAATAACTTGATTCAATAATATATTCTATTTAATAATGTCACCATAATTCAACAATATAAAGTATGTACTATTATGTAGGAGAACCGTTGAGACATAATAAGGCATATAAGAAAAATGGTTGACTGTCAACTTAACTGACACAATTAATATGAGCAACAGTGAACATTCAAGAGGCACAACAAATAAAATGTCCTAACACGGCAGTGTTGTTATTTTTTCCAGGCGAGGCTTAAATAACATACCTATTCATCTCTGTGAGGTGCCAATACAAACAAACTGCACCCTTGTCAATGTTGTGGGAAAGCATACAAAACATGTTTTTATTCACAGCGATGGAAGATGTATTCATGCTTTACTACAGTATAAGTAGCAGTATGACATTGAACTTGGGAAAATTGTTATTGAAACATATTCACAAACCTATTTATGTGATGTTCTAGTTGCTTTGTTCATTACGTGTTTCTTTGTTTTCAGTCTCTGAACACCTCATAGTATATTGGCAGAGCAAATGGAGGCTGTGTTTCATTTTGGGCATGTATTTTTTGGCCTGGTTGGGAAAGCTATTTATATTCTACTTTGTTGCTATTAAGTCTAATATACGTATACAGTATATATATATATATATATATATATATATATATATATATATATATATATATATATATATATATATATATATTATTATTATTATTATTATTATTATTATTATTATTATATTTATATATATATATATATATATATATATATATATATATATATATATATATATATATATATGTATGTGTATATATATATATATATATATATATATATATATACTGTATATATATATATATGTTATATATTATATTTTTGCTTAAATGGTGATTCGTGGATCAACGGCAAATACATCTTTTACATTTTCTGATTCCGGCGGTTTGCTGGTCTCAGTTTTAAATCATTGTTGTCTTTTATTTAGACAAAACTAAATATTTAACACATATCACTGTCGGAAGTTATAATTGGCAATTTTGGTACTTTCCCACATTATATAGACCAAACCTGCAACAATGTATTGAAAAAATAATTATCAGAATAATCAATCAATAATGTTGAGTAAATTATTTAGATATCTGTCTTTCGTGTATCAATTTATAAAGCAATACAATGTGATAGACTCTAAATTAAATTAATCAATTACAGTTTAGGAAATGTATTCATTGTTTGTCATTTATCAAGTAAAAAAGGCCAAATATTTGCTGGTATCGTTTTGTCCAGCGGAAGGATTGGGAGCTCGTTTTTGTTTAACATGATACAAAACTGAATATATTTGGGGTATGGACTGCTGGTTGGACAAAACAAGTTATTTTAATATTCCCCCATGGTCTATGGCAAATGGTAATAATTGGCATTTATATTTCATTACTTTCTGACATGTCACACATGGAACAATATAATTGATTAATCAAGAAAATATAAGCAAATTAATTGATAACTCCGAACACAGCAATATGTAACAGTGCAGCACAGTTAACACCACAGCATGTTAATGTGAGTTTAGCTGTGATGCCAATGGGTCAATACAGTGTGGATGAAGTAGAAATACCAACCTAATTTGAGGAAAACACAAAAATCACATTCAGGTTACTTTCAAAGTATAACAACTCAGAATATGTGTTGCTATATTTGTTGCTATATCAGGAAAAAAGTGGATCACATCACTCCAGTTCTGAGGTCTTTGCACTGGCTTCCTGTCCAACAAAGAATTGATTTTAAAATCCTTCTGCTGGTTTATAAATCACTGAATGGTTTAGGGCCAAAATACATTTGTGATCTGCTGCTACCTTATGAATCATCCCGACCCCTCAGGTTGTCTGGGACGGGTCTACTTTCTGTTCCAAGAGTCAGAACTAAACATGGAGAAGCAGCGTTCAGCTTTTCTGCTCCACAGATCTGGAACAAGGTCTCTGAAAGCTGCAGGTCTGCTGAGACCCTCAGCTCCTTTAAATCCAGATTGAAGACTTTTCTGTTTGCTGTTGCCTTTAATTGAACCAGATTCAAGGATATTAATCAATGTCTGCATCTCACTACTGCATTTTATTTCTTAAACTGCACTGCAACTTTTATTGTATTTTTAGCTTTTTACAGTTTTTAATGTTTTAATGAATGTTCTTAATTGTATTTAAATATTGTTTTCTTCTGCATTATGTTTTGATGCTTTTAATGGTTTTATGTGAAGCACTTTGAATTGCCTTGATGTTGAAATGTGCTATACAAATACACTTGCCTTGCCTTACAAGTTAAAACAGGATATGAGTCATACCAAAGGTATTGCAACAACATTCTGGACTTTGTGCCAGCAAACCTGAGTGCAACTGCATCCCAGCAGGTTAAACTCATATTAACGCGTGTACCAAACTTCTTGAATCATATTTTGTTATTTCATGACTCAACAACTGCCAAAGAAATTGCTGCCAAAACAAATGCAGTATCAGTCTGGGTGCAGTCTGTCTGTTGTTTGAACCTGTTGGAGGAAATTGTTTATGTAATCACCAAGTTATACATTGATTATAGGGAGATGCTTTATCCACATGAGCTATTAAGGAGGTTTAAATCTCATGCAACAACAGACCGAGCCACAGCTGCACTGACGCTTAAGCACACATACTTTCATAATGTTCCTCTGTGCACAGTACATACTTTTGGCAGGCGTTTGTGAAGAAAGTCACAGTGACCTGGTGCAGATCCAAGTCAGAGCGGGAAACTGGGGTATGGGCCAAGATAATATCAAGCGCAGACACTAACATCTGGAAGCTGATTGGTGGGTATGGTCAGCAACACTCCAAGTAAGGTTAAGGGGTCACAATAACATCGCTTTACAAGAAGAGGGAGGGGGAACCATGCAAGTCACGGTGCAAGAAAACGTTAGTTAGTAAGTGATCAAGCATTGGTCGTGTTGTTAGAAGAAAAGCAGTTGGTTCTGGCTCGAGTGACAGGGAGGGACTGATGACGCACAAGTTCATGCAATATTACTAGGTGTTTTGGGGAAGCACAGTTAGTTGGGGCATTGCACAACGAGAGGGAACCTATACTCTTTTTGTCTGTTGCCAGCCGGAACCAACCGGTTTGTTCATAAACTTGCTGTTTGTGAATAAATTGACGTGGAACACTTCATCGACCTGTCTCTGTTCGTCTTTGAGTCCTGGGGATTTCCTGAGTGGGCCATCTGTTATCTGAGACCTAGCAGTACTCAGAGTCGAGAGCGTTATCCATTGGCGGAACGGCCACCGCCCTGTTGGGGCCTTGTATCAGCAAAATAGGCGTTTAATTAACTACTTCAAACCCAAACCAGCAGAATTTAAAGAATACGCCATTGAAAATTGTTATTGAAAATTATTCACACACCTATTTATGTGACGTTCTATTTGCTTTGTTCATTACGTGTTTCTTTATTTTCAGTCTCTGGACACCTGATGTGATTGTGGATGAACAGCAAATAAATATTTTTTGTTTGTTTAATATTTTCTGGTTCCGGCTCCTTAATTGAAGGGGACCCAAACCAGCAGGGAAAATAATAATTCCATAAGAAAACAGATGCGTTACATACACCACCGATTGACGGTGTGAGTTTCTGACATTAGGACCATTATTATGTTTTAATCAGGAGCTGTTATCGTGAAATTGACGGTTCTAAATTTTGCGTAAGTTGTGGGTGGGCAGAAAGACTATTATCATAATTGTACAGTCTGTATTTTATGAAGTTAAATAGGCTGTCAGTGAGTCTGTGGTCCAAGCAGGAAAACGGGAAGGGGAATTAATTCTGGTTCCTCTCTGAGAGGCACAGAGAGGCGTTAGTGTTGTTCTGGCCAGAGACAATGATAAATTACTTTTTAGTTCATATCAAGAGTAGTTTGAGCTTTTTTTGTAAACATTTTCGACAAAGTTTTTGCACACCATTAAATCTTGCATGCGCAAAGGTCAAAAAAAGGAAAGTCCTTCATAGTCACTTTATGAATCATTTAATTTACTACCAGGTATGGGCAGTATTCAGTATTTTTAATTGCTCAGATAATTTATTGATAACAGTTTCTCTGTGTTATAAATTAAGATTAAGATTTACATTTTAGGAAGTTTAATTTAATTTTACTGCAACAAGAAAGCCAATGAAATTTATCAAGAACAGGTGGTTGATGTCTCTATGAGTTAACCACAATGCCTTGCATGTTTTGCAGTCAACATGATTTCAACATCCACAGTGTGAATTTATGCAAAACTACGAGGAACTGCAGTAAAAGAGCTACCAGGAACTCTGTTGATATTAATAAGGGCTCGCATGAGAGTTTTGTTGAGAAGTGAAAGCCAAACAATCGTTCTGGTTTCAGATATGACCTGATCAAACTGCACTGAAAGTGCATCGCAGCCTACGTTATAGGCCCTGTATAAAACCACTTAAAACTCTGTTGAAAGCAAGAGGTCAGAGGCATACATTAAAAACAAAAAGGTCACACAATGTTTCTATCTGAAGAGGCTCTGTGCCTCTGGTATACAACTACACAAAACAACAAACAACCTGTGAATTAATGTGAGGATGGACATCGAACAACTTTGCTATATGACAGTTAGACCATAATGATCCTCTTTAATATCCCTAAATGCATTTGCTTAGCTGTATTGGTGCGTCGTGTACATTTATTGACAGCTGTAGGCAATCCATTTTATGTGACAACAAAGTTTTAGTTGTGAAATTGAAGTCTTCTCAAAATGGTCTTTTGGTGATCTCATCTGATACATTTTTCTTAAGATTTCTGAAGTGAAATATGGAAATATATTTATTTATAAATCATGTTTTATTGACCATTCCCTAATTTTTCACCCAATTTTGAGCCTTTTTTTATATCTGTTTTTAGTTTTATGAGAAGTTCTATAGGGTAAAATAAAAGAAGAGTACTTCAATTTGCCTTGTATTGTTGTAATTTAATATATTTTGATGATAAGTATTTTTTATCAGGTACATTATATCGCCTAAAATATACCCGACGTTAGCGATGGTGTTACTATTTTTATCATTCGTGTTCTAGGGTTAAGGACTAACTCATGAGTGAGAACGACAACATGTGTGTGACGGTGAGTGTGTAGTGTAACATTAGCAGTAATGTTATAGCCCTGAACAAAGCACTGCAGTGTGTGTACAGTTCATGTATTGCAGAAAAATACATGAAGTCAAAATACATGAAGTCAGAACTTGACAGGAAATACCATGACCTGAACAACTGACAACTTTCACAGATAAACTTGATCAAAGATGTCTTTATTATCTACATGTTGGAATATATATATATATATATATATATATATATATATATATATATATATATATATATGTGTGATTCAGCCTACCGGGTGAAGCATTAAAGTCACAGAAAGTCACACTGGCGCAGGTCTAGATGCCAGGATTGTGTGCACATTTCAATTAGATGCAAATAAAATCAAGATGGCTGTGGAAGAAACAACGCTTCACGTTGTAGGTTGCTATGGTCACACCAAAACATGGCACACAAGGGTAGGAGGAATCTCACAGCCATGACAGCAAATGACAGCTCTGTCTTTCAGTCTGTGTGTTTCATGCGGCCAAGCTGGACGTTACATGGTCATTCTTGGTTGCTTGACATATGTTCTCGCCCGTTTGTTTGTCATGGTGAAAAGGCTTGACACTTGACTCATGCGACTACATTTCCTCTGTGGAAGCGAAACATGTTACACAAGCCTTCAGAAACTTCTGCAGTTAAATTGGACTAAGTGAACACTTTTAGTGATGACAAACACACTAGACACTGGCCTAGAAACATCGAGGCTACAAACAACCCATAATAAAACCCTCTATAGGAGCTTTTTATTCTAAAAGAATATCTGATGTTGTAAACATGTAATTGCTTCAACCTCGAATATAAGATGAACTTTTTCAAATGTAATTTCCTGAAAGAATATGTCATGTTAAATGCAGGCCAAGAGGGTAACTAGGAAAGACTCCATCCATTGCTGAGCTCCACAAAACAATTGTTTACCGGCTCAGTTCGTCACCTGGAATAAGATGCCAAATGTACACGTGTCACCTGTAAAAGTCTCTTACTTTTCAACAATTGCACAACAGATGAGACCCCAGCATGCACAATTAGCACCAATAAAATTCACTATTTTGAGACAAAAAAGGATTATGACGTGTGGAGCATGTTTATCTGATCAATGCAAATTATTTTTTTAAAGCATAATAGTTTCTTGTTGAAGTTCCCCTCTTTGAAAGTAAAATGACTACACAGTTCCTTTTTTTTTTCTTCATGTATCTACAGTAAGGTAGCTTCCTCTTTTTAAACACAGTCTCACATATATTAGGTGTAGCTCCGTAAACCCATCACTGTGCACATTTTCTCATCATGATGAAGCTGGGTCTCTCTCTCACTCTCATCTGGATGCTCTCCAGCGCAGGTAACTCGACTCACTCCTAGATCTGGGTTTATGGACTACTTTTAAGATGTGAAATGCTTTCTTGAATGACTGGCGAAGACTTTTACTTTAAATAAACGGGATCATGAGCCTCACTTTACTGGGCACAGAAATGCTTCTAATCCAGATAACGTGTTGTAGTCAAGGTCAGCTAGAGTCTGAAGAATAAACATTTTGATACATATCTGAGGAGGTGGAGGTGAGGGGAGAGCCTAAGTCACTAACAGTCAATGTGGCAGCCATTTAAATTGATGAGTTGTCTTTTAGATACCAGCAAAATAAGTTGAGGTAGTATTTAATTGCAATGAATTGTATATATCTGTGTGTTTGTGGTCAAATCATTTGCTCATTGATCAGTTCACCCTCATCATATAACTGATCAACGTTGTTCTCGTTGCAGATGGAGATCTTCAATGTCAGGTTGGTCAAGGCTCCAAACCTTGTGCATCCGATGAATATTGTGCAATATTAAGTAAGTGTAAAAATAAATGTGTTTATTTCTCGGCTTTACAGCGTTTGCTCTGTGTATCTTTTTTGGGTGACATTTACAAATTGCACTTTGGTTTCACAGGCAGCATCAGAACACAACAGTTGTGTGTGTCGTCCTCTGACTGCGATCCAAACAATCAGACATTCTCCTTCAACTTTGGTCGCTATAAGCTCACTGCACTGGTTCACTGCTGCAAAACAAATAACTGCAAAAGTGAAGATGTGGCTTGTAAGTAAAGTAAGAATATGTGTTAATAGTCAAGGGTGGTAGGTGAGGATTATGAATCATACTACAGTCAAATATCAGACCACTACAAAGGGGACAAAGGAAATGTTTTGTTATCACTTAGTTTTGTGTGTGTCTACTGTTCTGTTTCAGACCCAGGTGCTCAAACAAACAACAGCCTCCAGTGTTTCACCTGCGATGATAATGCTGTCTGTAACAAGACGGTTCAGTGTGTGGGAGAGCAGACCCGCTGCCTTAAAGGAAATGGTGAGCTCTCTCACGGGTGTCACATCTGCCTTTAAGTTTTCCTCGATTTTCTTCTTCTTTTTTGTCTTTAGTAAAACAGTGATTTTGTCATCCACAGTGGGAGCTCCTAACGACACCTTTCAGGTTCTCGGCTGTGCTTCTACAAACATGTGTGCTCAGCTGAAACAGCAATCTGCTTTGGTGCGCAGTCTTAACTTCACCCGTACACCAGCATGTTGTGGAACCAGCTTCTGTAATTCAGCTGGGACTGTCAGTCTGAGTGTTGTTCCCGTGCTTCTTGTTCTTCTTTTCCTTATTGTCTATTAGAACCAAGAGTGAAATAGAACTGAGAGGTAAACGGAAAAATGTACAAACAACAACTAACAACATCATTGATCTAAAAGGGGTGGACAGAATAATATAAATATACAATGCAAAAGCAACGCAAACTACAACCTCTGAATGTCCAAATCAAAGTTTTCACATGATTAGTTCAAAGTTTTCATCTTTTGAGAGCTGCCTCCTTAAAAACAACCAACACCTCTTGTTAGGTGTTTACAGCTCTTGTCTTTGTCCTGCACCTGCATTTAAAACAAATGTAGTTTCAAAAAAAGCTCTATATAAAATTGATAAAACCATCTTTCTTCTGTGTCACATTCTGTGCATATGTTACTGGACTCTGGTGTTTTATGATGCTTGCGGATGACTTGCTCATTTTCTTTATTTAATCAGGTAAAAGCCTTTTTGAGATTAAAACGTCTTCTATCGACCAAAAAAAAACACTGTTACGAGAATGAATGAAAACAACATAGTGATGTGTTAAGTAACACTGGGTTGCGTGAGAGTCAGCAGTGTGGGAATGTCAGTGGACCGTGGTATACAGAGTGGTAGGGAAAGTCACTACAGACCACAGAAAGAAAATATGTTGCCTGAAATACACACACACACACACATACACACACAGACATATTCTCCATAACCAAATATTAACCACGGTGGTGTCAGATCAGTAACCTTTCAAAAGACTAAGTACAAATAACATACAGTCGTCCTGCTCAGACTTGTTGGATGGATTGTACAAAATGAGAATAATTTACTGTTTTCCATTTAAAACCTAAAACTAAATTGCCAAACGACTAAATCATAATGGCACAGAATAACTAGTGGAAAAAATAATTTCATATTCAACTATTGCTGGAATGACAATTATTTTGGACTTTTTTTTTTTCTCAAAACTTTTTTTATTAACATCAAGCAGTTTCACAAATCAAGAAAAGTGTTATGGTGTGGTGTGTTCACGGACCCAAATGCAGCGACAGGACAGCAGAGTTCTTATTTAGACCAGGGTTTTATTGCACGGGTGAGAAACAGGAACAAACAAACAAGGTCCGGGTGCAGACAGTACAGAGAGCGAGCTGGTGGAATGTTAAATGGAGACGCGCGCCCGCGCTCCGCTCCGGGCCGGAAGGTGGCCGTGAAGAGTCCGCGAACTCTTTACCGATCCGAGCCGGAAGGTGGCTGTAGAACGTCCGCGAACTCTTTACTGATCCGAGCCGGAAGGTGGCTGTAGAACCTCCGCGAACTCCTCTGATCCGAGCCGGAAGGTGGCTGTAGAACGTCCGCGAACTCCTCTCCGCTCCAAGCCGGAAAGTGGCTGTTAATGACGGGTAGACTGGCAGCCAGGGTCCTCAAGCCTCACAGCTGATCTCCGTGGACCGAGCGGAAGGCTCTCTTCGTGCAGGTGAAACCCGAGGCTCGACACTGGCAGGAAGGTAAAAGCAAACAGAGTAACAAGCGGGGAATAACTCACAGGAAACTATGGACTACTCACGGGCGGAGATGCCAGGTTGGCAAACGGACGGACTGACACCAGAGGTGAGGAAGACCGGAGTATTTATCAGCAGGAGGTAATCACGGCAAACGAGAATCAGCTGTGAAACAGCTGATCAGGGAAAGAGGCGCAGCTGTGGGCAGAACTCACCCGGTTAGGCACAAATCCTCACAGTACCCCCCCCTCAACGGGAGCCTCCTGGCGAACCGCCAGGTTTATTGGGGTGCAGGCGATAGAACGTGCGAAGTAGTTCCGGATCCACTATCCGGGAGCGCGGGACCCAGGACCGTTCCTCCGGACCATACCCCTCCCAATCAACGAGGTATTGGTAGCCTCTCCCTCGTGGACGGACATCCAGAAGACGGTCGACTGTGTATACCGGGCCACCCTCGATGAGACGGGGGGGTGGAGGGGGTTCGGCCGGAGGGTTCAGCGGACTGTAGTGTACGGGTTTGAGAAGGGACACATGAAAAACAGGGTGGATCTTCAAGGACTGCGGGAGCCTTAGCTTCATCGAGACCGGGTTGATAACAGAAACGATGGGGAACGGGCCAATGTATCTGGGGGAGAGCTTCTTGGATTGAGTCCGTAAAGCTATGTCCCTGGTGGAAAGCCAGACTTGTTGGCCAGCGAGATAGGCTGGGGCAGGTGTGCGACGGCGGTCAGCCAGACGTTTGTTCTGTTCGGAAGACCGAAGTAGAGCGGCGCGAGTCTGTCTCCAGACCCTCCTGCATCGCCGATGGTAACTCTGGACAGACGGGACAGCAATCTCGGCCTCTTGGCTAGGTAGGAGGGGAGGTTGGTAGCCCATGGAAGCCTCGAAGGGGGAGAGACCCGTTGCCGTGGAGGTATGGCTGTTGTGTGCGTACTCAATCCAGGCCAGGTGACGACTCCAGGAGGAGGGATTGGCCGCCGTTAAACAACGGAGCATGGCTTCTAGCTCCTGGTTAAGCCTCTCAGTTTGCCCATTGGTTTGAGGATGAAAGCCGGAGGAGAGGCTAGCTGTGGCGCCGAGGCTGCGGCAGAACGCCCTCCATACTTGAGAGGTGAACTGGGGGCCCCTATCAGAAACAATGTCCACCGGGATGCCGTGGAGCCTAAACACATGCTGGACCAACAAGTCTGCGGTCTCGCGTGCAGACGGGAGCTTCGGAAGGGGAATGAAGTGAGCCGCCTTGGAAAACCGGTCCACGATAGTCAGGATAACCGTATTGTTCTCGGAGGGGGGAAAGCCAGTGACGAAGTCCAAGGCCATATGTGACCAAGGTCTGTGGGGGATAGGCAGAGGCCGCAACAGACCGACGGGGGCTCTGTGCGAGGCCTTGTTACGCGCACAAGTGGTACAGGCTAGGACGTAGGCTCGGGTGTCATTGTCCAGAGAGGGCCACCAGAAGGAGCGCCGGAGCCAGTTAATAGTACGTCTTATTCCTGGGTGGCCAGAGAGTCGGGAGTCGTGGGCCCACTGCAGAACACGGGAACGGGCGGAAAGGGGAACAAACAGGCGACCAGGAGGACCACCTCCAGGATCCGGCTGGGCCTGCTGAGCCTCCCGTACTGTGGACTCAATCTCCCAGGTGAGGACCCCTAGGACACAGGCGGGTGGCACAATCGTGTCAGGGGCTGGGTCTACCTCGTCCCCGGAAAACTGACGAGACAGGGCGTCGGGCTTGACGTTCCTACTTCCTGGGCGGTAGGTGATAGAGAAATTAAAACGGGCAAAAAACAGAGCCCAACGGGCTTGGCGGGAGTTGAGTCGCCGGGCAGAATGGATGTACTCAAGATTCCGGTGGTCGGTCCATACGATGAACGGGTGGACTGACCCCTCTAACCAATGTCTCCACTCCTCCAGAGCCAGTTTGACGGCTAGTAACTCCCGGTTGCCGACATCATAGTTCCGCTCCGCCGGGGAAAGGCGGCGGGAGAAAAAGGCGCACGGACGAAGCCTAGAGTCAGTGGCTGAGCGTTGGGACAACACTGCTCCAATTCCAGTGTCGGAGGCGTCCACCTCGACCACGAACTGGCGGGTCTCGTCTGGTTGGGCAAGTATGGGGGCTGAAGTGAACAGTTCCTTGAGAGTGTTAAACGCACGGTTGGCCTCGGGGGACCAGGAAAAATTCACCTTAGAGGAAGCGAGTCTGGTTAGAGGTGACGCCGTCTGGCTGAAGTTCCGAATGAACCGACGGTAAAAATTTGCAAAACCGAGGAACTGCTGGAGCTTCTTCCGGTTCTGGGGCACCGGCCACTCGGCGACCGCTCTAACCTTCTCGGGGTCCTTGCGAATCTGACCCTCCTCAATGATAAACCCAAGGAACTGCACGGAGGTCACATGAAATTCACACTTCTCGGCCTTGAGGAAGAGCTGGTTCTCCAGAAGACGCTGAAGAACCTGACGGACGTGGAGCCGATGTTCCTGAAGAGTCGAGGAGTATATCAGAATATCGTCAATGTAGACAAACACAAACCGGTTGAGGAAATCCCTGAGCACATCATTCACTAAAGCCTGGAAAACGGCAGGGGCGTTGGTAAGACCGAATGGCATGACTAGGTACTCAAAATGCCCCAGGGGAGTGTTGAACGCCGTCTTCCACTCGTCCCCCTCTCGTATGCGAACCAGGTGGTAAGCATTACGGAGGTCCAGTTTGGTAAAGACCGTGGCCCCGGGTAGGGATTCAAAAGCGGAGTCGAGCAGGGGCAGAGGGTACTTGTTCCGGGTTGTGATCTGGTTTAACCCTCGGTAGTCAATGCACGGACGAAGACTCTTGTCCTTTTTGGCCACGAAGAAGAACCCCGCTCCTACCGGGGAGGATGACGGGCGGATGATTCCGGCAGCGAGGGAGTCGGTGATATAGGTCTCCATTGCCACGCGTTCCGGACGGGAAAGGTTGTATAGACGACTGGAGGGTAGGGTGGCGCCAGGGAGCAGTTCAATGGCGCAGTCGTAGGGCCGGTGGGGTGGCAGGGAAAGGGCTCGCTTCTTACTGAACGCCTCGCCGAGATCCGCATACTCGACGGGGACAGAGGTGAGATTGGTTCCGGAAGTTGCCGTGCTGGGGGACGGAGTCTGCCGGGGCACGGCGGACCTGAGGCACCTTGAGAGACAAGTGGGGCTCCAACCAATTATTCTATTCCCTGCCCAGTCGATCTGAGGGTTGTGATCCCGGAGCCAGGGGTGACCCAGGACCAGCGGAGTCTGGGGCATCGGGAAGATGTAGAGACGGATCTCCTGCCGGTGGTTTCCAGACACGAGCAGGGTAATGGGACAAGTCCGGTGAGTGATGCTTGTCAGGGGGCTTCCACCCAGAGCGTTTGCCTGAAGGGGGCATTCCAACTCCTCCAACGGAATCCTATGGGCGGAAGCAAAGGAGGAGTCCAAAAAACTCTGTTCTGCTCCAGAGTCAATGAGCGCCAAGACCGGCAGAGAACCGAACGGTAGGCAGAGTTTAGCCGGGATTGTGAGACGGGGCTCTGGGGGGGAGACCGGGGTGGAGTTGCTCGCCAGTATTCCCAGCAATCAGGTCCTCCAGCGTCTTGGACTCCTCAAGAACGATAAGTTCGTCCTTTAAAGCGTTCGAAAGGCTGCTGAGGTAAACCCCCTTCAGCGATCTCTCCTCCCAACCGGACTCAGCAGCCAGGATCCGAAAGTCAATGGAGTGTTCCGCGGCGCTCGAAGCGCCCTGGCGGAGGCGGAGAAGGTGTTGAACAGCATCCTGAGAATATGACGGAAGGTCGAAAGCGCACTTAAACGCGGCCAGGAATTGTTCGAAGGTAACCGTGTCCAACGGGTTCTGAGTGAACCAGGCCTGGGCCCAGTCGAGCGCTCGGCCATGTAACAATCCGGTCAGATAGGCCATCCTAGAACTGTCTGATGCATATGTGCGGGGCTGTTGGCTGAACACAAACGACGTTTGCAGGAGGAAACCCCTACACCCCCTTGTGTCTCCATGGAAAGGTGCAGGCGACGGGACGAAAGACTCACGGACAGGTTGCTCGGTCCCCGCCATCTGATCTTGGGTGGAGGGGCAGGGTTGCGAGAGGCCTTGCACCATGCCACCGATCTCAGCGACCTCTCTCCTGAGGGCTTGGTGTGAGCCTCCAAGATCGTGCAGCAGGTGGGCTTGCTGTCCCAGCAGAACTCCTTGGTGGGTAATCGCCGTCCGTAGAGGCTCTGTAGGAGTCGATCCTGCTGCGGCTGCTGGGTCCATATTTGGTCAGTCCGTTCTGTTATGGTGTGGTGTGTTCACGGACCCAAATGCAGCGACAGGACAGCAGAGTTCTCATTTAGACCAGGGTTTTATTGCACGGGTGAGAAACAGGAACAAACAAACAAGGTCCGGGTGCAGACAGTACAGCGAGCGAGCTGGTGGAATGTTAAATGGAGACGCGCGCCCGCGCTCCGCTCCGGGCCGGAAGGTGGCCGTGAAGAGTCCGCGAACTCTTTACCGATCCGAGCCGGAAGGTGGCTGTAGAACGTCCGCGAACTCTTTACTGATCCGAGCCGGAAGGTGGCTGTAGAACGTCCGCGAACTCCTCTGATCCGAGCCGGAAGGTGGCTGTAGAACGTCCGCGAACTCCTCTCCGCTCCAAGCC
This sequence comes from Myoxocephalus aenaeus, assembly GCA_038501785.1. Lineage (NCBI taxonomy): Eukaryota > Metazoa > Chordata > Actinopteri > Perciformes > Cottidae > Myoxocephalus > Myoxocephalus aenaeus. The sequence continues at coordinate 526,262 of JBAMJR010000050.1, read as the reverse complement.
GGAAAGTGGCTGTTAATGACGGGTAGACTGGCAGCCAGGGTCCTCAAGCCTCACAGCTGATCTCCGTGGACCGAGCGGAAGGCTCTCTTCGTGCAGGTGAAACCCGAGGCTCGACACTGGCAGGAAGGTAAAAGCAAACAGAGTAACAAGCGGGGAATAACTCACAGGAAACTATGGACTACTCACGGGCGGAGATGCCAGGTTGGCAAACGGACGGACTGACACCAGAGGTGAGGAAGACCGGAGTATTTATCAGCAGGAGGTAATCACGGCAAACGAGAATCAGCTGTGAAACAGCTGATCAGGGAAAGAGGCGCAGCTGTGGGCAGAACTCACCCGGTTAGGCACAAATCCTCACAAAAAGACAGGAAAACATGAATGAAAAGGAAAACAAACACAAATAAATTAAGATGAGCTTTGCTCTTTAGTTTTTTACTGAATCTGTACTGATGGATGAGTCTTTTGGATGAATTTACCCATCTTCTCCATCCAGACATCTCCTCTTCCTCTTATTTTGGAGGTGCTCCTCCTCATCGGCCCTCTACCTCTTATCGTCATGGCCATCCTGAGTCAAGCTCAACCAGGCCTCGACTGTATTCAGTAGTAGTTCTAAAAAAAAGAAGAAAAATGATTGTTCTCCAATACGGATAAAACCTATTGCCATAAAGAAGAATAAATAAATTCCAATCATACACATGCTATGGCAAAGCTTTTTGAGCGATCCTGGGAATGGGTTGGTAACATTTGTCCCTTTTTCTCTAAGATAATTGATGTACTGTGACGGGAAATTTACACTCTGCTAGTTAAAAATTACTTTTCTATAACGTGACTTACATTTGGACACCTCACTCAACAACAAGACCATGAATAACATGTATTTACATTTATGGTTTGAGTGCCTTGCTGAATGGCACCAGGATGTATTTCTCTCCCAACACAGATAAGAGGTCCGCCACAGCATGTTTAGTTTAGGGTGATGTTGAACTGTCAGGTCTCATCCCACCCCCTCTCCTTTGTCCCCCTACCCCTTGATAAGATGCATACACCCTGCACATTTTGTTTAAAAGACTCAACAGCGGGTTAGTTAAATATTTGCCACCACAGTACAACGTGTGTGTGTGTGTGTGTGTGTGTGTGTGTGTGTGTGTGTGTGTGTGTGTGTGTGTGTGTGTGTGTGTGTGTGTGTGTGTGTGTGTGTGTGCGTGCGTGTGCGTGTGTGTGTGTGTGTGTTTTGCCATAGGTGAGCTTACTATTGACACTGTCCATCAGCTCCTTGTTGCGGTTAACAAGGAGCTTCTTGTCTGGGGATCAGCTTCATCCTGGTTCCTTTTGTGCAGCAGTGATGTCCATGGGCTCGTTTCACCTCCTGTCAATGCTAAATGTAGAGATAATGTTACCACACATTCTCACAGCGGGGGTCCCAGTCCTGCGTATGCTGCACTGAAATACTGTGCTGTATACATTCCGGCATCGAGAAGACGGTCTGATGGTTTCCCAATCGTGTATGAAATGTGCCTCACCTGTGGACACAAGACAATGTTGAGTTATGCTTCATTCAGTTAAGGCTCATTTTTTATGGTTCCACAAGATAATAGCTCCAAAGGTTAAGGTACATACAGAAACACACTGATTTGGGGTCATATTGTCTCATTAAGATATATTGTGTTAAAACAATGAATACAGTGGAATATGGCTAAAATAAAATTACAAAAATATATATAAAAGAAATTAATGTGTGACTTAAAAAAAGATAAATACCCAAAGACAGTATGGCTGAAGTTGACATTGCTCTTGTGTTTTCATAATACTGATCATATCGTACAATATGTCACCGTCTTTTTGTATTCTCCCTCACCTGCATCTTTTGCTTAATTTACTGCACCTCAGTGATCTGTCCTGCATGTTCCTCCCAAAGACGCCTAGACTCTTCCTCTTTGGTCAGAGACAGACGTCCGCCAGGAGCTTGCTTTGGTCTTTAACCTCATCAGCTCTAGGGTCCCCCTATAGGGATTATAGGGATACCCTAGGGCATCTACAGGTGTTCTACAGCTCATATTACCTTGATATGAATACCAGCCCCTATTGTCCTTGATCTCTAAAGAATCAGCAACTCCTTGCCTTTAAAAAATTAAAAATTAATATATTTGTTATTTATTTTCTGCATAAATATGATCAAAAGTCAAGAGTCTGATAAAAAAAATGTGTCCTCGGTCGCTCCCAGAGTTTTTTGAATTGTATTTGTGGTGCCTTCCCTTCATGCCCCAGAGTAATACTGCACCTCTTTAGAAAGATTAAGACCTAAAGCATCAAAATAATGCAATAATAATCACAATAAACACAAGCAATGACATGTTTTCAAGCCTTTCCAGTCCAAAAATCATGTTTTTCGGTTCAGAAATAAAGAAATGAGCCATTTTTACCTTAATCTTCGTCGCACTATGAACTAACTGTACTTAAAATGACCGTCTGCTTCCGCGTGTGTCATCTGACGCGCTTTCAGATGCGTTTGAGGAACAATGAGACCGTAGGAACTCGAAAAACGGAGAATAGAAATCGAGAAAAATAGCCGAGTCAATACTTTACACACAGTGATCCCACTACTACTGGACTATTCGTACGAATCCGACGTTGTTAGGAGTACTAAATTAGCTAAATAGTGAAACGTTATAATCGCTCAGTCATGTTGAGGAGCTTTCGTAATTACGTAATTATACAAATATAACGATCTTTTTTTTTTTAAATGTAGTCCATCATTTCTCTTCTCACAAGGGTTTAGAGTACTTAATTTATTAAATCCGAGCTGTGGTTGATGATTTAGAGGCGTTTGAGTAAAACAAAAAAATCACTTCCTCATTATCGAAAAATCAGTAAAAAAAAAGCTCTGGGCGGATCAGATTGGACCTCTGATCATGGCTCTGTTGCAACTGAGCCAGGACCTGCTTCTCCAGCTCCAACCGTTCTGTCTTGGCAAGCTGCTCCTTCAACTTTTCCTCCAGAGCTTTGCGGTCTGAGGGCAAAGCCTTTATCTTTCAGGACACTCTTCCGCTCAAGAACGTCCTACTTGTCCTGCTAGGCCTCGTTGCTCTGGATGAACATCTGGCTTTGGCACTGGGGTTTATTCTCAGAGAGACTGTGGCTCTTTTCCTCCAAAGCTTTGCGGTCTCAGGGCAAAGCCTTTATGCTGGAGCTTTTTTCTTTCATGACGCTCTTAATATAATGCTTCATTACTAACCTTTGGCAGCAAGAATGTTTGTTCCTACATTTGCATTTACCTTTTGCTCTCTACATTCTGCTGCTTCTTTGTGAGCTAGCGAGGTTAGCTTGTTACGGTGGGGGAGGGGTGGAAACCGCGAAACTCAGTCTGAGGCAAGGGAAGTTTGTGAGCTGGTACCTCAAAAGGGCATACTATGTGGATACCATTATAAATGAGGAAAGTCACGACATTTTGGCATTGAATTGACCACTTGTTCAGTCCTTGCCATGTTTTTAGCAGCTCAAAGACAACGTAGATCAACTTAAAAAATAAATAAAACACTAACGTTAGCTTACTTGTGACTTACATCACAGTAAAGTTTGTTAACTTTTCAGGAGCACAAAACAATGTTCAACTGCTGCAACAACTTGGTTATAATGTGTTAACTAAAGATAATTAAACAGGTTTTCCCTTTGGAAAAACGGCAGCCCCTTCAACACGTGGCAGACGATGTCCATGGCTCTTGGATGAGCGTTTCAGCGGCCGAAGAGGAGAGAGAGGGGCGTAGACGGGCGATGTTTTCAAGATGAAAGAAGGCGTTTTTTGTGATGTGCTGGACGTGGAAACCTGTGAGGGGAGAAAGCTCAAAGACCCCGGGGAAGAAGCAGAGTTATTGATGTGCATTGATGGGACAGGAATTCATAAAAGGAGAGAGAGAAGAGGAGAGAGGAGCTCAGTGTATCCTAAGATGTACCCAGCAGTCTAGGCCTGTAGCAGCATCTCTAGGGACGAACACAGCTGTTACATTTTTAACTCCACACACATAAAAATGACATCATCGCGATCAACAGTCTTCTCTCTCTGTTGATAATAGTATTTTGGTGATTGGACTTGTTTTTGCAGCATGTCAAGCAGCAGCTTTCTTGCCAACTATTACAGGGTACCCCCAGGATTTTTCATCTCAAATTTAAGACTTTTTAAAGACCTTTTCAAGACCACTTTAAATGAAATTTAAGACCAACATCGCACCTTTCCTGATATGCGTATGAATGAAAAGAATAGGAAATCAATCAATCAATCAAATAACTTTAATCATAAGACAGAACCATTTAAAACAATAACTGTGAGGGGTGTACGTGTGTGTGTGTGTGTGTGTGTGTGTGTGTGTGTGTGTGTGTGTGTGTGTGTGTGTGTGTGTGTGTGGATATGTCTGTGGGTGCAGCTGTGTGCGGTTGTAGTACAACAGACGGTGGTCTTCGTGTTTAGTCTATTTTGAATGTAATTTAATTTGACCCTGTGTGCATTCAGTTCATTAAAATGTACTCTAACATTTTGGTCTACGTGTCTTATTTTATTGTATTGTTATATAATAATGAACAATATATTTTTTTAATGAACAATATTTTCTTATCATATATTATTATATATAAAATGTTATCTTATTTGGCATTTGTTGGACTGCTTGTGTTACCAAACAATGGGATCTTGATAGGCTTAATTTAGTAAGTAAAGTATTGTTGATGTCATGATGAATATATTCAACTCGATTCTGGGGCGTCATTCTGAGACTTCGCCGAGTCGGCAACCGGACCCTGGCGACGTGTTTTCTGTAGTGCCGGCTTCAGGCCAGTGCTGGCCCCAGGTTAGTTTCAATTACGGCCGAGTGACGGCAGTGACGGCCGCCGGAATCGGGCCAGTGTATTCGGTCCGATTCTGGGGCGTCATTCATGCCGAGTCTCAGCAGAATCGGCAACGGGACCCGGGCCGGACATGTTTCTTCCGCCGTGTCTAGCTTAAGCCGGATCCGGACAAGGTCATTTTGGCTACCTGGGGAAGAACAACGAACAATAAACAAATGTTGTGGCGCCCTATCAAATAAGGAAGGGGGTAAAAATTAAGACTTGATGAACGAAATTTAAGACCTGTTGACAAAATTGAATACCTTTTTAAGGCCTTAAATTATGAATACTAAATTTAAGACTTTTTCAAGTTTTTAAGACCTCGCGGGTACCCTGTATTAAGTGTGTCAGTTTTAATAACAGCCTCATAACAGCTTTACAATCATTTGGCCCATTTACATTGACACTATTAGACGTCTTTTAAAAGGCTGTGCCGACTACTTCTGTGTTATTTGGCCATTTGACAGTCGAGAGCAACGGCTGGTATTTACAAAATTATTAATTTATATAAATGAGAATCGAATATGATAAATAATCTCTCAAAAAATCTAATTAATTAAATTATATTTCTGAATTTCTAGAATTATACAAATCATCATCAACAAATAACACAAGCTTTGTTTTCTGCAGAATCTGAACTTCCATTTCAGCTCATAAAACCTTGTTAGAATGATTCACTCACTGACACTATTTGATCCAAACTGGTTTCATTTATTTAAAGAATGATAATATGATCTGAAGTGAACGCTGCTGTTCATTTCCTGCTCGTTAGATTTCGTAACCAAACTTCTGTCACTTTGTTGTTCAAAAATACCTGAGAATCCAATGCTGCAAGTTCAAACCAGAGTTTGACCTTTGACCTCTAAAGTCTCACTAATGTACGAGTGAAATTGTATGATGTAAACTTAATTACATGTATTAGTTATGACCACGTCACTACACTAATATCTCTCACCATGGCTTCATGTTTGCAGCTTTTTAATTAGTGAGCCGTAGAGATGACTTTGATGAAAGTATTTCGCTGAATGCTTTTTTGACTCCCGTTGTCTTGGGGTCAAAATGACCCGTGTACGAGTGTATATGTATGTGTGTTGATGGGTCATTTTGACCCCAAGACAACGGGAGGGTGTTAACTTTCAGGTTATTTATGTTGGATATGAGCAGCTCTACACAATTCATTTCATTTACTTTTTAATTATGTATTAAAATAGATAATACAAAATTTACTTAAATTCATACTTGAGCCTATTCACACAGGATGTATTATTTCAGTTTTTTCATCTCATACGTCTGTGATCTTTCCACATTAATAAAGCCCCGACTACCTGCAGTTATTCAGAGGCACTTTGCATTTTAAAAGTGTTCATACATAGATTCTGTTTACTGAGTTTCACCAACTTAGCTGTCAGTAAGACAACTGAAGTAATATACAAGAACGTGAGTGATTAACTCGTTATCAGTCAACTCACGCAGTGACGGAAATAGAAATTTCTGGTGAATAATGCTAACATTAAAACTATCCTTAAACCCTTCAGTGATGAAGATTACATGTTTTTACTGTAGAATATAATTGTTTATTACAGAACCAGCTCCTGTCGTTAACCTACAATAACATTTGGAACTTCTTTTATGACGTAACATTGATCATTTTATTGATCAGCTTCAGTTTAGTTGAAATCACAACTAAACAGATACCAGTACGTCTTCTTTATAGTCACCATCATGTCATGCAATTGTATTAATACTGTATATATTGAACCAGAGGCAGAAACATTTATTGGATTTTACATTCATTTTATTGGATTTTGTGTATGAAAGGGAAACACCTGATCACCAGGAGAAAACCTTTCATGATTGATTAAAGTTGATAATTTAGTGTTTCCAATTAGCTGAATATTTTTTTCTTTTTGTGGGAGGAAACCTGAATACCAGGGGAAAACCCACGCAGACACAGAGAGAATATACAAACTCCACACAGACAGAAAGAGGAAAGAATCTGTGCATGGAGCCAAATCCAGGAAAAAGTTTTGATCATTTGAAAATTAAACAGAAAGAAAGAAAGAAAAAATAAGAAAATTACCCAAAACGTTTATTGGGGTTAAATATAATTTAGATTCAGTTCTGGAATTTTTTGAATAAAATATATGAACTTTCAGGTTCAAATCTTTTTTTGAAATGATCAAAACTATTGCCCTGGATTTGGCTCCATACCTGTGAGGCTGCAGCGCTAACCACTGAGCCACTGTGTCGCCCGGAAGGAGGGAGAGAGGGAAATAGAGGGGGAGGGGGATAGAGGGAGGAAAGATGGATAGAGCGATACACAACGTATTGACAACGGGTTCTTGTCGATACGTTTACCTGACTCAACAGAGGTCCAAGAAAGACCAGGGCTGAGGATCAGGCTCCTCCAGTCCTGCCAGCAGGGTTCCACATCTTTGGCCCAATCAATCAAATCGGCGTCCAACTGAAATATATTGAACCAGAGAGGCAGAAACATAGAACATTTATTTAAAAAATAAATGTAAACATAAACCATCCATCACTATGAAAAAAAAGATAGAAATTGATATTTACCTTTTTCATAAGAGGGTTCACTTTCTCCACCTCCTCCTCCTACATTGAATAAAACTTACCAGAGCTAAAAACAACTTTATACATGAAAAAAAAACGTACCACAGCTAAAACAACTCAATACATGAAATAAAACTTAACACATCTAAAAAAGCGTTTAAAAAAAAAAATATAAAGCATCTAAAATAACTTATGTGTGATTGTTTGTATGTGTATTCATGCAGCAGAAAGTAACGTTTTTTGTTGTTGTTTTTTGTTGTTTTTTTAAGAAGTTGTGTGTGTGTGTGTGTGTGTGTGTGTGTGTGTGTGTGTGTGTGTGTGTGTGTGTGTGTGTGTGTATACATGCAGGAGAAAGTAATGTTTTTTTTGTTTTTTCAAGAAGAAAGTTGTGTGTGTGTGTTAGTCGACCTCCATCGGCTCGTCGAGTCCCTCAGGTGATTCCGGGGGATCTATCTCCATCGGCTCTTCTGGGTCCTGAAGAGGAGTGGAGGCTCTTTGGAAAACAACAAAATAAGTTATCAGAATTATGCAGATGAAACACAATGTTACATAACCATATGACATGGGGACTATTGTCCAATACAAGCACAGTACAATGAGTACATTGGACCAATCAATAATTGAAAAGCAGAATCTTCTTCAATTAAACAAAGACGTAGGTAGTCCTTTCTTACACTGCACTTATATTTTATTCCTGTCTAATTCTATTTTAGTTTGTCTTAATTTCCGGTTCACTTGGCTCTTTAATGCTTTTAATTGTATTTGAATGTCATTTTGTGGTGTGTTTCTTTTTATACTTTTGCTTTTGATGTTTTGTGGAGAGAACCTTTAATGGCCTGGTGAATAAATAAGCTTACCGTCCCATGCCTAGCCAAGAGGAGGGGATAGAAGAAGAGGGGGAGGAGGAGGAGCTAGAAGAAGAGGGGGAGGAGGAGCTAGAAGAAATGGGAGTGGATAAGAGACTAGAGGAGTTAGAGGAGGGGGAGGCTGGCTTACGGGACGACCCAGGGTCACCGGGCCGGTTGGGGTCCGGGATGAGGGAAGGCCTCCGGATGAGTCGACCTGTCTAGAGGTAACAAATTAGAAATACAACCATCAGACCACTGCTCCACACATGGAAACACGGAGATGATGAAAGAAACGTATCAATGAAGTGTTAAAAATAAGCGTGTGGCATTCAGGTTCTTGGTGTTCTTACCATGCTGCTGATTGCACTGAATTGGAAACGACGGGCCATCTGAGGGAAAAAAATAACAACAAACAAGATAATTACTGTTATTATCTGTCTATGAGCTCTATTACAGTTTACAGTACACAGTCAGATACTTTTTACGCAGCGAAACCTACGCCAGACTACATTTAAAAAAAATGTCAATTTAAAGCCGTCTTTCTGATCGACTAAAAGTCGGACACATATCGGTGCCTTTTCTGTAAAAAAATGATATTTCTGTGGTTGTTTCACTCTCTGCTGCTCATCGTGTTAATGTTTGGGGCACAGTGACATAAACGTGACACATTTATGAACGTCTTTTTGTGTGAAATAGCCTCCTCTAATATCAATCAAACTTCATTTCAGTCTCAAGGTCCAGACAGTACAAAACATTAAATAGAATAAAATACATACAAAAGCACAATTAAAATACATAGACCTACCAATGCCTTATAAATAGACAGCTGTACCAACAGTTTAGTACAACACACGCTACCAGCTTAGTCATACTAAACTTTATGTGTGATGAAACCAAGATGATTTCATTATTTTTTTTAATATGAAAAATGTCACAAGATTGTTGGTAATGTGTGAATTATGAACATTTTCAAACAATAAGGATTACATACATTGTCATACGTGCATCACTTATGATCTGAATCACCTAGAAGTTATATTTAATACAAACAATTAATTTGGATTAATTGTTGACATTGAAGTCTGATCTATGTTGTCTATCACTTTCAGAAAAAAATACTTTTCCTTAAGTAAACTGGGTTCCTGTGACACATATTGAGAAGACTGATAATTACTAATTACTATAATTATAATAACATAATAATAATAGCTGAATTTGAACTATCATTAAAGTAAACGCACAGTTACACAATATCAATCTATTACTGGCAGAATAATAAAATCACTATGTATGGAGGGAAAATTCCCACTGTAATATACATTATGTTTTTTCTACTTCAACTGTACTCCAGTTCAAAGGAAAATACTGTTTACTTTACTTCACTACATTCATTTGATAGCTACAGTACCTACTTACTTTGCAGAGAAACCTTTTACACAACTTGTTTTGTAAAAGTTTTACTTTTTTAAAGAGTGAACAAAGTTACCCAACAATACTTAGTTTATAATTGCTTTCACCTGCACAGCATGCTACATTTAAATACAGCTTACATGTTAGTAATTAGTATTAATTAATTAGTAAAATAATCATAAAATATGATATTTAACTTTGAAATGAGCCAATCTGCAAGAAACGTATTTATTTGGCACTTATTGCACTGATAATACTTCTGAACCTGAGTGTATGTACTATATTCAATAATTCTTTATGGTGAACACTTTTACAATTCACAGACCAGAGGAAATATGTTTCAGTAAAGTTTAGAGAGATAACAAAATCAACTTCATGAGTGTTTAACTTGTACTCTGGGTGTAAACACACATTGCTACATAGCTAACAATAAGATGGTTGAGTCCTGACCTTGCTGTTCACTGATGGTTGAGTTGGGTTAGCTTGAGTTGCGTTAGCTTGAGTTAGGTTAGCTTGCTAGCTAGTTGTTGAAGTGGTTTTCTTCAGGAGAAGTTCAGGTTTGCTGTCCTCTCTGTGGGGTCTTCAAGCGCAATGAGGAGAAAAGAGGGACACTTTTCTTTTATAGGAACATGCACGTTCTACAGAAGCTCTTAGATTATTCCATTTAGAACGTTAAAATAATGACGCCAAAACCTGGGCCACGCCCCCTGGCTGCTGGAACGTCAATCAAAACCCGCTGTTGCTGGGCCACGCCCCCCGACTGCCAAATCACTACTGACACAGCCTCAGTAATTATTAGTACTATATATATATATATATATATATATATATATATATATATATATATATATATATATACACCAATATTATTATTAATAATAATACATTTTATTTGTATATCGCTTTAAAAGGTACTCAAGGTACTTTACATGGTAAAGACAAACAATAGAAGCAACAACAAAGCAAGAAAGATGACAGTAGTACCAGCAGTAAGATGTGTTATTGAGGTTATTGTTTATATATATATATATATATATATATATATATATATATATATATATATATATATATATGGGGTTATGTTAACGGTAATGGATTTCCACAAGTGACTGATGTTGTCAAAGAAATATAGTGGGAAAAAAAACAAATGTACACACTGGGTTGTAAAAGGTTCATGTCAATATATTACCAAATACATGGTTTTCTCTGCAATTAATTAATATTATATTCGTATGCCTGGTTCCATGAGTGATTGTGGAATAAAAATGATTCCTACTGTCACTGTATATCCTAATAGATGCCTTAATAAAAGTAGATTGGGTTAGTCAGTACTTAAGAATACACTGATAGTGTGAATCATATATTACTCTACAAGGGATCATACTTTACTAATTGAACATCATGCTGTATTGAAGAAGACTTGAAATTAGCAATTGACACCATCAACTTGTGTTCTCAATGTTTACTGAGGTAATAAATCAAGAGAGTAGTAGGATCATTTCCTCAGACTTCCCTACAATCTGATTTATTTCTGAAACCAGAGGAAGTGTCTCCCTCTGGTGGTCTTTTGAAATAATGCAAGTTTAGGCCGTTACACATTTGTTTAACTTTTCAGAATCAGAAGTTGCCACCTGGCTTTAATTATTATACAAATAATAATGTAACAAATTAATGTGATAACAATGTTTGGTTGGTAATTCATTATTAGTTTCTCTGGACTGTCACAACATTACATTAAATGTTCCCCTCTTTTTTTTCAGGGGGTTTTCAGGTTATTCAGAAACTCATCAATTTCTCCGCACATTCGGTTTCTGTTTCTTCCTCTAATCCTCTCCAGGATGTTGATGGTCTTCTTACGATAGGAAGATTGATGCCGTATCGCTGCCGCCCTCATGTGGTATTCTATCGACTTGTAGGGCTCCTTTCGGATGAAATGTACATATTTGGCATAGTAGTGGTAAAGCATCTGTGCCCATTTGGGATCCAGATCCCTTTCCAGCAGTTCCTTGTATATCTGGTCAGCTTTAGCTTGGTTATTGGACTCTGCGTAGATGTTGGCAAGATATATTTCTATTGGAAGTGAAGAAAGAGGGTACAGAGTAATCACTTCCTTATGGAGACTGATTGCTCTGTCAATCATGCTGTGCTCCAGGGGATTGTCCTTCCTCTGGGAGATCCTCTTGTAGCAGACTGCAGCACAGCTCTTCAGATAACGCTCATCTGGATTTCTTTCCAGAGCCTCCTCTACCAAATCAATGGCCTCATCCAGCGACACATAGATTCTGTACAGTCTTAGTAATGGCCCGATACCGCTGTAGCTGCTGACGGGCTTTCTTAAAACCCTTCTGGCCAACTCACGCGCTTCACTTTCAATGTTCCTTCCTTTCTTAGCACAGGCCTCAAGGTAAACAGCAGCGAGGTACAAGTTCTCTGGATCATGTTCCTTGGCGATGTTCATTTTCTCCAAGATGTCAGCCGGCAGCTCTGTGTCGCTGTTATGAAAGGCACTTGCTAACGCTATGACGTGACTGGTGTGCCACTCCACCATGTCCGGCTGCATCCTGATGGCTCTCTGGAAGTAATCTGCCACCAGCTCTCTGTCTGCTCTGAACTTCATCAGGGTCCAGGCTTTCTCAGCGTAGGTCTCTGCATGGAGCTCGTCCTGCGATGGTGATGGGTACTCGTTTACCAGGGCGTCGATTTTTAACAGGTAAGCCTGACACTCTGCTCGTTCTTTCCTCTGGTAGTGCAGCCAAGCCAGGTTCCCGTAGTTCACCACCAACCAGGGGCCTTCATCTGAGACGGTGTTTCTCATCTGGCGGAAGGCCTCCGTAGCCCTGCTGAGGAAACGGCAGGCGTCATTGCTTAACCCCAGCTGGTAGTAGATATACCCCTGCAGGTTGTAGATGTGTCCCAGCCAGCTGTATCCCTCCTCTGTGCCGATGTCCTCCAGATGGTATCTGAGGCAGTTAAGTTTAGTCCTGCTGTGCTCCAGATCCCAGGTGAAGTGGCACTGCAGGGCCTCCAGTTTGGACTCCAGCGTTGTTTGACTCTGAGCAGAACTGATGGGGAATAAAAATGACAAATGTCAAAACATTCATGCAGTACAGTAAGATGATGTTCTCCGTGGTGTACTATGTTTGTGATCACCGCGATAATCATCATGTTGAGGAAGGAAGGAAGAAACAATGAATAGACAGAAAGGAACGAATGTGTGAAGTAAGGAAAGATTGAAGAAACCAATATCAGAACAAGGAAAATAGGGGAAGAATGACAAAAAAGATAATGAATGAATGAGAAGGAATGAAATCAGGTATGGAAATGAATAAGGTAAGGATAAGATAAGATAAAATAAGATAATCCTTTATTAGTCCCGCAGTGGGAAAATTACAGGATTACAGCAGCATTGCTCACAAGTGAATAAAAAATAAAGTAACATAAATAAACAGTAATAGAAAACGATAAAAAACTGTAAAGAAGAATATTAAATATACAGACTGAATTAAAAAAAAGTATATAAAAGTACTTAAACGTATTGCACGTGTTGGATATTGCACCAGGTGAATGGTTAAAGTGTTCAGAAGTGTCCAAGTTCAAAAGTGTTCAAAAGTGTTCAAAGTGATCAAAGTGTCAAAGTGTTCGTGGTCTACTGAGAGCTCAGCGTATTGTGCAGCCTGACAGCAGCGGGAAGAAAGTATCAGAGGAGAAAGTATCAGAGGTGGGAACCACTAGGACGAAAATAAATAGGGAGAGAAGACTGAAAGATAAGGGAGTAAGAGTAAAGGTTCGTAAAATGAGGACTCAAAATGTGAGAAGGAAGGATAAAACAGAGTAAGTCACAATACATGAATGAGATGGAAGAAGGAAAATAAGGCGTGAACGAGGAAATAATGTCTCAGAAGGCAACAGGGAAATATCATGGAGGAAAAGAAGGTAGAAATAAAGAAGGAAGAAAATAATTAAAGGAGGGAAAAAAGAAAGACGGAAAGGAGAATGAAAACTGAACAAAAAGACTAAAAGGGATGAAAGTACGGTTAAGCGGAGAAACACATGCAAGAAACTAAAGAAATCAAAAGGAATAAATGGTGTGAAGAAAATAAAAGGAAAGAAGAGAATGTATGGAGGGCAAACATTTAAGAATTTACCTTAGATCCATACTGTTTAACATACTGTATATTATAAATGCTACTGCAGAAGCAGACACTCACCTCATCATCCAGCTGTAGTTTGAGAAATATGAATCTCTGGTGTCTGCTCTTTGAACTATGCAGTGTTGCTTTAGGTGCGGCGCCATAAAATTGACAACTGTTCAACTTATTTAGCGTTGTAAATTATGTAATGCTAATCACTAGATTTGAACTCAGTGGACTTTCTTCTCCCAGTAACATAAACTATACAGCCACCTCTATCATGCTGAACAAGCACACCAACTCGCATATTTCTTTGTAATTTCATGGAGGTGATGATTAAAATACAGTTTGAGGTTTTCAGATTTACCTTTTTTAAAAGCAGGCGTCCAACTCTCAATATAATTCATGAGAGTCACAAACTGGAGTTACATCTTTAAAAAAAAAAAAAAGAATGGTCACTAATGTCATTAATGATTGTATCCGGTTGAGGGCAGTAATGAGCCTGACGTTGTTTGTAGCGCAGACAGTCACAGCGAGAAGAAGAAGCTCGGTGACGTCGTTTGCGCTGCGACAAAACACCGTCCATGTAGCACGTAGCATGTAGCTTGTAGCAGCAGCAGCGACAAGCGACTTTTCTGGATCTCGCTGCCGACTACGATATTAAAACGATAATGCGTGGTTTGCTGACGACCCCGTGAGTAGCGACGTTAATATCTCAGCAGGAAAAGAGACGAGTGGAGTGCGCTAAACTGAGCTAACGCTAGAGAGCGAGAAGTACCTGCTTGATTTGCTGGTGTATAAATAGTCAGCTATGCTAGCTGTCGTTAGCTGAACTTTGTGGTTTGCTAACTTTATTTCTGACCCGTGACCGTGCTCTATCCGTGCTTTGCAGATGACGATGTGACAACCAGTCGTGTGTCGGTGGTGTCGTGGAGCAGTGCACGCGCCTGGAGCAGCAGCAGCAGGAGGAGGAGGAGGAGGAGGAGGAGGCCGATGCGGAGGGTCTGAGCTCTGTTGTCGGCGACTGTCGGTGTCCGGGATGGAGACCTGGACCCCCAATCCCAGAGCCAAGCCGTTCATCCCTCGCCAGCAAAGAAGCTTGTACCTCACCTGGAAATACAAACTAACCAACAAGAGGGCGATTCGTCGGTTCTGTCAGGTAACGTGAGGTGAAACACGACTGACAGCTCTGATGGTGGAGCTCTGCTAAACAGCTGGAGAAAAGTCCCATTTCCAGACTGCACATCCTGCGCTTTATACAAAAACTGACACTGAAGTTACTCCCTCTGAGTTTCCAAAACTGCTTGTTTAAGTTAGTAGTTCTTTCCAGTGTGGTTTTGGATTCACCTAACCATGTTGGTCCACTCTTTTAAAGTATAAGTTATTCGTCATTATCATGTACAAAACAGCCACAGAGAAGCAGCAGATGGCAATGTTAATATTGGATTGAAATCTAAGACGTACAGTAATGAAACAATTATAATGTAGATGCAAATGCTAGATCGGTGGGTAAAGGTAAAATAGAAACTTTAACTTTTGTTGCTTTGTCTTTTCAAAGTAAAAATTGCAATACAGATTGCTGCTTGCAAAGTGCTTTCAGTCATTGTGTTTTTTTTCAGGGAGTTTTAAGTTATTGTAACCTGATTCATTAAATACCTACACATACGAAATGTGATCTTTTACCATACCACCCTTTTAATCTTTTTGGTTGTATTTGGCCGTCTCTATTTGGCAGCGTTAACAAGCAGGAGATGCATACAAACATTCCCTGTTGAACCTACTACTGTGTGTAACCCGATTGTTAACAGCAAACCGCCCACCTGCCTTGAAACCCACATATCAAACCAAGATAAGAAATCCCTGCCTAGGAATGAAATAAGTTAATATTTTAAGTGTATGTCTTTTCCTCCCGCAGGCTGGCGCTGTGCTGTTTCTGTTGATAACTGTGATAGTCAACATCAAACTCATCTTGGACACGAGAAGAGTAGCTGATGAAGATGCAGCGGCTCAAGAATATGGTGAGAAACATGTCCGGTGTTCATTCTGTTTACATCATTTGTTTCACGTTCGGACTAGCACAACCACTGAATGCTCTACTCTATGACTTTGGCATGTAATTTGGTCATACATTGTGTTGTAAAAAATAGTGACTGTGTCTTTGTTGTCACAATTGCCATTCCAAGAACATCTATTGGGAAAAATGCTGTAGTATTACTTTAAATGGGCGAGGTTTCCAGAGCAGAATATGACAAATCAATCGGTAACCCTCTTAAACTCTTGATGTGACCTTATTTCGAATATAGAAAAATGTTCTGCTCTGTCAGTGTCACATATGTATTTTATATCAGCTGGTTCTAACTCCCTATGGAAGCTTTGTGATGTGTACACAGAGTGAAATCATGACTATAAATGTCTTCTGCACTGCTGGACATAGTTGGAAACTTGAGGATGTCTTTTTTTTTGTGTTGAAATTCAGCAAGTTTAAACAAAGATTTGTCTCAATATGAGACCGTAAAGGTGGACCTGCTGGTGTGTTTTTTTTTTTTAACAAGGATTAAATCTCCACCTTTTTCCTGGCTTAGTCCAAGTCTTTTATTGAGACCCGATTACAGCGATGCATTTTGTCTTGTGAATGTAATTTGACACACTGTTATGGAAAATGTATTGCATCTCAGCATGGCTTCACTAGGGAGAAACTGATCTTGGTTCGATGCTCTTTTTTTTTTTTATAGAGGAAACGATACCCAACATGGAGACCCCACGAAAGCCGGCTAATGGACGTAAGATCCTGGACATTGAGGTGTACTCCAGCCGCTCCAAGGTCTACATGGCAGTAGACGGCACCACTGTGAGTTAAAATGAAAGAATGTTTCTTCCACACAAGACTATAAAACTGTCCGACTGAGCAGTCTTTATTTTGCTCATAACCTGCAGGTGTTGGAGGATGATATGCCGGAGCAGGGCAGAGGCATCCATGTGATAGTTCTCAACCAGGCAACTGTAAGCATGTTCTGTCTTTCTGTTTCATGTCAACAAGCAACTTTCCCCTCATTTCAGTTTTATGGCTTTTTTTCTTCTCATTACAATTAATGCTTCTTTCCCCATGTCTTCCCATGTTTGGTTGTGAAGTGTTGATGCTATTTCTGATTGTGGTGTGATGCCCAACAGACAGCCGCCGCTGAATTACTGAGAATTTTCTTCCTGACTGTAATCTTTTCAATGAGGTCAAATCACCAAGGTCGGATAAATCCGTCACTGTCTGTCTCAGGGTCATGTGATGGCCAAGAGGATATTCGACACCTACTCTCCCCACGAGGACGAAGCCATGATCCTCTTCCTCAACATGGTGACCCGGGGTCGAGTCCTCATCTTCACCATAAAGGTCAGTCACTGCCACTGTCTGAATTAGATATCAATTATTCATGTGATATTCATGTATCACATGGACTTGTGGCGCATTAAAAGATGAGCGGTGTTTGTCCTGCAGGATGAGGGCACGTTCCACCTGAAGGAGGCCGCTAAGAACCTGTTGAAGAGTCTCGGCAGCCTGGTGTCCCTCAACCTCAGCTGGAGGGACATGTGGACTCTGGTGGTGAAGAAAGGAGGTAGAGGAGCAGACTTTCAATTTACAAATAGGTGTAAATCCTTCAAATGGCTTATTGGCACACAAGTACAATAGGATACGTCTGTTTGTGGTCTCCAATGTGTTTTACTTTTTCAAATATCATCTAGTCAACGGCAACATGTCTGTTCGGAAGAGTCTTTTGAATCCATGGCTAATTTAACACCAGGCTGTTATGTTAAAAAAAAATTAAATTAGATTTCTAAACTCATAGTGGTGTTCAGGAGAAATCGTTATTTGTGGCTCGAATATCTGTTTTACAGTTGTGTTTCAGGAAAGCTTTCATGCCGTGTTGTATAACGTAATTGCTCATTACATTCAATGATTAATCAGTTACCGATAATGTACTTGGCCAGCAGTTGATTAAGGCCGTTTTAGAACATGGACATGGCAAAAAACAGTAGTATCCACACACTGGTGTCTATTTTTCCTTTTCGCATGTAGTCGACAAGATGATAAGAAAATAAAAGCTCAGTGACGGGGGAGAAAGGCGACCTTTAAGTTAGAGTTTATAATAAGTTTAATGAAGCTTGCTTTATGAGGTTACCTGTGTGTTTGGGGTTCCAGGTCAAGTGTATGGAGAAAAGCACTCGAAGTCTCCAGCTCTGTCCACCTGGGGAGACCCGGTGCTGCTGAAGACTGAGGTGCAGCTCACGGCCTCTGAAGGTAAGACACAGTTCTAGCGTTCTTGGAAATGTGTCCAATCTGCCTTAACTGCTCATATTGCGATGCACCTCGAAGGGCCACAACCTAAACAAACCGATAGAACCGGTCTGTAAGAAGACGGAACGGTCTCTCAATGTTTTCAAGCTAAAGCGGCACACGCCTGCTAGCTCTTGATGGAGATGTCTAACAAACTGAGTGTGGTCCTCCGTCCTGCAGAGGCAGAGTGCCACTGGGCAGACACCGAGCTCAACAAGAGGAGGAAGCTCTTCTGCGGCAAAGTGGAAGGGTACGGCAGCATCTGCAGCTGCAAAGACCCGGCGCCCATCGAGTTCAACCCTGACCCTGTAAGACGCACAGCAGGACTCTTTACTTCTCTGGCAGATGATTGTTTCATTGAGACATTTTTGAGACTTTATACATTTTCTAACACAACCACACAAGATGCTGTTTGGTAAGGACCTCTCTGATTTAGAGATTTTTAGAATGACTGGATTTCCTTATGACCAGCATAAACAGGAGGAATGACTACAGCAGGCACAACCAGTTTCACCTCTCAATAGACAGAGCGACTTAAATTAACGTGGATTATATTTAGTTGTTTCCATTATTAGGCTTTAGAGGTGCTTATTTTGTTTTCATTTGGCAGAGTTGGGTTTCCTTTCTTATGCTCAGCTAAAATAACATGCTGCTGGCATTATCTTCATATTTAGCTTACTGACATGAGTCATGTCGATCCTCTATCTAACTCTCCGCCAGAGAGTGAATAATCATATTCCTGGGAAGTAAATTCATGTGAATTGCTGTAAAATAGCACGATGTTGCCAAAAAGTGCACGAGTGCCAAAAAAAAGAAGATGAATGACTACGTAGAAAATTGCTTTGGACTATATATCGACTGAAGTCTGTAGAAGTACAAAGAGCAATACTTTGAGCTAATGAAGCCAATGCGTGCATGTCTTTATCACTGTGAAGGACTCTGGACTTTTGTCCAAGACGATATATCTGTACTACAGATGGTATCAGCGCTACCTCATGTGTCATCTTTATCTTCCCACGCAGGTTATTGGTTTGAAGGTAGCTCGGTCATGTGCTGAACCTTTCCAATTTAGATTCACAGAAAATGTTACTCTACATTTTACTGTCAAAACAAAACCCAGCTGAGGGACTCACTTTATTTTCTGTCTCCAGTTTCCCAACAATAACGTCTTGAATGTCCCAGTGGCCGTCATAGCAGGGAACAGACCCAACTATCTCTACAGGTAAGATCTGAAATAGTTCTCCACGATACCAAAACTATAACTTTTGATTCAATACCATGGCCAATTACAGGAAATAATACTGGGTCATTAGAAGACAAAACATGGAATTGAAAATTATCACTATTATAATTTTTTTTTTTAAACATCCTTCCCACCCTATACCCAGATTGCTTATTTTTTGTGGATTTTTAAAATAACAATTTGAATGTGCATTGAAAAAATATTTTTGTTTAGAGAATCACGTGTATATTAGTCACAAATTAAATTTGTGACTCTTTCTGTGAGCTTTCATTAATATTGAGACCGATCTGACCCGGTATGTAGCCGTCCGACCTTTTTTGTTTTATCGGAACAAATCACATTGTCTTTATGAAAAATAAATTGCTCTCATTCATCTCTTTTGCCTGAAACCAAATTGCGGCCACTTGTCGTCTGTTTTCAGGATGCTGAGGTCTCTTCTTTCAGCTCACGGCGTCAACCCGCAGATGGTCACTGTCTTCATCGATGGATATTATGAGGTACTTTTTCTTTTCTCACATCATTCCATCAGTACACACCACAAGTACCAACACTGTGGCAATATGGGTGTAAACTACAGGTTCACCTGTAAATAATAGCGTTGATACAATATCTGAGTTTTGAGTACTGGTACAAAAATTTTGCGTTATTCATCCCTATCAAAATAAATCAATAAATAATCACTAACATCAGCACTCTAACAGTGTTCCAAATTAGTCGGCACAGAGTTTGAAGAGGAACTGCATAAGTAACGGATGTAAAAAAGAATACCAGAAGAAAACCATAACATTTTCTCAGGCCTCCATGCTGCTTACCACTGTTTACTAACCCTGTTTTCCAAAACGGTTCCGAAAGTGACACACAGGGAAACGGAAAGCCATACTTGTCTACTACAGTGGGAACAGAGTATATTATCTATTTTTAGCTGGTTTTCCCATGTTTAAAAAAAAAACAACTGACTCCTTACTTTTTAGAAAACGAAAATGTTTCATGTCTGAAATGTTAAATGTCCAAACATAAACAGCCATACAGGAAAATGCACAATACATTTGAAATACACAAGAACTTGAACGTATTGTTTATTTGAATTATCTGGTATATGTGGCGTCATGCTTAATAAACCGCTCAACCACTCGTACATCTTTGTGTGTTTTTCGACCCAGGAGCCGATGGATGTCGTAGAGCTGTTTGGACTGAAGGGAGTTCAGCACACGCCCATCAGCATAAAGAATGCCAGAGTGTCCCAGGTAAACAACAGCCAGCTCCCCATGTTGAGTTAACACAGAATACATATTTCCACTGGGAAAAACCCCTGAAGTAGACTAATTACTAATTAATTTAACCTGGATTTCACGTTTCCGCTGTGTGCATCTCACAGAAATAACAGAAGACGTCCAGACGTTTTGCTTTTGTACGTTTTTGCTTCTTTTCTCTGCTCTGTGTCGCAGCACTACAAGGCGAGTCTGACTGCAACCTTCAACCTTCACCCAGTGAGTGCTGCGGTTACTCTTTCATGTACTTGATGAATGACCAGTGAAATGTGTTGTTTGAATTAAGAACAGCTTTCTTTATTGTATTATTGGTCAGTTTATTTCTTGACTATAACTTTCATTCATCACTTGTGAGTTGCATTGAATACTTATAGACGTCTCACAACAGCACTGACCCAGCATGTGTTATTATTTATTTTCTTTAGGAGGCCAACTTTGCCATCGTCCTCGAAGAAGACTTGGATATCTCCATCGACTTCTTTAGGTATGCACCAACACTACTAAAAATAACTGAGTAATTATTATACATGCATTAGAACAGACACAATGAGTCAACTTATATATGAGTAGATGCGTAAAATGTAAAAATGTTTTGGGTGTTTCTTAACGTCTCAAATGTGAAGATTTACTGCTTTTGTTATCTATTTTTTTTTCATACTGGATAGTGAATTGAATGTCAAAGTTTTAGACTGATAGTTAGATACCAAAAAAGCTGTTTTAAATATATAACCATTTATAGAATATTTTGTATATATGTATTTTCTCATCTATTGTGGAAAAAAATCGATTGATAAAATCATTTTTATGCAAGACTTATCTTCATATTACACTGCAAAGGTTTACGTCACTTTATATAAACCTGAAATAAATGAAATGCAGATATACTCCCATATATCATCAGATGTGTAATTTAATCATCAATTAATCTCACAATTTTATAGTTTGAATCTAAGTTTGGTTTGGCAGCTGTGGCAAATGTTTTTTTATCGTTTTTCCCGTTTCTTTCTGCAGTCAAAGATTATATTTGGGGCATTATGAGTAGGTGGGCAGACGCCTTTCTTCGATATTGGAAACACTTAAGACAGATGTTCCTTTTTTTTTTTTTTTTTTTTTTTTAAACTGTTTCAAGATATGATAAACAGTGGAGCCCCTTGCTATCGTGTTAAATAACGCGTTCTGGACGTCACAGCATCATGAACCTTCTTCACCACTAGATGGCAGCAGATCCTCAGTGATAAAGCTGCAATCGGCTCTGTCAGAAACCCCAGTCTTCCTTTGTTGGACAGGCTCGGCTTTGAACTCTGCGTTTTGCGGCTGTAAAAGTTCCAGCTCCCCTTCCAGGCTGACCGGCTCGTTTGAAGCACCGACTTCAAACAGATCAGAAGCACTCAGCTTTTAGTGCCAGGTTCTTCTCTGAAACGAGCTTTGGGCTCTCAGTTAGAGAGGAGTGAAAAACTTAAACAAGACCTCCTGTCAACAAAAACAAGCCTGTTAATGTTATGTTTACTGCTAAAAAAAACAAACATCTTCCGGAGTGATTGGGATTCCTAATAGACCTGAATTATATTTTGCAGGTATCGTACCATAATTATACAAAAGTGTCTGTTGATTCATAATTAAAACATTATTTTTGTCAAAATTTGTCAATTTCTTGAGCCAATCTAATGCTTACCCTCTATACGAATAAGAAAAAAAAATACTGACCTGCTGCTAGCTTGATGTATAGCCTGCACAGACATAACCGGCTCATGGTTCTACAGATTTTCTGATGCCGGCAGCAAGGAACAAATAGAGAGGATGGTCTTCTTTCCCACTTTGGGGGTCTCCAGGACACACATTTATGTTGAAAAGCCATGGAAAAGTGCATTTGGCCTTTTAATGTCTCCTATAATGCTTCATCGTAATGATATGTTAGGCTGCCGGTCAGATCTCATCACCCAACATCAGTGTTGGACCTCACTAAGCAAATCCCTGCAGAAGGTTCAACGTCTGGTGGAAAGACTTGAACCAAAAGCTTGGAGGCTGTTAAAGCTGCACATTAACGCTCGTGGTCTTTGAATGACATGTTCAGCCATCGTCGTGTCCACTTATCTTTGGCCATGTAGTTTAGGTATGTATGTAGGATCTTAAGTTTGCCCCTCGCAACGAACGTTTTTACATTTTTAAATATTTTGTCTTTTAAAATGTATTTAATAAAGTATGGCATTGTCCTCCCTGAGTGTATTGTCACTGCCTTGTTGAACAACATTAAACTGACAGTTTTTTTATTTTGTATTCTATTTTTATTATCGATCTTGATGCTGTCTGTACTAATGTTGCTTTTCTGTGTCTCCGTCAGTTTTCTGAGTCAGACCCTCCACCTGTTGGATGAGGACGACAGCCTGTACTGTATTTCTGCCTGGAACGACCAGGCGAGTGCCGACTGCTTCACCTGCTCAAACTGTCCCTTCACCCTAAAGCCTCCAACCTCCATCTCTTTTCTGTGACTTATCTGTTTAAAGTCTGTAAGGGTTCATTTTTCTTCGCCTGTCAGCTGTTCACATGATGTTGTTACTCTTCTTTTCATCCCATACCTTCCCTAATACACATGTAGCCTAGTTCAGACGGCAACAAGCATGACCACTACATGAAATAAGTATCCTGCTGTATGTGTGATTAGCTGTAAATTGTTGCGTAACTGACATCTGAAAATCTCTGGAGGTTTAAGGATTGTTTGGCGTGACCTCAACAATAGAGCATGTGATGAGGTGACTCAGCAGTTCTCTTTTAACTTGAGGGTGTAACTTACAGTGGAGGGGACAACCACAGGGTCTGTTTATCTGAAACCTCTGAGTCTCACAATGAGCCCTCAGAAAGGTTTCCTGCCTCACTGACTGCTGCTGCTGCTGTTTTGTTGTTGCGCAGGGCTACGAGCACACAGCAGAGGACCCGGCCCTGCTGTACAGAGTGGAGAGTATGCCCGGTCTGGGCTGGGTGCTGAAGAAGAGCATCTACAAGGACGAACTGGAGCCAAAGTGGCCGACACCCGAGAAGGTGCAGCATTTAAGAATCTTAACTGATGCTTTTGGGGGTTTTCTGATACCTGTTACTGCCAGTTATGCATATTCTACATCCCAGCTGACCAATTGCATTTTAAATTGCTCCAGATGGAGTTCTAAAAACTCCCATTGGTTTCAGTTAATTTCTTTTATAAATTACTTGGTCAGCTTTTATAATTTTTTTTGTATTCATGTATTAACATTTGCAGATAAAGTTAGTAGGGCTGTCAAAATTGCAAAAAAATTACGTTTGAATATTCCCTTTAAAAAACACATATTCGAATATATGTGTAAATACAAAATTCTTCAGTTTAGGTGTCTCTTCAGTTTAAGAGGACACTTCATCACGGCCGTGGCGGGGGTTGCCAGATTCACGATAATTATCCTCCGAAATCCTTTTTTTTTTTTAACATTCGAATATTAATTTTCACATTCGAAATTCTGTTTTTAACAACTATTCGAATATATATTCGAATTTCGATTATTCGTTGACAGCCCTGAAAGTTAGTGGCTAGCTGCTGAAAATCTAGCAGTTAAGGAGCCAGATAATATCCTAAGAATTGGCAAGGACTAAACCTGAGCTTAAAGGAGAGTGAATATTTCACCCTCATCAGGTCGAAACTCATTTTCAGATTATCCATCTGCTGCAAGTTTTTAATATGTGCAACTTCATTTTCATAGACTGAACTAAAACTAATGGCTGCCTATAAATGCTCAGAAATGTGTATGTCAAATTTGCATTTAAGTGTACAAGGAGTTCGAACACGCGTTGTGTGTGTGTGAAAAGCAGATCTTCTAAAGTGTGGCTGATCTGTGTGTCGTCCTGTAGCTGTGGGACTGGGACATGTGGATGCGAATGCCGGAGCAGAGGAAAGGCCGAGAGTGCATCATCCCCGACGTGTCCCGCTCGTACCATTTTGGCATCATCGGCCTCAACATGAACGGCTATTTCCATGTAAGATCTGCGGTAGCTTTTTAAGGTCTTAATATGTCTCCGAGTTACAAGCTAACACTGTAACCCTGGGCAACACAATTCAGCATCGACATCTGTCTTTATCGGCCCTGCAGCACTAATACATTGTGTTGGGATGCATTTTTGTGATGTATAGCTATTATGTCTCATTGAACTGTTTTCTGTCTCACAGGAGGTATATTTTAAGAAACACCGGTTCAACACCGTTCCCAACGTGCAGCTCAGGAATGTTGACCGGTGAGTTCACTTTAATTACTAATTAACTAATGTCTGTTGCGCTGCTTTTCATGTTTGTGGTAGATAATTAAGCAACACAGTGACCGTCTTGGTGTTCTTGTGCTTCACAGTTTAAAGCAAGATGCTTATGAGGTGGAGATCCAAAACCTGATGAAGTGAGTGAGATATAAAAAAAAAAGACACTGATTCCAAAGATGATTTAAATTACATTATGACATTATATTTCTGTTACTCAATGTATGGTGTGTGTGTGTGTGTGTGTGATCCCAGGGAGGCGGAGGTACTGGACCACACTAAGGACCCGTGTGAGGATTCGTTCCTGCCAGACTCCGAGGGAAAGACCTACATCATGTTCATTCAGATGGAGACGGAGACGGACACATCCACCTGGACGGAGCTCGCCAAGGTGAGTCAGAACGGGAACGCTGGCCAGTGGACTTTAAGACTCCGTGCCAGTGGTGGTTTATTTCTCTGAGAATCAACTTGATGATGATGGCTAATCCTTCACTGTCAACATGCTTTGGGCTTTATACTTGATCATAGTTATGTTGTTGCCTTGAGGTCCTGCAGTTTAGAGTTGTTGGTCCATTTCGCACTAAATCTGAATCATGGCCATATCGTCACGGTTGAGGAGTGTTTTCAATTCTTTTGTCTTTTTTTTTTTTTTTTTATTGACGTCTCGTTTTTGTCACAGGAAAAAAAAAAATATCCTTCACAAGTGTGTTTTTATTCTTTTGGCTGAAGAGCTGAAGCTCGCCTTAAGGAACAGGATAATGTTTCTTGCCTTTCTCCGTCCTCTGCTCAGTGCCTCCATGTTTGGGACCTGGATGTCCGGGGATACCACCAAGGCCTGTGGCGGCTCTTCAGAAAAAAGAACCACGTCCTGGTGGTGGCCGTGCCAATCTCCCCATACTCGTGAGTGAAGCTCAGATTTAACTTTGTGCGCGTGACGTAAAATTGCGTAACTTGCCCAAGTTGGTGTGCAGCCCAAAATCTTTACACACAGACAGCACTTCAATGAACACACCCAGCTACGCAGAAACCAAATGGGTTATCGACAAAACGGTGTACATGTCTGCTGTTTGCGGTCCACTTTGAAGTATATCAAAGCTATTACACACAGGTGTTATAGCTTTGTGGCCACCGAAGAGAATGTTAAGATTTAGGGTTCGGTAATATAACATGTAGCTAGTTATCTGTGATGAGGTTCGTAGCAGTGAGGCTATCATTAGCACCAAAGACTGAGCTGCAGTATTGAGTTTTGTGGCCTCTGGTCTCCCAAGGTGCTTTGGTTCCAGGTGAGGGGCCAAGCTAACACCCTGCTTATACAGTCTGTGGCAAGAAAGCGGCCCTGAAGCTATTTTTTCCATAAATTGGAGTAATGAATACTTTAAAAACGGCGAGTCTCAGTTTTATGTTGTGCCAAGGCTTCTTCGAAGCACAGCCGTAACCGAGCCAAATGGATTAAATTATCTGTATCTGCTCACTCAGACATTTGGGAAAAGGAGGACTGAAAAAATGCATCTGAAGCGGAGACGGTTTGTGAGATTGATAAATCTGGATCAGTTTTTCCCTCATGCAATGGCTTAAGGAGTAAGATAACGTGGATGCACCATTGTGGAAAATGGGTCTGGGGGTGCACCTCACAGGTGTCTCCAGAATTAAACTGGAGAGCTAAAAAGCTAAAAGTCATGCGTGAATGTATTGCGCCACGTGTACAGGACGGCACACACAATTGCAACAATATCAAACGGAAACGGATGTCCAATCCTCCGGTCTCCCATTTTCTGCTTGGCTCTTATTCTTCTACGATTGTAATGAAATACATAAGCTACTATACAAAAACAGGACAACACCTGAAGTCCTCATGTCGTTCTTTTCCGCACAGCACATCCTCATTTTGTGGAAGACGAATCCCTGTCAACTCAACAGTCAGCAATTCTTAGATTTTAGACCTACCGTTTGTGTAAACGAGTTATTTAATGCATCTTTTGAGCCTCCCGTGGCTTTTTCCTCTATTGTCTTATTTAAGGTTTGTTTATTGGTTGTAAAGCGGCAGCATTCATTCAAGACAGAAGAAATATGTCTCCTTCGTTCCCTTTTCTAATCTCTCACCATTGCCTGTCCATCTCTTTGTCTCATGACCAGTGTGAAGAAACCAGCCGGCGTCACTCCCATCCACTTGGAGCCTCCGCCCAAAGAAGAGGGAGCACCGGTGGAGCAGATATAGACCTGATGTTACACTCTTCAACCAGCATGGGCCTTAACTCTTCTCCTCCTCTCTCCACCAACAACCACTGGTAATCCAGTCTGGGATCCATAACAGAACCTTTTTTGACTTTTCCTAGATGTGAACTTGTGTGCGAGAGGATACCTAGGAAATGGAGTCATTTTAATTTGATTCCTTTCTTATTTCCAAACAAAAGGGTGATTAACACCACAAAATGCACTACTTCATCCGTCCAACAGCTTGACGAGGAGCGATGAGGCTCAAACCAGTTTTGGTTAAAGTGACTGAACTGAAACAGCTGTCTTTTTCTGTTTCTGTGACGACTGTGGGCCGTAAATCTCATTCAACCTGTGACTTTTAAACGGGAACTGTACAAATGACACAAACACAAATTCTCCTCGGTTTGATGTGTTTTTAACTACTGAGTGCTTTGTTTTGTACATATATTTTAACTTATCTCTATTTATTTTATCAATCAATCGAAAATGAGTTAAATGGTTTTATGGCTTTTTCTTTATTTTAGATCAAATTTGATTGAGATCAGTGCATTTTTAAGAGCCTAACGTTTACAGATAATGAAATAATATGTACATACATGCCTATATATTTTTGGATGAAAAATGTAAAGGGTCAGCATATTTTATTAGTTAGATATTTACTTTGAGTTGAAGAGTTGATAACAGCCCTGTGGGTTTTTACTATTATTGACTGCTTGGGTCAGTTGCCTCGGATCAGGTTACATGAGGGAAACGCAATAGTGGCTGAAAGAGACAAACATTTGAAGATATTTACAGATTAGAAACTATGTAATGCATTATGTTTACTCAATTGTACCACACTTTTTTCTAATTAGACATTTTATATCTTTGATCAAATCAGTCAGTCCCTGAATCAAATCTTTGAAATAATATTTTGACTACATATAGATGCTCTTTGACCTTTTTGCAGCGTGCGTTTTGGCCTCGGCCACCTAAAATCGTGCAATTTAAAACCGTTTTTCCAACAGTTAATTATCTAGTTATCCCGATAATTATGAGCTACTAAGTCATAGATGCAATATCTCGTGTTTTTCTTTGGGGTATGCAATATGTTCTGTACAATTTTTAGATCAAGCAACAACTTAAGTCATACTTAACTTTTACTCCTCTGCAGTTTATCAAAAAGGAATTGACGGTCAGAAACACTGAGCAGTTTATTAACACTTAATAAAAGGTTAAAACACTATAATGTAGCTTTTTTTTTTTTTTTTTTTAGGTGTTTTTTTTTTTCAACAATTCTGAAGCATGTCTATGAAGCATCTGTACCGGGTGTAAAACAGATAGTGAAGCCTTGAGAGTAACACATGGATTGCTCTGTATGTTAGTCAAAAATATATATCAGTGGTTGTAGGCTATGATAGTTGAGCGCTTGTCTCCTTGCAATACTGGCTCCTAGATGTCAGTTAATTGATGCAAACATCGTTTCCACTGACACTGTTTCCACAGTTCTGTCCACAAACCGTTTAATCCTACTTTGAAAAGTGAAATCAGTGAACAGTACCTGCATTATCATATTAGTGGATATTTTCCTTCCATGAAAAGTGACCGATCAGATGCTTCATTGAGAATCTATGACTGATAGACATTATAAAACAATTGACAGACTTTGTTTTGCCCTATAACTGCATTATAGTGTTTTATAGATATTTATCAATTGCTAATATACAACTTAAAGATACCATTTAGGGGATTACAAAAATCTGCATTTTTAAAATACCCTCCATTTCAAGTGAAAGGTGAGTAAATGTGATGAGAATCTTAATACACCTGCTTCACTTTGAAGTGATTTCCATCTGACATAACACGCTACCGTGTGTGTGTGTGTGTGTGTGTGTGTGTGTGTGTGTGTGTGTGTGTGTGTGTGTGTGTGTGTGTGTGTGTGTGTGTGTGTGTGGGCGCGTGTGTGGGCGCGTGTGGGCGTGTGAGAGAAAATCACGTTTCAAAGCATCGATCAGTATTTGCAGAGCAGTTTGACTTTAATGTGAGTAATTGCTGTGCTGAAGAACCACATATTTACTATCTGATAACCACTTATTCAGCAGTTTTACAGCCTGCGTCATGACTGAATTAATGTCCCTTTGTGGCCTGGAAATTTGGGTTTTAAAAAATTAAAGAAGTAGAATATGCCTACCTTTTTTAAGATGCTTTTTCATTTAGTCTTTTCATTGAACCGTATTATTTTGGTAGAATGTGTGCAGCTCTTTGTCAAACTAAATCATTGTCTCCTCAGCAATACGGTTGATTTTTTGTGTGTGACGCTGTGAGATTAAATTGGAAAATAGTGAGTGTGTGTGTGCTGAGGATCCATGGACGTACTGTACGTTTCCAGTGCAGTTTGACACATGTATGAGTTCTTTTATCTTTTATCATGGAGATGAATAAAGATGTTTTTTACTGAGGTTTCATAGTGGTGCTACTTTTTTTTTGTATGTCATACCCAACTGTATGTTGTTTAAATAATTCATACATAAAGATTTATTATTAGTGCATATTATTCATGGAATAAACCTGGTGCTATTGTTGTTCTTGGCTCAGATTTT
Source organism: Myoxocephalus aenaeus (assembly GCA_038501785.1). Taxonomy (NCBI): domain Eukaryota; kingdom Metazoa; phylum Chordata; class Actinopteri; order Perciformes; family Cottidae; genus Myoxocephalus; species Myoxocephalus aenaeus. The sequence continues at coordinate 496,540 of JBAMJR010000050.1, read as the reverse complement.
TGTACTTGTGTGGCCTCTTGCTGCCTGCAGATTTCCCTAGAGAGCTCCAGGCAGAGCAACGGTGAGAGGAAACGCGTGCGGCAAGGGAAATGTATGCAAATCCTCTGGGCTGAGTGGATTTCTGCAGCCATTGCGGTCTACCAAGGACAAATGTGGCTTCCTGCCCTTTGAGCTCTGACTTTCATAACCTGTGATGTAATAAAACTGGACCAATTTGACTCAGATCAGGGGCTGCTGTGTCAAAGTCCGATGATTGGAATAAACTTTTGCTTGTATTAAATCTTGAATCGTTTAAAACCTGATATTCCAGTTTTACATTTTCAAAGGTGATTTATTTATTTTTTTCCACCTTCAAAGCAGCCTTTCTTATGACTGTGTCAATGCTGTGAAATTCAGCTTGAGACTTGACAGCTAAGTAATCTACCACGGTCAGCATCATGTCAGCTTTTACTGCTGTCAAATGTATGATGTTTGGTAACGTAAAAATAAATAAATAGTATATTCCCTTCCCCTAGCTTGGCACAAACTAGGGACTAAAAGTCAGGATATCTTGATATATGCTGCTGCATTTATAAATGTTTTTGCAGTACTAAGTCGTTTTTTAAGTCGTCTTTCAAGTCTCGTCAGGTCAAGTGCTATGAGTATGCAAAACCATGGTGAGAGGCGGCGGGCAGCCCCCCCGCTAAGCTCTGCTGTGATGGGAGTCTTCCCCGGGGAATGAGCGGATCGCCTCTATGCAGTCGCCGAGAGGAATTCTCTGACTGTTTTCCCAAACAGCAGTTTGGAGTAACCGGTCTTCGAGTCTTAGGGTGGTGTCTAGAGCCACCATGCAAACAATGTCTAAATAATGTTCACCCATCGTGGCTACGAGTTAGTCTTTCCCTTCTTACCTGTAATTTCATGATCAACACCTCCAACAATCGTGTGCATTCCTCTTCTCCGTCATCCTTAAACTGATCTTTCCCTAAGCCTTGCCTCCCTCGCTGCTACGATGTTTAGCTATCAAAGCTAACATGGAGCCCACACTGTCACTAACTGCAACCCCTGAATATATATTAGCTTATTTTTGGAAAAACGTAAAAGTAGTTTTCAGAGACGGAGACGTCTACAATATGTGTCTACAATAACATGTTAATAAGTTAAAGATGGAACCTAAAGTCTTCTGATCAAAGTGTAAAGGTGAACCACCACATCACCTGGCAATTGAGACGGAAGACAATTCAATTAAGTCACAGTCTGTGCAGAGTCCTTTAAAGAAGGATGTTCTTTATTTACCGTTACGGTCATTAAGAAAAGCAAAAGCAGCATGTGTCTACATTCATTATACCTCCAGTATAGCGTAGCATAGACGTCCTAATAATGCTAGTTAATGATGTGCTAATGTACTCTCCTAATGTTATCTCCACACATTCTTACGTAGAAACGTAATGTTTAGAAACTATGGAACAGAGCTGTATAGTTCATGTGTTTTTGTGCTCCATCTTTAATGTTTCTGAGTGCATGTTTGTCAGGCTGAACACTCATGCACCGTCTTATTTGTTTACCTTTTTGTCTCCATGCTTCCACTGGTTACCCCGTGTTTAACGGCACATATTGTGGGTAATTCCCTCGCGCAAAGTCTGCATCTAATGCTTACTTAGGGAAAGGGTTCATAAAGGGCACCAAATGTCTGCGAGAGACTCAAACGCTCAACAATTTGACATCGGGACAGAACTAAACCCTCACGGACTTTGTGGGAGTCTGTGAGTGTGGAGATTGAGATTGAGGCCCTTGTGTTTCTTCACCTGTCTGACTTTCTTGCGGTGAAGGTTCCCAGATATCAACAATTACCACTGCGGGGTTTTGTTATTTCTGATATAAACTATATAGCAAACACAATAACCAAGTTGTGATGAATCAGAATGTTCTATTGAGCACATTTTTACTGGAAATAATCCACTATGATTGAAAACAGCTGAGGGTGCATGAACACCGGCCCAGGTGGCCATCCGTTCTCTCTCTGTCTCATCAACAGGGACGTGTCAGCCGTGTTAATGAAGTCTGCCCTGTGTGTTTGTGAGCCGATGTCACTGTTTGTATTTATGAACCATTCTGCTGGAAACTTTTGCATCGCCTCTAATTAAGATGGATTTTCTGACTGAATATAAAGTGATAGGTATTGTGTGTGTTACTGGCTGTGTGTTATGCACTGACTGACAGTGCAAACAGCAGCGTGTAGCGCCTTTTCTCCACAAGGCATTTGTTTCATTGTCAGCACACACACACACACACACACACACACACACACACACACACACACATATCCGTCTTCACCAGCCCATAGCTCCAGACCTGGCCATTTGTGCCTGTCAGTCAGAAGTTGGTGGTTCGTATCGGTGCGTGTGTGTGTGTGTGTGTGTGTGTGTGTGTGTGTGTGTGTGTGTGTGTGTGTGTGTGTGTGTGCGTGCGTGTGCGCCGCCTTTTAAATGTCATTTTTGACCTATTGAGCATTCTGATGAGCCGAGCTCAGAGGCTGATGGCTGAGATGTAGATGGAATATTGATTTTCTGTATGTGTGAGTTAGAGAGCCGGGGGTTATTGTTAAACATGGAGCTCAGCAGCGCTGAGACGATGACAGATTTAACTCTAAACACCTCGCAGGTGTATAATTGGATGGAAGAACCCGCTCCCTTTCCGTGCATGTCCCTCCATTTCAACAAGCCTTACTGCCATGAAGAACATTAGTGTTTGGCCACAACAGAATTCATAGTTGAAGTTTTTGTTTTGTTTCTATTATTGTATAATTAAACAATACGCACAGAAAACATTAATATAGAAAGAACAATGAGATAAAACAGTAAGGGGAGAGAGGATTTTCCAGGAACTCATCTTGCCTTTATCTTCCATTATTACTGTGATTTTTGTTTCTTTCTTGATTTTCATTTAATCTCTTGGAATACACACACACACACACACACACACACACACACACACACACATATATATATATATATATATATAAAAAAAATTGTTTTGTATATACCTCTTCCTTTTATTCATCTTCATCTATACCCTCACACATACATGTACTCATACATACCCCCTCCCCAACATGTGACACATACTTCCGCTTTAAATACAGGTTTTTAGTTCAAGAATAAATTGTGGTCTTGGACATCTCAGCACTATGAGACAATGGGCCGCTGGGCACATATGTCAGGGTGTTTTGGGGTTATTGTAGTTGTTTCAAGTTTCTTTGTGGTTTGTGTCTTTTTGATGTTCCTTGACATCACCTATTTGGTTGATTTGCGGGCTTTCTGTCTTTGCCTTGTTCTGTCGTTGTTTGGAATCGCCTTGTGGTCGTTTTGAATCGCCTTGTGGTCGTTTTGCGCCTCTTTGCGATCGCTTTGCATCTCTTTGATTTTGTTTTGCGTGTATTTGTGGTAGTTTTGCATGTCTTTGTGATAGTTGTGCTTGTCTTTGTGGTAGTTTTGCATGTCTTTATGGTAGTTTTGTGTGTCTTTGTGGTTGTTTTATGTCTCTTTGTGGTTGTTTTATGTCTCTTTGTGGTTGTTTTGCGTCTCTTTGTGGTAGTTGTGCCTGTCTTTGTGGTAGTTTTGCGTGTCTTTGTGATAATTGTGCGTGTCTTTGTGGTAGTTTTGCGTGTATTTGTGGTAGTTGTGCATGTCTTTGTGGTAGTTTTGCGTGTCTTTGTGGTTGTTTTGTGTGTCTTTATTGTAGTTTTGCTTGTCTTTGTGATTGTTGTGCTTGTCTTTGTGGTAGTTTTGCGTGTCTTTGTGATAGGTGTGAGTGTCTTTGTGGTTGTTTTGTGTGTCTTTGTGATAGTTGTGCGTGTCTTTGTAGTAATTTTGTGCGTCTTTGTGGTAGTTTTGTGTCTTTGTGATAGTTGTGCGTGTCTTTGTGGTAGTTTTGCATGTCTCTGTGGTAGTTTTGCGTGTATTTGTAGTACTTTTGCGGGTTTTTGTGGTAGTTGTGCGTGTCTTTGTGGTAGTTTTGTGTGTCTTTGTGATAGTTGTGCGTGTCTTTGTGGTAGTTTTGCATGTCTCTGTGGTAGTTTTGCGTGTCTTTGTAGTAGTTTTGCGGGTTTTTGTGGTAGTTGTGCGTGTCTTTGTGGTAGTTTTGCGTTGCTCAGTGCTTGCCAGCTTGCCAGCTAGTCTCTAACTGCTGTTTGGTGCTGGGCAGGTAGTTTACAGTGGGTTCATCCAAGCTTGTTTGATAACAAACTGTTGCCTGCTGGCTCTGGAAACACTGAGACTGAATCAGAAAGGACCAAAAGTAGCAGCTAAAAGAGATGCAGAGTTGTCGATAACATCCGAGGGGTTCAGAACTACAAGCAACAATAATGAGAATAATGTATTCACTTTGTCACCATATACATTTGTAAAAAAAGGTTGGGTAGTTCATACAATAAATGTACAGTGAACAATCAGGTGTATCCCTGAAATATTTTATTGGCAAATGTGAAATATTTACACTCTGCATGTGCAAATAAAACTAATACAAATACACAAAATAAATGATGCAGTTGCTGTGTCCCGGCTGTGGTGTTTCCCTGAAGGAGTCTCAGCTGATTCTCTTGTCCAGGTTGTAGTACAAGTACATGGACACTATCATTGCAGCAATCTGAGGAAACAACATAATGCAAATGCTCATCTCTTTTTCTATTATTTTTAGGCTACTAAAACCATGCAGGTCAGATGATAATCAGACATTACAGAGGCTTATAGTAATAATAAAGAAATAACTAGAAAACTAATTTAAATATATATACCCACAGTGTTATCTCTTCACACATGTATTATATCAAAAGTTTCCGTTCTCAGAAAAGCTCCATGTACATGTCTGGGGTTCTAATCCCCCCTCTTATAATAAAGATACAGCATTACCACCACTGATTTTAACCAAGACACTGGTCTTGCAGTAAGAGTTTGTTGGAGTTTTGGGGATTTCTTTCACTCTTTAGTATGTACCAAAGGACTGACTCACACTTTTGAAAGTTTAGCCCTTTCAATTCTGTGTTATTTTACCTCTAAGACTCCAACTCCTGCTGCGATGCCTCCCACGATGTTGGCGTGCTCTTTGAGGGTCTCCAGGATATGTTTGAAACAGCCCTGAGCACAAATAGTTTGTCAACAGAATTATACATTCTTAACATAGTTACACCGTAAACAATTATGGGACCAATGGCCAAAATACATTCACTAATTATGCAATACATTCCACGTTTTCATAGTAATGGAATTAGGGCTGGCTCGCTCAAAATCAATGTCCTTGTATTTAAAATGTTATCTGAACTCGGTCCAAAAACTAATTTGTAGCCATGCCCGCAGCGGGTTGAAATGATGGAAATGACTGAAATATCTCAGCATCTATTGAATGGATTAGCCATGAACTGAGAGAGGAATTCTCTCTCGCTTTCTTTATTCCATTGTGTCCCTTTTTGTGGGTGTGGATGATGACAACAATTAATTGTAATATTTATTTAATAATTATTGTCAACGTTGTGACAACCATCAGTAATGGATGTCACAAGAACCGATGCTTTGATTACCAAGTTGATGCCAAAATTTGGAAAACCAGTACGGCAGGTACCAAGGATCAGGGCTCGAAACTAACGTCATCCTGTCATCCTGGGTACAGTAGAACATGTGTTTGGGCCGAACAGATCTTCCCTGAACGCCATTGAGACTAAGGTTATAAGGTATTTTTGTATGTACTGTATGTATAACTAACCCTTGGCAAGTGATACAGCGAGTGCTGAGGCGTTATACAACTGAAAGGACGCTGTGAACTTACTATCGATGTATGTTGAAGATTTATCGTTTAGTTTTTGTAATTTTACCGAGATATCGAATTGGGTATCGTGAATCGTGGAATTCAACTGACACTGGCATGGACTACATTTTCTGGTATTGTGACTTTCCTACCATCAATGGTTTTTTTGGGACCATTTTTAGGATAATACAATACCAAGTAGTCAATGCAAAGGCAGTGTTGATGCTGCCTTCATGTGTGGAATGGGAGTTAGCATGTGAGTTAGCATGCGCTGTTTTCAATCTCACCTGCACAGCGCTGCGCTCTGCCTCGTAAGAGCTGCAGGGGGCGCTGTTGGTCCAGCAGCAGCTGGGCGGCAGGCTGCCTCCGTTCTCCTTTTCAAACTCAGAGCCGACAAAGTCTGTGTAGTTGGTGAAACCGCAGCACTCCAGCTGGGAGAGGGAGGAAAACACACAACGAGAATGTCTTGTGCATAAATATGTCATTTTATCCATAAGCGGTATCCCTCTCCATTGTGCAACCATTTAAGTAAACTTAATTCAAGTTTAGTGAGAGCCTTGCTTCTGTGTGAGAGGAAGTTTTTGCTGAAACGAATGGATAAAGGCAGACCAATGTTGCACACAGTTTACAGTTCTGTTATTGCTTTTGTTTGATTTCAGTTCAGAAATTGTCGCGCTGCTCTTTAGAAACAGGTTATTTGTTTCTTCGGTTTTATTAGTTCACTGAAGGACACCGAGAGAACATGAAGTCTATTAAATCGTGCAATAGAAATGGAAGTGCGGTAATAGTTTTGGTTGGTATTTGTAGATTATACAACTTAGCAGTAGTTTTTGTTGGCGAACATATGCATTTTTATTGCAACATGTCAATATCATAACCTTCACATAGATATTATATAATTCATTCATCATTTTAATAGTAATAACAAATTATATAGGTTTAGCTGTGACTATTTTCTAGACTCAGAAGCTGATTGTCATGGAGAGGAAAGGAAAATAAATGTCTGCAAGAAGATGGAAAATTGATATAAAACCTGATTTTGTGATTTGGGAAAAGATCAGTAGGGAAATGAAGTATTTATACATATCAGTAGTTTATAACACATGCGAAAGCAGTACATTAATGCAAATGTTGAAAACAAACAGTGCAGATACTGTACCTCTGTCATGGTCGTGTTCCAGATCTTAGTGAGCACAGGATCGCTGCCATAATTTTTCTGTAAAGCAGGGGTCGCCCACGCTTTGAGGATCCCCTCTGCCTGAGAAAAAACACACACATGTAAGGACACTTATTGACGTTCTGTTTTCCTGCGCCTCTGACCTTAACCTAAACGCAACTCTAACTGGCACTGCAGCACCCAAACCAAGTCTACGTTCTCTCATTTGGGAAAAATGTCCTCAGTTTTCAAGAAAGCCATCACTTGCAAAAAATCAATCTTCACCTTTCTGAATTGTTCTCCCTGGTCTGACAAACATGTTCACTTTCTGAAGTGTCCTAATTTTTCACTATATCCTATTTTTCTAAATATGTCCACTTTCCAGAGATATCTTACTTACCAAATATGTAACATCGCCCTCCACACAAAAGTTAGGACTGCAACCACTAATGGATTACATATATTTAAATAGATAATTAAAATATATGGCATTGAATTTCATTGATTAGTTGGGTCTATGTGATGATGCTCCTCAAGCGCTGTGGCAACGTCTCCTACGGCGAGGGCAATATAGAAAGCCAATAACACGCTGTGTGTAGCCCACGTGGGAAATTGTAGGAAATCACGCCGTCTCCTTTGGAAATTGGTTGAGGCAGAGACTGATTAGCAGAGAAAAGTAAAGAGGCAAATGCTTGATTACAGTATTTAATTTAAAAAGAAATATGTTTTCAACAGAAATACCCTCCATCTGTTTCCTCTCTGTTTTATGACGGCGCAATGTAGCCAACGTCCTGCGCCGGGTCCTCATGCAAGCTAATCCTCCATAACGCCTGGCTGCATTGATCCATCACAAATGAACAGAAGAAATACTTTATTTATGTATGTATGTTGTTTGTTGTTGTTAAATCAACCTTGAATTGTCTGTTTGTCTATCAAAGCGAACACAAATCTGTCAGAGACAGCATATCTAGCTAACGCTTATTAGTGGAAATTAGCTTAGAGAGACTGAGAATAGTTGCTCATTTTAAATATTTTACATACTGCTAGGTAAGCTTCATATATAATAACATATAATAATGTATTAATTGATAAATATATTTTGAGACATTACTATAACTAAAGCTGTCAAATAAACATAGTAATGTAAAAAGTACAATATTAGAAATTAAGTAGAACATACAATGTAAATACAGAATTGTATCAAAGTGCAGTGCTTGAATAAATGCATTTAGTTACATTCCATTGTTCGTTGCAGCTCTATCAAAAACCCACTTTTCCTCAGCGCCAACACCTGTCTCTTTTAGGATCCAGTATTTATATGAGAGGCCTTTACATGCAAATAAGGTCCCGCAGATGGATGTAAAAGCACATCTCTTCACTGCAGAAGTCCAACAGTGTCACACACATACACACACTTGAGTACACACACATCACACTGTGGAAGCCCCAGAAAATAAAATACTGCAGCTGATTTCACGGGCAGGAAAAGTAATTCTCTGGCAGTCACCTATTCATCAGAAATTAAATAAATCTTTCACACAAAGCACTTGGGAAATAAACAGCCCCGACCTGGCACCTGGAAAAAATGAAAATAAATCAAAAGATGACCTGACATTATTCTCCTCCTCCTTTTTATGGCCGTGAACTAGGGGGGCATTTACATATATATTGATGTTCCTGATGGCTTTGGTCAGGACACATTTTGCCTGCTATTTGTGTTTATCCAGTGCAAAAAAAGGCAGGTTACGGTTCAGGCGAGAGGGAGAGTCTTTTGTTGGGAAAGAATTCCTTCACAAACACACAGGTTAGCTTTCTTTCACGCCTTCCCCTCCTCCCTTCCTCAGTCAGTTTTTTTCACCATTTTGATTAATAATCCTGTCGCGTACAGTCACACAAAGACCCATTTGATGAGGAGTGTGAGTGTGTGCTTTACGGTATGTGTATGTGGTCAAATGCAACCGAGTGTCTATCAGGTTTATGTGTCTGAAAGTGCTTCTTTTATTTCTTCTTTTTTTCTCCTGTGTGTGTGTGTGTGTGTGTGTGTGTGTGTACAGTGAAGGGGGCAGGCGTACGAGATGCCCGAGGGGATGCTGGGATACATGCCACAATTAAAAATGCCCCCCCAAGAAGCTGCGAGAGCGGCTGAGATCAGAGAGGGTTATTACCAGCCGGCTAATTCATCACTGTCACTCTGCCCCGCGCCTCACCACATCCTGTTAAACACACACACTCGCATGCTTACACACTGATATAGGCCCCTACACACACACACACACACACACACACACACACACACACACACACACACACACACACACACACACACACACACACACACACACACACACACACACACACACGGGTGGCCAGGCAGGACAAAGCCTACAGTAATGCACGGCACAGTGAGGTGGGAGGCGATAACACATCTATCAATACAGTAGAGGGAACTCCTGCACACACACACACACACACACACACACGATAACAATCTTCAGCTTCATGTGTTATTGATCTCTTGCTGCTTTACCGTGTGTTGCTGCTCCTGAAATAATTATCGATATATTTTACTTCAGTGACTCGTCGACTGCTAATTGGTTATTGTACGTAAGTGGACTATACAATAAATGTAAACCTATTAAATTCAGCTGAGCGTTGCTTTGTTTAGAGGAAAGCCAATGGTTTGTGCCATCAGTCATGAGCATTCCCGGCCACCTTTTTGTCTAACTGTGTAAAATGAAAAACACAACAAGTTGAAATAAAAAAGATCCAAATAAGGGTGATGGATACGAATATTTGGAATACAACTCTTTGTGCTTCATCTGCGGTCCACAAAACCCCAGTTTATGCTCTGCATCTATTATCTTCCAAGTCACAGAGCTTAGTATCACTTTAAAACATGTACCGCTGTTCTCAAAGACCTCCCCAGAATCCTCAAGGACTAAACATCTGTAAAAAATATTTTCCATCTCCTGCATAATAAAAAAAAATTGCAACTAATCCAAACAAAGACAAGTTAATGTTATTGAGAATAGCAAATGATCACAAAGCTAATTTGCTCCGTCGAGCTGATTAACTACAGCACTGGTGATGAGTCTCCGTGGGTTTGTCATGAGTGACCCCTTCCACATACACAGTCATTTATTCCATTTTTAATATAATACTATTGATTTGTGCAGCATTAAAGCAGAAATAATTGGAGTTAATCATCTCGCATCACTTACTCGGGCTAATCTTTCCTCCTCCTGACGAGATATTAAAGCGAACACCAATCAGTATTGGATTACGTTTTGAGAGAACATTCCTTTATTGTCCATGGACGTCGGTGTGATTCAATAAATGCCACATCACATCTATTTCATTCATCCAGTGTGAAGTCCATATCGGCCCCGGTAATAAATCTCCACCCGGGTCACTTCCGAATCACTTGGCGGAGAAAGAACAACCATGACCACTGACGGCCTCTCATAATGCCTGGTGGAATTGCTTATTAAATCTCCGTTATTCTGACCACCTGAAGGTTATTGGTGCTTTGGTTAGATGAGCTGCGGGGGCTCGCTGACCAAAAGGCAGATTTATGCTGCAGATAACTAGGACTGAATAGATCAGTGCTTTATCTATCCTCCCCTTTCATTTTCTACGCCTCTTACTTATTGACACAGGCGGCTATATGTATGCATATTAGGTGCATATTGCCCATATTCATTATTCTCGCGCTATTGTGTTTACTGTGTCTTATGAAAAGCAGGAGATGGACAGCTGCTCTAACGCGATCATAACCGCGATGGGCCTGACAATGTCCTTTGTGTTCGTAATGACCAAATAATGCTAAAGCTAACACGCTGTGTTAAATTGACTCTAAACCTTATCCGTGATCTTCTATAGGAAGATACATTTTTAGTTATGTCTTGCATTTCACTGAGCTCTCTCTCGCCCCCCACCCACCCTCGGCTGGCATTTCAACAAAAGCCGTTGACAGTGATCGCCTAGCTCGATAGCTCAGTTTTTGTAAATGGCAGTTCTCCTAGCTCAGCCTCCAAGGACACGTGCACACACACACACACACACACACACTCTGAAAAACACACTCTCTTAGCTTCTTTGTGTGAGACACCAAGGTTGGACAGTATAGCTGAGGGAGAGAGAGAAGTTAAAGGTCGACCTTTTCACTGTGAATCAGAAATCATCCACTTATTGTTTCTGTTTATAGTTGAGTCCAATAAGATATCACATTTTCTAGTAAAGATGTGAAGACAATTCTGACATTCTGACATCATGTCTTCATCGGGTATGTGATCACGAGAGTCCATATAGAATTATATCACTTAAATGCAATGTCTTTGATCCAATTTGTGCTGACCTTTTATGAGTGCAGCCAAACTATTAGAGAGAAGAATTTTTTAAAGCATCAAGATATCGAGACGAAAAAGAATTGCAGGGTGAAATTCCAGCGTTCAGATCTCTGTAGTGCTACTACTGTTTCCACCATTCACTTTGTATTTTATAACAAACGGCAAGTAATTTCTCGTGGTAATAAGAACCGATCATGATCCCAGACAAGTATTTGCCTCCAAGAATCTTGCACTGAGCCAAACGACATGTAAGCAAGAGCCTAATTTTTCAAGGATATCATGAATACTCAAATCAAGATAATATTCATTGAAGAAAAACGGCATAAATAATCTACCTCGCTTGTTTTAAGAAGAATAAGACTTTAACCCCAGAACACTAACGGCAGGTGTTTTTCACCCGAGCGATTGTGGTTACGTTATTTTCATTGTGTTGCTTTTGTCTGAGTTGCGTTGGTCCTTTAGAGAAAGTGGGCGTGTCTCTCTGCTCCAATCCCTGTTTTTTTTTTCAACATGCACGTCTTCGGGTGATTTTCACCCAACGTTAGTGATAGAGGGTGAAAAGATTTCGGATGGGCTTTAACATTGAAGGGAGACTTTTCCTTCACAGGACAAGACTCACATGTCCCAGGAACGGGGTGGACCAAAGAACAAGTTCATAGCTCCATTATTAATATTTGTTGTCATGTTTTATTGACGATTCCCACATTTTTCACCCGATTTTGAGCCTTTTTTTAAGGTCCCCCAATGATACCTGTTTTTGGTTGTATGAGAAGTTCTATAGGGTAAAATAAAAGAAGAGTACTTCAATTTGCCTTGTATTGTTGTATTTTAAGTACATTTTATCAGGTACATTATATCGGGTGAAATATACCCGACGCTAGTGATGGTGTAACTATGTTTAACGTTAGTGTTCTAGGGTTAAAGACTTAATTGTAGGTGGGGAATGAATTCCTTCAAACTAATTGACAGAATTTGACATTTTCGTCGCCCTTCAAACACTTCTAAACTCTGTCCACAGGAGGACAACGCTTGTCAGTCTTAGTGTCTTTCAAAACACACACTACTGGGATTCCTTGCAGTGTGCTGCTGATGATCAGACTGGTCTGCCGACCAACACCAGCACAAACAAGTGAAATTCCCAGGCAGTGCAGAGTCCACTGTCGGCTCATCAGCTCCTCCCTGCAGATGAATGTTGTTTAGATTACCTCTTTTACTCCTGGGGACTCAGATACATCCTCTGATTGGATAAAAAATAAATAAAACATCGACTCTTTTCTTCATTAGGATCCCAATCTTCTCTAACCTCCTTTTATATAGCTCATTTGAAAGCCCTGTAATTATTATATGTGGCACTTAATGTAAAGGGAGCATGTGTATGAGTGTGTGTGTGAGAGAGAGAGGGAGAAAAAGAGAGCGGGAAACACATATGTAAATAGACTGTTTTGCATATAAAATGCTTTAGCTTCAATATTCCAGAGTAATAAATTGCTCAAAGTTAGCGATGGCGCACACTGCCCGGGGCTATCCTGGAGTCATTAAGTAGCCGAATGTAGTGAGGCGGACATAAAGCCAGTAATTCAATGATGGCTGCGGCTATGATGGAGAATTTACATGGAGATAAAATCCAGAGAGTGGGACGAGGAGGTGAGAGGGTGAAAGAGAAAGGCTGAGAGGGACGAGACGAATTAGGAGACAAAGGAAGGGGAGTGAAGAGGAGGAGGAAGAGGGGTCAGAGAAGGGAGGGGGATGTGATGAGGCAGTGAATGAAGGGGAAGAGGTGAAGATGGGGGAGACTTACAAATGAAGAGTAGGCCAGAGCCACGACTCCAGCTGCCACTTCAGCGATGAATATGATGAGGATGATGGAGAAGAACTGCAGGGAGGGAAGAAGAGGAGACAAGCGGAAAGTTTTTTTTTTGTTCTTCTTTTCTGTATTTAATTCTATAAAACTAATACAAATCATGCTTTTGTCTAGTCTGGAGCTGAAATTATCTGTATTTATATTTGCATGATAGGGCACGGGTGTGCTCGGCTTCATGTCATACACTGTGGGATTACCCTTTGTCAACATTTGCTCTGATGAAGATTATCTTTTTTAAATCAATAATTAATTGCACCTCAGAGTATGGAGCCTTTTGTCAAAAAACTAAATGTGGAAAGATAAAATACAGAATAATAATTTGAAAATCAACAAAAGCTGATGCGGTTTGTAACCACCGACGCATCTGATTAAACAGCTATTGTTGTAGGTAACAATGGCAGACTGTCGATAAAGCTTGGCTGATTGCGCAGAGGGGCAATAAGGAGACACATAGCCTGAGTGAGCCTCTCTTCCGGTTCATCCACTGCAGTTATCCAGTCCATTACAGCTGCTTCTCTTGTGAGCCACGGTACTCGCCGGGCCCTGCGCGTGTCAGACCCGCTGCACCGTCATCATTCAACGCGATGGGACATGTGGACATGATGGGGGCTCTACAGGGGTAAAACGTGCCGCCTGTGCTCCTCATTAGACTCGCTGCAGTGGACTAAGAGGTAGTTAGCCTCGTCGCTAATGAGCATACTAATGTACACCACCGATCGGGGGTTGGTGGCGTAGCGGGTATGAATGAGGCAGGAGGGGCGGACGCGGCTATAATCTGAGCTGTTGGCGAGGCCGGGAAGCAAATGCATGGATGCGTGGGATACTATGTGAGGGGCGACTGGATGTGAAAGCACATGATGAACCCATGCGTGATCATACTTGGTGTTTTACATCAGAATTGCAGTGGTGGCACAATTGCCTCCTGCATTACATCCAGCAGACACAGAGCAACATTGATGAATGTAAGTTCACTCTATTTTAGCTCTGGTTTGGTCTCCACCAACTCCTGAGAGACATACCTGGTAGCTGTTATACTATATGTCCCGCTATATGTTCAGCAGCTATTTCCTGACTGTGTCTGCCTGCTGTTTGCTTCCCGGCAGGTCGTGTACAGAGGATGTGAGACCGAACCAGACAGGAAATGTGTGTTGAGGCTCATTCTCTGTGGATTTGTCACCGGGACCAATCTCCTCAATGGACTAGTGGCTCATTTTTAAAGCCTTTGTATATCTTTTAAAGTTCATTAAGTCCAGTTATTTTTTCACAATTTAAACATTATTTGAACAGACGATGTAGGAAGCTGCTTTAGAATTCACTTTGTCCACAGTGGGCACACAGGGTGAGTCAAAGGATGTTTTCCTGTTGAATTCAACGAAGACATCGGTAGCAGCAGCAGCTCCTCGAGTGTTGATCGATGCTCATATTTTACATCTGCTACACAAAATTTTCAGGTCAACATTTTCTACTTTGACCGTGTTTGTTGTGACCAATAAGACGACAGCTGGGAAGTGGCCCAAAGGCCGTTGGAGGGAAGGGTTACTCTCTTTGTCTCAGCGTCTCTAGAACTATGATGTACAACGCAGCCTTATTTCCGCCTCGCCCTCTACTTGCTTCTGCACTAGTGCTGTCACTTTATAGAGCGGCTCATTTACACCCACCGTGAGCAGCAGACACTTGCTCTCCTTGTGGGCCCCGCAGCAGCCCAGGAGCCCCAGCAGCAACAGCACGGCCCCGACGGCGATGCAGAAAAAGCCCACGTTGACGAACTGCAAGCCTTGGCCGGAGAACGGCCCCAGCTGCCGGAGGAAGGAGTCCCCATCCACGCTCACCCAGATCCCTAAGGCCAGCAGGGTCAGGCCCCCCAGCTGCAGGAGGATCAAAGAAAACATCATGTTGAGCATATATCAGGTCACAAGGTACAAATCAAGAAAAAAACATGGTATAAATCCCCGCCCCCCCAAAACAATTATGTTAGATATCAAATTAAACATAAAAATCAGGGTTACAACCTCTAAACACAACTCAAACAATAAATAGGATGAGGGGTTAGGGTTTAGGGTTAGGGTGAGGGTTAAAGGGCTACCAACATACATTTGTGCAAACAAAAACTAGCAAACACAATGTACGCACAGAATCTCTGTCAATTATGAGAATTGGACACAAAGCAGTTTTCCAGAGGATGTAATACACACTTAACAATGGCGAGTTAAACGTCAGTCTCTGGGTGGGTTCACCAGCTCTTGAGGGGGTAAAGGGATTTTGGAAATGAGAGGCCATCTAATCCAGACATCACCAACCCTCTCTTACTATCACCTCTCAGTGACACCATGACGCCTCAATATCGTTCCCTCTTTTCAGAGAGGAAGATTCCTTTTGTGAGACAGAGGTGACTGCCTCAGGCCTCCCATTATGTATCGCGGCCGGAGCGACAACTTGGCCTCTTTTTCCTTTTTCTGAACGAAATGACTGACCTTTTCCAGGCCTGCCTTTATCGCCCCACTCATGTCACACATGGAATCCATTTAGTGATCATCTTGTGCTGCTGAATAAAGCCTTGGGGTGTTCAGAAAAGGGCTACAGGATTATAGCACGGAAAGTCATTGGGAGGCGTTCACTGTCTTCCCCTTTACTTCCCCTTTTTACAACATCCATGTGGGAAGTTGAATCATGGAAGTGCTAAAAAACTTTAATCCAGCTGAACTGAAATATGACAGAAAACCATCCGATCGTCCGGCAGACAGATTTTAGTGTTAAAGCCCTTTTTTTAGACGGACTGGAGCCTTTTGGGCCTTTAGGGCTTTATAATGTGAAATAGTTGTGCAGAAAGCGACACATTTCATTCATATTATTGATTGAATACTTAAATTGATCAAGAACACAGTTGGAGATGGGGGACATTTTATTAAGCTAATAAAAATGGAAGCACTTAAATGAGTCTTACTTAAATATTATTTAAAACAAATTTAAATTAAGAATAGTGGTCATACAAACTTTTACAAGAATTTACATTAATTTACATTGCTTCATAATCTCTGACGATGAACATCAACACGGCGAGCAGGCAGTCGTTGCATGATGGGACGCTGATAGAAAACTATTGGCTCCAAACCTGAAAAACCCGCTCATAACAAACCCGCTCAAAAAACCATGTCACATGTTTCATGTTACAGTCAGGAAATCACCTGATCCCACTGTCATTATCGCTCTCTGCATGCCTTTCGCTCCTCATCTCTCCACCTCTGACCTTCTCCTCCACCCCTTCATCCTCCTCCTCCATCTCCTCGGTGTATTTCACCCTCAACTCCTCGCACTGAGTGATTTCTCCTTCCTTCCTCGTCCTCTGCAGAAAACATGTTTGAAACCTGATATTGTCTGTCAGGCTCCATCAGGCTCGTTGCAGTCAGGGCCCCCCCCCGCTTCCTCCACCCCCGGCCCCCGACACTCCACATCTCCTGTCAGACGCTGATGTCGCCCACGTCGGGATCATCTCCCCCCTTCTTTTCTTTGTCTCCCTGTCTTGGCCCCGCTCTCCCTATCTATTTTTCACTCTCCCTCATTCTCTCTGCCTCGCCCCACCTTTCACTCCGGGTTTTCTTTTCTCGTCTCCTGAACCTGTTCAGTGCCATCAGCGCACCGTTGCCTAAATGTAATACGACAAGCATATTCCCCCTCTAACTCCTTGTGTGCCACCATCATCCCTCACCAGGTGTAATTATAGCTGGCACATTGGCTTTTTTTTAATTTTTAAAGATGTCTAATCCCTTTGATGGTGTGCCACATGCAGGTGGATGCCCTGTCAGTTGAACACCCACATGGCAAAAGGACTGGAAGTAAATCAGGTTTCTGAAAGAGTAAGGAGGGGGCGGTGTGTCGTATCTATGGAGATGGGAAATAAAACCCATTAGGGTTAGAGGAGAGGGAATGAATAACAGGCTGCAGAATCGGAGGCCATGGCCTCCAGGGGGAGGTGAATGGAGAGATATAAAGATACGGAGGTAGCAGAGAAGAGAACGGGCCCGGCCCACCCCATTTGAAATGGAATTGGTTCTCTTTGAAAAGGCTGCATTGAGAAAGACGTCAGTTGAGTTTAAAAACCCATTTTCATGGGTCGTATTACTGGGAGCAGACAATCTGATTAAGTTCCTACGCTCGACCGACGGTCTGGACGCTTCTAATATCCGATGCGTTCAGATCGGCAGAGCACAGGAGGCACATTGGAGCTGGGATCAGCTGCGTGTCACTGTTACTCTCTGTTTGTTTAGCTACGCTTTATTTTCATACCTTTAAAAGATCATTCATGAATGGAATTGAGAATCAGGCGACTGGTACTCGGTTCTTGACAATAGTAACATGTTTCGAAAGAGCACAGCTTCCTCAACTTCCTCAGAGAACACCTCCACGCTTCAGGGTTTCAATCCGACAATCACTTTGATTAACTCCAGTCTTCTATTGCAGTTGTGGCGGCTCTCTCAGAAGGTACCTTATAGATTGTACAATGTCAACCTCATCATTGTTTTTTGCGTCATTTCGTGTCATATTCTGATCCGTTCATTCAGACCGGTCGGATTAGAAGGCCTACCTTGTTTGATTGACAACCAAAGATTTCAACAGCGACTCTGTCAACTCTCTAGGACAGCCCAAAATCCCACAATGCAAAGGGACTTTCACCAGGACTCCATGGCCTCGCCTGCTGGAGCCAATGGTCTGACTGCATCACGATACAAACCTGCTGCTTCTGGCCAAAGCGTCTGGTTTGGTGTGTTCTTCTCCGCTTCATTTTCTCTGAATGAATCTTATTTTTAAGTTTCAGGAAGGGGAATACCAAAAACAAGTACATTTGATACAACCGGAAATGGTTAAGTCCCAAATCCTGGAGACACTTTGTAAAGTAATATTTCCATCTTCATTGCGTCACAGTTAGCAGCTTCACTACAAGCAAACGTGATTCGGTGACTTCCGCTGAAGACTATTGACTCTTATCTGAATCCGGCCCCCTTATTTCCTTCATCAGACAGAATGCCGATTTCGACTCCTCTGATGAAGAGGAGACGTTGAAGTTGCGACGGCGAGCTTGAAACGCAGCGGAAAGCGTTTGAGCGCTCGCGTCAAAGCGTCGCCCTTTCATGAGCGGAAGAGAATCGCTTCATCCTCCCGCGCGGCTGGCTAACATTTCAGAGAGGCGCCGTAATCAGTGTGCTGCTGTGAGTTTGCGAGCTGCCAGATTCATCAAGCATCGTAACTCGGGGAAAATGTGGGGGGAAATGATGACTTGTGCTGGGAGCCTCATCTGTGACAGTGGGAGCCCAGGTGGGCCCGACTCGGCGGGCGCATTCAGCTTACCCTTGCCAAAGTTTCTCTCCATTTCACAAAGCACATTAGTTATCAACATTAAGTCGGAGATGGAGTTGGCAAAATTACAGCCTTTGAAGTTAATGAGATGAAAATTGCTACGGTGTGGAGAAAGTGGAGGAGAAAGGAGCATCGTTTAGGCCTTCTGGCTCAGTGATCCGAACTGTTTATGTACCGTCTGCTTGCACTGAAGGGTGCTTATGAAATGATTTTCTAGGCATCGTGCCGAAGGCTATTGTTTGTCATTTTTTTTACTTTACACGTAACTTTTCATGTTAAGATGCAGCATAATCAAGCAACACCAACCCTCCCCCCTCCTCCTCATATGCGAGCATGCAATCAAAGCGGAAACATACTCACAAAGATAAGCAAGTTGAACAAGACCACCATCAATTTGACGAATGTGAAGCAGCCCATTTTAATCTGTAATAAAAGGAGAAGATAAATTATTGCATTTCCTCTTTCATCAGCGGAGACCTTCTATCTCCCACTCGCACACAATCTTCACACGCACGCTTCGCAATAACATCCAGCCCACATCCCAGCGAAAGGACTGTGAAAATGACATCGCTGACAATGAGTTCATAATGATAACACACACAGCTGTGAGAAACGCTAAAGATATCTGTTAATGAGAGGTCTATAGGAGAGCCATAATAGAAAGGAAAGTTTATTGTGTTTACATGTGGACATTATGGCACCTGAAACACAAATCTTACCTTTTAGTGTGCTAATATTTTTTTTATATCCAAAGTAGCGCCGATTCAAACCAGTTTAACAGTCCTGGGTTGCAGAAAGCGAAGCTGACCTACAAAAGAGCAACAGAACACATGGAGCCAAATAAAGACAAGAAGCAGGAGTTTTCTGTTTCTTCCGGCCCAGGTGTTTCCAGGTGTGCGGAGGTGAGTGCCAACACGACTCTGCCTGCATATATATACATCCGCTCAGTGACGATGTCCACGCAGGTACAAGCCTGTGGTGGATATCAGTAATCTGAGGAGTGGAGGACTGGGTGTGGTCCCGGAGGATACGGGTGACAGCAGGTGGATGTTGTTGGAGAGGCTCGAGTGGCAGCTCTGACCCCTGCAGGTCCACAGTGACACAGATTCATGGCACAGGATCGCCCTCTTAGTGGCTCAAGGTTCAGGAACAACTGTAGACCTGTCAAGACTCTGAAAAGACCAAAATAATCCTCCAAACTTGAGAAGGGAGAGTCGTATGAATATGTTGCGCAACATTGGTAAAACATAACCCGTTACGTGGAGCCTGTTGAGTCCGTTTGTCTTTTCTTACAACGGTGTCATAACGTGTGAAACAAGAATAGTAGAGCCTTATTGTTCACTTTTGCCTGGAGCATGAAGCGTTAGCCTCAGCCTTGAAGCACAGCTGAAGCCATCAAGTGCATGTTTTGAAACGAAAAAAAAAGTCATCTGGAGGCAGTGTTTTAAATTGTTATTGTTATGCGACCGGTCAAGTCATTGACGCAATAAGAACTGTAGACTGAAAGTCTATAAATCTAATTCACGCCCCTAAAAACCAAACAACTGTGTTCTGTGGCTGTGCTGCTGCTTTCTGCTGTCGACTCCATTGTTCCGCCTCTCCTTCCTTTGTTCCTTTGGCCCCCTGGACACTGCAGGGGCCCCTGCTGACCACCAGAGGGGGGTAGTGAACTGCAATGCCGGCTGAGAGAGCCTCATCCTCTCCTCGCTGTTGTCCTGCAGCTTCAAATGGCCATGAGAGCTTCTCTGAGTGGAGGAATGTGCTGGTCTTTGTCCAGGAGGAAGTGGAAGAAAATACATTAAAACATTTTTTTTTTTGCGTTGTTCCCTATATTTATTCATCATCACCACCTCCTGCTGCTGTTAATTCAGTGGTCCATTTTTAGTCCCATTTCAAAGCTAATGAGTTTTAGATTATCTACATAATAGCAATCAAAGGCTCTAACTTTACATTTGATTACAGATGTGGCGTTGACAGTCTTCCTTCATCTTTGCCCCAGTAGTTATGGGTGAATGCAGCAGCGGGAGCTTACAGTGTCTTCCTTTGTCTCATCTCTTGTTTCTTCCTAAGATTTTTCTTGAGTCAAAGCCCATTTACACTGAGCTGCAGGCGAGAGATAAAAAAAAAAAAAAAAGACTTCTGAAAAATGGCTGGAGCCCTCCGTCCAATGCCACCTTGTTGGAGAGTTGAGCCCGTATCAGCTGAAGTCTCTCTCAGTAATATCACTTTAATGGCCTTATTGTGAGTTATGACAATCTCACCCACACCGTCATTAACCCACCGGTCCTTAATCTCGGCGAGAGCACCACCTGTCAGGCTTCGTTATCCATTAAACCGTTAATAATCTCAGCCAGCGCACACGCACACACTCCGCGGCACGTGGAAAAGGAAAAGATTAGACGCGTGCTTTTTCATCCCCTCTGATGAAAGCCCCGACGCCGCTGTGGAGATCTCTGGTGAGATGGAGAAGGTAAAAAACAAGGGTCCCTTAATGAGGTCGGTTAGATTGAGTATTATCAGTGGGCCCCCAGGGCAGCTGCCACGGTTATGCATCTACTGCTGCTGCGGCTGCTGCCATTACAAGTATACCTTGTGAATCCCATGTGGGCATTGATTCATCCTTTAACTTGATTTTAAGGTTGATATAATATCATCCGGTTTGTGCTCAGCAGCCCTAATGGTCCTAATGCTCATTAAAAGCTCTTAGAAATGTGACTCGTGGTAATCAGCCTGGAAATGAGGGATGATTTTAGCAGCTATTTGCTGTTGACTGTCGATAATCTCTTATAACTCCATGCTGTCCTTCACTGCACTCCCATTTGTGTGGGAAACCTTTCCTGACACATGGTTCGATAACAATTATTCAAATGCACGTGATGAGCCAAAAAGGAGTGACTTGGCCAAGCAATGAACTAATATTTGTATGCCTTCACTGGAACTGACGGCAGAGAGGGGACTGGAAATGAGGTCAATGAAATGCAACACTGGTCCCAGTCGGACCTGAAGCGAGGGGCGTTACCGTTCATGGCTGGCACCTTGCCTCCCTTAGCCAACAGGGTGCCACGAGCCTTTAAACTTTCCAATGGCATCACTCACCCACGACCCGTTATGTAAGCCTCAGCACAATGTGTCTCAACCCGTCAGATCACACAACACTGCCATATTTCCCAGCATTGACGTGTTTCATCTCTCCAGTAAAACCGCTATTTTATCACATCCCGACTACAGGGCGACTCCACGGGACTCCTTGTCTCCTAAAAACAACCCTGTCTCCTACAAATTTACGTTCCAATACAACTAAACCACACTCAATTACGTTACCGGATTACTGTCGCAGTTTGAAACACATGGTAAGCGGTGTAAATGGAAATGAAACAAAAATGCAACAACTTGGTTAGGTTTAGGCAACAAAAGAGAAAAAAAGCCCTTTACTTTTCTACCCATACACCACCCTGACCCCCCCCCCCCCCCCCCCCCCCCTCCCCCATGCCGACATCTGTGGACTTATTTGAAACTTATTTGTGATACGACGAATGTAAGCATAATCCCCGACAAAATACTTTCCCCTCAAAACGTAATTCACAATGTAGTCTTGCGGGAATGTAATTTTTTTTCCTTGAGAGGAGAAAATCACTCTTCGATTGAACTGCTGACACCAGACCTATCACGAGAGGTCATATTAAGGGGTCACAAGCAATAACAGCTTTAGAGCCACTGGGTTAACGCTGCAGAAACACTTTGCTTCTGCTTCATTTTTCATACCCATCTTTCTCTAACCTTAACCAAGATGTTTTTGAGTTGCCACACAAAGTGCGAATTATGCTTTAGTTGCCTCAAGTGGCTTTGGCAGGAAGTCAAATTACGTGTTTGACTGCAAATAATAATACAAAAGTTTCCTTCTATTTAAAAAGGTTAATAATCAGAATTTCCCGGAGATGGATGTGACCTAATCGCCGAAGAAATTTAAGGGAGAAAATTCAAGAATTCGCCGGGAAGAAATTACAGAGCTGAGGGAAAGTGCACTGAGAGCTCAGATTCATAATTAGGGGGAATGGTCTCATTTGATGGCACCATTTGTCAGAGGTTTCCTCTGAGCTGTCTATAAACCCTCTCGCATATGTGCTTTGTGCTGAAACTAAGAAAACATGGTTGTTTCTCTTAGTTAGTGCCTGAAATGTTGACATTGTGAAGATGAAAGGTTTTCACCGGACGGTGATGATTCACTGCCTGTGTGTGTGTGTGTGTGTGTGTGTGTGTGTGTGTGTGTGCGTGCGTGTGCTTGTGTGTGCAGCAGGGCGCTGACAGCCCCTCTGTCAGACATCTTCTGATATAGACCGCAGAGTTCACGACCCCGTGAACTATAAACCACCAGAACGAGGCCTCTTGACTTTGGATTGGCGTAAATAGCCTCTGGTCATAGAGCGTGTGTGTTACAAAAGTCAGATGATGATGATGAGGGTGATGATAGTGATGTATTCTTGCACCTAACCTGACCTCTTCCCCCCCCGACAGGGAGCCAGGAAGAGTCTCTAATCTCTGGGTTGTTGTCCCCGGTCAACAAAGGGGTGAAAAATACGAGCTGATGAATCTCCTCCCGAACGCGACGCTCTGACACCCAATGATGCCTTTTGGTTCAGACAATAACAATCGCTGCTCCCGATCTTTATGACCCGCCTAATTATTTCCACATGGCAAGTGATATTGAAAGACTTCATCTCAACGAGCAAAGCAGTCACTATATTATTGTTCGTCATCCATTATGTCGACATTACAAATTGATAATTTCTTTTCGGGTGAGGGATGTAAATTGGGGGCCACAGTGGCGTCAATTCAACCACCGCACGGTGCAGCGAGTGGTATACGTCTCTGACCTCTATTGTGTCTCCTGCACTTTAATTCATCACGCACACACACATAAGCATTGCATATTAATTCACAGCAATCCATTAGGCCATAGGAGGTCCCCGGTCTATAAATCAAAACTAAAGGGCTGGCTAATTGACTCACACACAAAGGACCAGTACGGCTACGAGGAAGACGGGAAGAGATAGGGAGGGGGGGGGGCAGATGAAGAAAAGTGGATGAGGAGGAAGGGGTTAATGGAAAATTAAGTGAAGGACGGGAAAAAGACGAGGAAGAGAAGAAGAGCAGCAGTGTGCAGCGGCGTATCGTTGCCTTTGACCCGTGTGCCTCCTTTGTTCTATGACTGATGGTATCCTGCGATGACACACATTGCTTATGAGCCCCTGTGGCCATGGGCTTGATCTCACCACCTATAGGGCCACTGTGCAGCAGCGGCATATAGGGGCCAATTCTCCCAGGGCTCTTAGCGGCGCTGCTAATTAGCTAAAAGGGGTCATTTGTATGCAGCCTCTCTGCCTCTTTATCTCCCGCTCTTCCTCGGTCTCTCCCTTGGTCTCCGTCTCTTCTTTCTCTCCCGGTTATCAATCCATTTCCCCCCTCGTCTTTATCTCAATTTGTTTCCGCTGCTCTAATTGTGTCTGTTATAATAATTAGCGTTATTCAAGTCTAATAAACTGGCAGTTAGCGCTAACAGATTAGAGTTCAGAAACTTTCATTTCCTCCTCCTCAATGCTGCTATACTGTATTTACAGAAGGACATCGACGCCGTCCAAGCTGGTCCATGTCTCCTAGATTTCTGTTTAAGAAGAATTAAAACATATTTTGATTTTGATTTTGATAAGGTGGACACGGACATGTGGTCTTCCTAGTAATCAAGACCGGACCTGGAACCGGAGTCAGGGCAAAATGATTCAGTCTAATCTGGTCCCAGTGGGGTCACGTTCTCTCTGGTCTATGTCAAATATGTTCGATACCCAAGTGGATCAAAGTGGACTTGCTCTGGAAATTAGCAACAAGCAGAAATTTAAACAAATTACAAAACCAGTCTCTGAACGTTATCCCTATTTCCTTATAATTAGTACCACATTTTATATTTTGTTGATGAAATTATAAGGAAAAACTACTTGTATGCCAAAGACTGTATACTGTATGTGAAAGTATTTTCCCACCAGCCTTTTCTTCCAGGTTCAACAAGCTAAATGAAGTCTTGAAAAGCCTTTGAAAGCCTTTTGGACCTTTATGTCGGCAAAAAAAAAAAAAAAAAAATGCAATAGAATACAACTGAGTGCTAATAGAACAGTTAAGTAAAGCAATACTTGCATATACTCACACTTCCACGATGTGGAAAATCTAAATACTGAAATACACTTAAAAGGAGAGGCGGGGGCTCATTACTCAGCCCTGGTTCAGCATCATAATCACAGCAGCAGAACAATATGATTGATGATGTAAATCAAAGAGTGTGAACCGTGAAATGCAAGAAACATGACATGTTTGTTGATCTTTTTGACCACAGCTGCGCGTTAATCAGTGGAACATCATCTCCTCCGCCAGCGTCTGCGCTCTCTCTACTACTTGGGTCTGTTTGTTTTCCTGATTTAATTATCCGTGGGTCTATTTTTGATGGGACCGGTCTCGCTGTCCTCTCATACATCACAAGGTTCAGGCTTTTGAAAACATATTTCTTCATGTTAAGTTTGAATACGTTTTCAGACTGTGGTGAGGGTCCAAAAACTGGACCTACTGACCGAAGACCTCTTTTCTTTCTATTGCAATGTGGCATCTTCCGTTTCTTTCCCCTATACTTTGTTTGCACTCCCTCCTCTCCTCCTTCCTTTCTCTCCTCCTTTCCTTTTTCCTTTTTCACACACACACACACACACACACACACACACACACACACACACACACACACACACACACACACACACACACACACACACACCCCCCTTTTCCGTTTCCCCGGCTTGTGTTGGGGATTGATGGAGATATGGGAGGCTGTCATGCAGTAAATAGCATGGACATTGGCTCCCCGCCACGAGATGGGAATCAAGCCTGCTTCTTGTGCTCTTAACGCTTCCCCTCTCCCACTGCAACTCTGGACTTCCTCCCACCTCCTCCTCCTCACCTGAAAAAAAAAAAAAACGTTAAGTATGGACCGCGGAGGGCAGTGAAGCCACTGCGAAGCCTCCCCACCATCCCTCACCCTGACGCCCGAGCCAATCTGCCTTCCCAAACAAAAGCCTCGCGAAAAACATTACTCCTTGTCCTCCTTCAAACGCGTGTCCCTCTCTCCTTCTCCTCCGCAGCTAATCCACCCCTCTCCCTCTCCCTCTCCTTCTCCTTCCTTTCCTCTCCGTTTCTTTGTTTGGCCCGCTGAATGAGTTATTTCCCCGCGACGTTTCATCAGGCATGCAAAGCGCCTCATCGCGGCATCATGGACAATGAGTCCCTCTGGCTCGTGAAAGGTTAACGCTTTGGATGATTGTAAATTGTTTGGCTATTTCAAGGGGCTGTGAAAGGGATAAGTCAACCATAAAATTTGATCGGCTGCCTCCCTCTCTTCCTCCTACGCCTCTCTCATCTGCAGCATCCCCTGTCACTTCCCTCAATCATTCTAATTTTATTTTTCTCTCCCCTCCCTTCACTCTCCCTTCATTTGGCATTTTCCTTTTTGTTACCCAAACAAGAGTTCAAAGGTGATGAGACTGAAATATCCTCCCTGTGGCGTCCTCCGTGGCTTTGTCCCACATTAAGGGAGGATTTCAGGGAAATTGCCCTTTTACTCTCTATACCTTGAACCTCAATTTACAGCATGGGACTGCAGTGGACTACAGAGTAGAATGACTTTCATGTGCTCACATGGTTATCATTAGGCCCAGCTGGAGTAGACAGCGTACCCCATGTCACCCTCCATAAAGCGATGACCCCTCAACTCTTTGAACAATAAAAGATGGCGTCTAGGTGGCTCAGTGGGCCGAGACATGTTTCAGTTTCCCTTCAATGTATAGAATGAAATGGAATGATGGTGTACTAAATTAGTTTTCTGACATGATTATTGCAAGTCTTCCGATGACAAAACTGGTCGTTTATCCTTGCCTTCCAAAATTCAGGGCTTGTAATCAAATGACTACAACATTTAAGGCTGGAATTCTCCTACATTGTCTCTTTATTTTCATAAACATATGCACACAAAAAACGCAAACCGACAATAGATTAATCATATTAACAAATAACCAAATGGGCAAAGCAGGCAACTGCGACAGACCCAGAGGGCCCCCAAAAGTCACTGCATGTTAATCAGTTTGGTAATTTGATTTATTGCTTTTTTTTCCTTTTTTTCGAACAGGAAAAATAGGTACATTGTAAACCTAAAGTTTAAAGTCCTGTCCTATTTCACTTTATAATGTGTTTACACATGTTCCTAAATAAAGTTTTGTTTTATTAAAATAACGCTGGCAATAACTAATTATACTTTTTTGCTCAAATAATACTACCTGGTTCCTGTTCTTGCCAGTTAGTCTCTGGGTTTCCTTTGTTGTCCAGACAATTATCAAAAAGATAAAGGGACTATACTGTTGAATTTGGTAACATATTCCTTTGTTACCATAGAATGATCTGTCAACCTTCAACATTGTGTCGACCGTACTCATACTACATATTTGACAAACAGCATAACATTTTCCTGATATCTTTCAAAGAGGTAATTCATCATTCTGGACTGGCATTAGTACATGTAACCTTGGACAGTATGTTCAACCTGCAAGACTTCACTGCACTTGTATAAAAGTGACAATGCGTATAAAAATGACAAAAGCTGTATTAGAAATTAAATAAATTGTTGTACTTGGAGGTTTCACTGGTATAAAGTACTCTGTAATAAACTGGTTAAGGTGGATATCACAGCTGCAGTGTGTGCCCGTGTTTTTCAAATGGCGGCAGGCACATGGGAGACCCTCTGTATAAACTGCCGCGGGGCAGATAATCACCCACCTACAGAACTGCTGCTCACTACAGTAGCAGTTCAGAGGTGGAGGACACTGCAACACATCTCAGCTCCAATGAACACACGCCAACACAAATGAACAGCACTCGAGCGCACCAAGGAAACACAATCGAGCAACAATGTCTTGTGGCTATGTGTGTAATGGAAGAGAAGGGTCCTGATGTAGCAAATACAAATAATACTTCAAGGGCCAGAGCGTAGGATCTATACTCCATCTGTATCTATAGTAGTGAGGTTGCAGATTATAACCAACTGATACTTCTCCTGGGCGACAAGCATATCGGAGAACTATGGCCCCCTTTCGTTTGTAGATATAAAAGGCTCATTCTAAGGCAATGAAAACATGATTTAGGTGTTAATAAACTAAAGAAACCATAGTTATTAAAACATGAATTATGTGCCAATGAAGGAAGCAATGTAACATTTCTATAGCCGAACAAAAGTTAAGGGTAACGACTTTTTCGTCTTTCGAAAAAATCTTCTTTTTTTATCCACGGCAATGCATTTTCCCCAACCCTTTGTTTTTTGTGTTCCCTAAAAGCATATAATTTATTAATTTCAAAGTTAAAAAGTAAAATAACGTCGTTCAAAAGGATCTTGACGTCAACAAACATTTTTACACTCACACTTCTATAGAGCAAGAATTTAGCTAGATTCTTATAAACTAACAAGTCACTCGATGTTTGCTGCTAATAAACCCAAGCTTTACAGAAACATTAAATATTCAGCTATTCTCTTTTGTCAGACTTGGAGAGATGAGCATGAATATTGCTCGTGTGATTGTAGCTTGATGATATGGGATTATTTGCAGGGCCAGTTGGTGCACTGGTCGAGCTAGCTAGTAAATGAACCATGCTAGCACCCACTAGCCAGGAAAGCCTGCCAAGCGAGCTGGCTGGTTTGTAAGCTAGGTAAGCTAGGTTGACCACTAACTGTACTAGTACAATATTGGTACCATTGACTCTTGTCTCCTTGGAAAAGCTTGTCTCTTATGAGGAGCAGTTTATAGTCAACACTGAAAATACATTTTGCAAAGCACAGCACCTAAGTAGAGCTTGAATTAGCTGATTGGCATCCGCTGCTGCATTCGTGTTTCCTTCATCAGCTACTTGGATGTTGGCGATGACTCGTAAAATCCAATCTCATTCATAGTATGGCAGATTATTTTTTTTGTGAACATAATCATTTTGCATTGCCTTTGTCCAGAGCCTTTTTTAGAATTAGAAAGGGAAATGAATGAGCCCTAGCGGTTTCTTCCGATGTCATTCAAGATTGAGTCAAACAAACTCAGGACGTTCAACCAGGAGTCACTTGTTTTTCATACTTATGTTACGTGTTTACGTTTTACTTAGTTTACATACTTATTTTAAGCCCAAACATGATGCTTTTCCTAAACCTACCGAAGTGGTTTTGTTGTCTCAACCTACAAAGGTGTTTTTGGCTTGTTGTTTGAAAGTCATAGTTTGACAAATTTCGCTACCCAGTAAGCGATCCCAAGGGTTCATGACTAAGTGTCAGGATGTGACACGTTGGGAACATGATGAAATAGGCCCCCCCAAAGACTGAATGGGAGCTAGTAGAGGACGTCTAAAAATAACAGATTGCTCAAGTCGTAGCCCTGCAGCGCTGATATAATATACATTCTACAGACACATATTTAATTCAACCCAATGAAAAAAACTAATATTAGTCATTAATGTGCTGCAGGTCCTATAGGTTTGTTACTGTGAAGTTAAACATGTCTTTTCGGGACCTAATGACGATTGATACTGGCCTTTTGAGAGGATATTTACTTACCAAGGCCATTACCTCCAAACATTTTCCCTGTGGGGATTTATTAAGTTTATTCATGGAGCCCAAATTAGTCAAATGCAGTTTACAATAGATATAATTACACAGCACAGTGCTTAAAATGACATGACAAAACAGCACTGTCACACCAAATTTCCTGCTTCTACTCCATATCCTTTAACTTTTTGACCTTGGGACTGAGGCAAGATTGAATCCATGTGCTCGGGAGAAAAAAACAAACAGCTGGAGGTGATAATTTATAACTACTGCGGGTTCTCAGCCCAGATGTTTTATCTCTTTTCGGATGTGATGGGGTGTTGGATAGAGAGGGCGGCGAAGAGGTAGCTGCTATATTTGGCGAGTAGATAAATGTGACAAAATGGGTAATCGGTGGCAGCACACACCTGTCAAACAGATTTTCATATCCTTTCACCTGACATCTGCACTTGGGATTAATAACGCTATCTAAATAGTGTAGCCGCTCCTGCAGGCAGCAGTTTGCACACAAGTACATACAATAAACGTGTTGCTCTGAGAGCGAGGAATCTGTTTATTGAAAGCCATACATGTGACAAATATAAACTAACAAAGAAATATATATATACGCAGACAAATACAGTTGGATTTGTGTCCTCCAGAGTCTCAGAAGAATTTGAAAAGCCACTTAATGATGAAGCCACAACAAAGGGACTTACAACAGTCCACTACTGGGCCAGAGAGACAAAATAAAATATACACTCGCCAGCAACAGAACTGCTATCTCAAAATTAAAATTTCATCTCCGGCTCCAAGAAGTATATAAGTCTGTAAAATATATATGGTTGTGATTTATTGGACATACAGAGTCAGTTGAGGGCCGTTAATCATATGCCATATATATACCCGCCATATATAGAGCCATATAGTTGAAATATGAACGCCATAAAAAGGATGCAAGACGTATGGGAGAGTGGAAAAAAACACAGAGTGATGTGAGAGCTTGCCTTTGATTGCAGGGAGGGAGGAAAGGGAGGAGGAAAGAAAGGAAGGAAAGGAGGCAGGGAGAGAGAGAGTAAAGGAGCTGGCAGTGAATCTCTTTGTCTCCCCGCTAAGCTTTTTCCTCCCCCTCCCGCGCAAGGATGGATCTGTCCTTGCAGCTTTTTTGCCCTGCGTCTTCTGCCCTCGCCGCCGCTCGTCCCCTGTGCTGCTTCGCCTGCTCAACAGATGGCCAGATGGCTCATTAACTTTAATAAATCTATCATCAATTAGACCAGAGGTAATTGGGATGCCTTGGAGGTGATCGCAAGGTAGCGGCGGCTGCATACCGACGCCCTCACGCCTTAATGAATGGCTCTCGTCATGCCCGAAAGTTGTGCGTGTGAGTGCCAAAAAGGATGGCGTTAACGCCTGGCAGTGCCAGGGAGGATGGAGGGATGGACAGATGATTGAAGGACGGAAGCGACTGTCCCTTTCTGACATGTTACATCACATCAGCTGACCTTGATGGTTCATACTCTCCTTCTCTGCTCAGATGCCTTCTCTTTGTCCTCTTCTTTGTTCCGCTCTTTCCCAACCTCTCCTGCCACTTGCTCTTGAAATGTCGCCTTTCCTGCATTTCTCTCGGAAACACTCCCATTTTCTGCCACTTATCTGTTTATCTATGGTAACAAGCTCCTCTCTCGGTTCTTCACCTAACAATACATCTCTCTCAATGCCTATTTTCCGCCTCTCGCTCTCTTTCACCTTGAACTTTTTACTTCATTGCTCCTTCATGACCTTTGCCAAAGCTTTGAGAGATGAGCCCCCTTCACTGTCTTTGTGTGTGTGTGTGTGTGTGTGTGTGTGTGTGTGTGTGTGTGTGTGTGTGTGTGTGTGTGTGTGTGTGCGTGTGCATGTGAGTGTGCTTCTACGCATCCACACGCTGTATATGTGCATCATCTGTGCATGCATAATCAAAAATGTGTGTTTATTATTTGCAGGTGCATGTATCATTGCTTTATTTAGCTGTACACAGCCCAGTCCTGATATACTGCATGTGTGTGTGTGTGTGTGTGTGTGTGTGTGTGTGTGTGTGTGTGTATCTTTAAATTAGCTCGCGGACAGCTATCCATGTATCTGTCAGAGGGTTGTGCTGACTCAGCCAATCAGTGCAGCATGTCTTCCACAAGAAGCAGATGCACCTGCCAGCCCGCCTGTCCCGGCTGTAAATGTTGAAAAATTGTGTGTTTGTCCGAACGCATACACAACATATGCCTCATTATGAATGCTCCAGTGCGGTGCATAACTTGTCTGAGAGAAAGGGACTGTACTCGGACTCGAGGCGCCCGTCTTCAATCTGAGCAGATTGTTTCGTGTCAAGAGGCTCTCGGCTCTGCCGGTTTTAACCCGAACTGGAGAGGCCGAGTCGTCTCCTCGTGTCCAAAGCATTGGTCTGTCTGCTGAACAAAGCGCATCTGCCGAGAGAGAACGTCCCTCCGGAGTTTACCCACTCTGAGTGGAACAAGAGCTGCAGCATTGCCACGCTAAAAGACAGATATGGGTTGTAGAGCCAACTTGAAAGTTGAGCATTGCCTGCGGTGGCCCTGAGTGCTCAACGCAAACAAATTAAGAAGATCTCTTCACCAGCACATGCACAACATTCAGAAGAAATGCTGCAAATAAAAAAACGGCAAATACAGACCACGACGGAGACTAGTCCAATGGACACTAAAAAGCTCACGGCTTGTTGTTGCCATGGTTTTTGGCTTATGAAGTTATTGAAGTTGTCCGTCGATGCTGATGGAAAATTTGCTAAAAAGTTGTTTTATATTGATTCAAATATTACTGCAGACATTGGCCGTTAACTTAGCCGTTATGTTTTTTCTATCAGCATAACGACAGACTGGTTTGAACGTGTCCGGTCTCGTTGAATCAGTATATTTTAACATCTGGAGGGCTGTTTTTAGGATTTTAGAGAATCATGGAGGAAGAGTTTCACCGTTTCGAATTTATATTTAGGAACTGAAACCGTGTTGGGTTAAACCACTACACTTTTATCTTTCTGTACTGTTTTCCTTCCATCAAAGTCCCTTTGAAAAAGGCACATCCTTTAGTAAAGCCAGACTATTGCACACTCAGTAGGGATTTGCTCAGATGTAAGACAGAGGACGGTGTGTAGGGAGATAGTCATTTCCCATAAGCCTTCCTCTGTGTCCCATAACCTGCTGTAAATATGAGAGCGCAGGAACCTCCCATCCGTCTTTAAAGTCTTGTCGCCGGTGTACTGTTTTTTTCTTTGTAAGAAGTGCAGCTAACGCAGCAGGCGAGCAGCGTCTTCTGGTCTTTGTGTAAATATCAGGGCCGGTCCCTCTGGGCTGATGTATATGAGGATGATGAGCGGGGGGTTATGTGTGCTGAGTGTTGGGATAGGGGGGTGTAGGGGTAAAGGGGTAAAGCAGAGGGAGGAGTGGAGATGATAACTATTAACAATGGACTAGCTGGGGTCATCCCTGATTGTAGTAGACGACAGGAAATGGAATCAAGGTGGCAGGGGTCGCTTTCTTATATGGAGATCTGAGGAACCCTCTCTAGCTTCTCTAACTCCATGGCTTTTCTCTCTCATCGGTCTTTCTCAAAAGAAAAAAAAAGGTTCCATGTCATTTCCGTCTATTTTACATAAGAAAATGTGTATCTGATACTTTACCAGGCAGTAAAATGTGACCACTTATCATTCTAACCAAGACAAAAAGACAATAACTGTGTTACCATCCGATAATTCATCACTTCTTCCTGAATTATTGTCGTGTTGATTATTGTTCCTTTGCTGGAGTCATTTTATTCATGAAGCTGATTTAACGTCTCATGACACCTTTCACGCATAGAAATTTCAAGCAAAAAAATAAATAAATAGCATTACAAACATGCAGCCACATTCTGATCACGTTCAAAATACACCACGCGGACACTCGAACAAGGTCTCCTCAAAAGGCCTCCAAACAACGTATGATATCTTTATTATTATGCCACAACCCTGAGAGAATCAAAGGGCAGCTGTCAGCTGAGACTCACCTTTCATTCTTCTTCTGATTAAATAAGAAGCTGCATCACCCCTTTGTCTCTTAACGTTTATCTGTTGTCATAGTGTGAGGTGTGAAATGTGTCATGCATATATTTCTATTTTTGGCCCTGTGCAGAACTGTACGTGTGTGTGTGTGTGTGTGTGTGTGTGTGTGTGTGTGTGTGTGTGTGTGTGTGTGTGTGTGTGTGTGTGTGTGTGTGTGTGTGTGTGTTTTTGCATTGTATGAATAAACATAAACAAAAGCGAGGCTTTAAAGAGCATTTGTTACTTAAGTCGCTGGAACAATGAGCATTGAGCTCAGTCAGCTGATTGGGATGGATCACTGCTACAAAGACAAAGGCCTGCAGAAACACAAGGATGAGCACTAAACACACACACACACACACACACACACACACACACACACACACACACACACACACACACACACACACACACACACACACACACACAGATATATTAAAGTTTTGTTTTAGAAAACTAGCCTAGCATAGCCAGACCCATCTCCACAGCGTCAGACCGTTCTGAAACTAAATAAAGGAAAAAGGAATCCAATACATTATTTAAAACATAAACTAAACCTTTCCTCAAGACTTTATTTTGAGTTAAGTGATGGATGGAACAAAAATTATGCTGTTGGCGCCAGAGGAAACGTCAGGGCTAGGAGGATACATCCCTCTGGGTACCATGACTATCTGTACAATATTTTTCTGCAAATCCATCGGGTAGATGTGGAGCAATTTCACTAAACAAGTGAAAACTTTGACCTGCCGGCTGTGCCAGAGGAAAGGTCAGAGAATCACCAAAGTCATTATATTGAATCCTCTAGGGCCCATGAAAGTCTGTACAAAATT